>CM027873.1:57750431-58282238 GCA_016097615.1 Eucalyptus dawsonii
TTCATAAGGTGCCAAGGAGTCCTGGGTGCTAACATCCGCGATCCCTAATGCATCGTTTTATGGTTGAGACTAGGACGGCATTCGATCGTTTCTTTGAGTTTCAACTTCGTTCTGAAAATGAAAACATCCTTGGCAAATGCTTTCAGCTTGTTCGTCTTCATAAATCCAAGAATTTCACCTTCTCGACTATGAAATACGAATGCCCCGAACTCTCCTCGTTAATCATTACTCCGATCCCGAAGGCCAACACAATAGGACCGGAATCCTATGATGTTATAATCCATGCTAATGTATACGTAGCGTAGGTTTGTTTAAGCACTCTAATTTCTTCAAAGTATTAAAGACCGGAGAAAATGCACCTGCCGCTAAGGCCGAGCGTATCGCTGCAGAAGGGACGAGCCATCGGTGCACACCGTGAGGCGGACCGGCCGACCCAACCCAAGGTCCAACTAATAGCTTTTTTAACCGTAATCAAATATAAATATACGTATTGAGCTGAACGGAAGACATGATCATGGAGAAAGCACTTTAATCGGTCTATTCACTTGTTCTCTTTTAACTATTGAACTAAGACAAGCTTGAGACATAAACATCCTACAAGACATAGCAAGCCTCAAGAAAGATAAGTTACTTGCCTAATAATTATGAAATGGCCAGAAAAGAGTACTCAAGTTAGTTTCTCTTTTTGGATTATTGCTTGCTAATGGATCACACTAGATTTCCTTATTTCTCCCTTTCTTTCCCCTTGTCTACTTCTAGTGCGACTTTGGTACTGGAAGAACCTCAAAACACAGTTGCAATCAACAGTTTCAGGGATGGCCATCCTTGGACGGCACTGGAATGTCATGATATTTTTATGAGGCTCCGGAACTCCTCAAGTTAGAAGCCGTACTGCAATAAAACAAAACCTATCTGTCAGCCGGTATCAATCTTATAGGACTGAAAGTGCTGAGAAAGGACATGGTAGAGGTTTCTACGCAATATAAACAGAAAAGAGTGTTAAAATGGAATGTTTTCCAAGACCTTTTATTCTTTTTTTTTGGTTTGAATGTTCTAAAAACAAATTTATCCTTTTTCTGAAACGCCTATATCTAATATAGGCCTAATTACACCCCCCCCAAAAAAAAAAAAACCACCAAGATGAACGTGCCTTACTTGGTTTCTCCCGCACCTAAGTCCCAATGATAAGAATGAACTCACCAAATTAAATAATGGAAAGAGTAGTAGAAGATTAGATAAACAAGAAAAAAAAAGTGAGAACAGATGACACCCCATTAGAGACTCTGCTAATCTGTAAGTAATCTGCCTTCTGTATTCATGGGCTTTAGGGTGTATAATGTTCTATGTGCCGGGTTGGGAGTGGGTGGAGAGAGAGAGATGGTCAGCGAGAAAATTCGGAAGGAAAAGTTAATGGCGATCGCCCAGTCCCGTCTTGTTTGTTATTCTTCACTCTGTTATTTGGAAGGAGAAGTGAGCCTATCATTTTCATGTTCTCTTCCTCATGATTTAGGTTGTGGAATACCGATATATATATTAGTTTTTATATTTTGAAAACCCTAATTAACTCTCTCTCATGGCCGGTGCGCCTCCTTCAGTCCTCAACACTCAGGCACTTTCCCTCAAAAAGAAACCCTAACCTTTGGTCCACTCTTAGTCCTCCTCACGCATGATCCTCTTAATTCTCACGCCTCGTCTTGCTCTCAGTTGCCTCTCGGCTAAACTTTCACCTTCAGCCCTCTATCCCTACATCACGGTCGTGGCCTTGCATACGACCCTCCCTCGCGGTCATGACCTCACCTCTCTCTTACTCTCAACTCAATGTAATGGCCGTTCTCTTGCTATTATTGCTTGATTTCTGTCGCTGGAATGGGATTTCTTATGGGAACGCGGCGTTAGTTATGCTAGAAATTATCCAACACTCAATTTGGTGTCTTCTCACTTTTATGGGAAAAGTTTCGCAGTCTTTTTTTCATTCAATTTCTTTTACGTTTCATAAAACATGGAAAACTAACGACATTGAAACACACTAAAAGTCGAACAAGATATATCAATATGACATTAATAGAGTAAGAACCTGAACTTTGTCGGGCAAAATTAAATACCGCCTTTACATTAAGCCTTGAACAGGATCCCAGCCATGCCCGACATAAAAAATGCAATTAGTCTAGGCTAATGAATGCAAATTTCCCTAAACTTTGGCGATAATGAAATGTTAAACCTAGATATGAAATTGAGTTTAAATAAACTAAATACCGTGATGAAATTCTTACCTAAATGCAATTCCATTTTTTAAAATCTTTTTCATCTCCAATATTTTATATTTTCCTCATGGAAAAACAGACTAGAATCTAAGGCTCCGTTCGAATCTGTGGAAAATGTTTTCCACTTCGAAAAGTGGAAAACATTTTCCACAACTTCCCCTGCTTTTTTTTTTTCTTTCTTTCTTTCCTTTTTATTTTTCTGCCTTTAGCTTGGACGGTGGCCGGCCCCGACAGCAGGGCCGGCGACCGGCGACCGGCGACCGACGACGGGCCGCGGTCGCGAGCCAGCTAGCTCCGCCCCGGGCCGGCGAGGCTCCGCCTAGCCCGATCTGTGGAAGGCCAGCTCGCCCGAGCTCGGCGAGCTCGAGCCTCACCAGATCGGGCGAGGCGAAGCCTCGCCGGCTTGGGGCGGAGCTCTGGCCTCACCAGATCCGGCGAGCTGGGCGGGGCTCGGGCCTCGCCCGAGCTCGCCGGATCTAGCGGCGCAGCTCGGGCTCTCGATCAGCTCGAGCTCCGCCGCTAGATCCGGCAAGCTCGCGGCTCGCGGACCTCGGCGAGCTCGGGCGAGGCCCGAGCCCCGCCCAGCTCGCCGGATCTGGCGACCGGACCTTGGTCGGCCGGATCTGGCAACCAGATCTTGGTCGGTCACCATCTTCGGGCGTGCGGCAGTGGAGGAAGGAGGAGGAAGAAGGAGGAGCGGCGGCGGAGGAAGGAGGAAGGAGGAAGGAGGAGGAAGAAGGAGGAGCGGCGGTGGAGGAAGGAGGAAGGAGGAGGAAGGAGGAGCGGCGACGGAGGAAGAAGGAGGAAGAAGGAGGAGCGGCGACGGAAGAAGGAGGAAGGAAGAGGAAGAAGGAGGAGGAAGGAGGAAGGAGAAGGCAAAAGAAAAGGAAAAAAAAAATTAGTTAACGAACGGTGGAAAATATTTTCCACTCAAAACTTAAGAATTAGCCGAACATCGGAAAATATAGCAATTTTCCTGGAAAATAACTTCTGGGAAAATATTTTCCGGAGATAGTCAATTTTCCGTGAAACGAACGGAGCCTAAGATAACATCCAAGGGAGACACGGACCAAGGCCCAGTCCAGATGAGGGCGCACATTACACCCATAATAAATCACACAGGATAGACTTGTGTCATGGACAGGATTCTCCCGTGCTTAAGTATCCTTGTGAGTAGAGCTTGGTGTGATTGAAGTGAAGAACGAGTGATGTAGAAGGGACAATACAACTAGTTCTTAGGAGTGGCGTCAGAGTATTTGTGTTAGGAATTCTATAATAGAACAATTATAACTACCGGGAGTTTTAAAAGCAGGTTTGGCCTCTCGTGTATAGACTAATCAATAGTTGATATCGCTTTCCCGATGAGACCATCGCAAGCTGAAATCACCTGTTGCACCTTAATGTTATGTGTGTCTCGCGCAAAACATTGGATGCCCGAGCTAAACTAAGTGTGATGCAATCCTATGTGATGATGCAATTTGCCATACTCTTCTTAGGAACAATTATAAACAGAAGGCTAGTCCTGTGTTTTCGGTTCACTAGGTGCTGCAAAGGCTGTTTCATGGCCAAGAAACTATCGGTCCATGACACTTGAATGGCAATTGCATAAGTGCTCAGTGCAAAATGAATGGGCGAACACTAAGGCTCTGTTTGTTTTTTTTGAGAAAATAAATGATTCAAAAGATATTTTTTTCTTCTAAAAATGCTCATTTGTATAACTCAAAATAATTAATTAACAAAAAAAAATTTAATCAATGATCACAATTCATGTCTAGATATTTTTGTGAATGATAAAAAATATTTTTCATTTATTTATTTTTGTAAGTGATAAAAACGATCAATTTTAAAAATTGTTTTTCGAATAATTTATTTTTCGCAAAATAAACGAAACTTAATTCTAACATCACTAGACATCAATACAAACACGGATATGAGAAAATCAACTAACTCGACATGATGAGGTTCACCGCTAAGGGGGAACACGGCTTTGAGGCAAATTCGTTGTTTTTGGGTAAGCAAACATAATGGCCGGTTTTGATGAGAACATTAAGATGCAAGTATCACAGGTCAATAGTTCTTTGGCCATGGAATACCCCGTGCAGCGCTTGAGGAGCGGAATTCGCCAGGCCAACCTTCCTTCTATAGTTGTTTCAATGAATAATACGACGAATAGTACTTTTATACAAGATCGTACCACGCCCAACTTCACTTGGACGTCTAGTTCATCGAGTGAGACAACAGATCTCTTTAGACTCAATAATTGATTTCAACCTCCCATGGTCTCATCAAGAGAGTGGCATCAACTCTCGACTAGTATGTGCATGGGAGGCTAACTCCGTCTTCAAAGCTCCTAAGTAATATAATCATTTCTATCCTAGAACTCTTAGCACCAATTATCCTGACCTCACTCCCAATTGTGTTTATCCTCTTTGCATCCTCACTCTTTATTCGATAACCCCCAGCTTCACTCCCAATTGTTCACTGGTATGGGAAAATCACAGACTGTGACACAAACACATGATTTAAGCATTAAACAAGACATAATCAAACCTCATATCCAGGCTAATCAAACTGGTGGGACCGAGATAATAAGTTTGCAACACCCAATAGTGCGAGAGAGACTGACATACTTGGCTTTAAACTACGATTTCGCGCTCGGCAGATCTGATGAACGATAGATGACAGGGAGCACACGAAAAACATTAGACTCCTACATTAAATGATGGAAGGAAATAAATGAACAAGCCTGGATGGACCTCTCTCAAATTTCTCACTCTCGTTTCCTTCTCAACTCACTCTCTCGTGCTCTCACGGCCAAACTCACTCTCATTCACTCACCCACGGTTTGGGAGAGCTGTGGGAGATGTTCTCCAGCTCACTCTCTGTTTCCCTCACTCCCACTCTCTTTCATGGATTGAATGGTTACGAAGTGAAGAAATTTATTCTTTATACTCCCCACTCCCCAATTTATGCTCACCGTTTGGACCCATTTTTGGGGTACAATGGAGGTCCTTGTCCAAGCTCCATATGGTGAGGTCTTTTGTCCGATGGTTTGTACTATGCATGGGGTTATTGGCCGGTCAAAGGGGAGAGGATTTGTCCACTGGTTCGTGCCACACTTAAGGGTTATAGTCCATTCAAATGAGGAAGCCCTTTTGCCTAAGGGTTTGTACCATGCTTGGGGTTCGAAGGAAGTCTATTGCCCCTTGGATTTAGAGGTGTATGGCCGACCAAGGAGATCCTATATTGACCAATTTGGTTCAAATTTAATGTGCCATTGTTTCCCTATACGGTATACCTAAAAAAGGCTTATTTGCTTGTCCAATATTTTCCTATTTAATCACCAACGTATCTTTCCGATCAGGACGTAGACAAACTGCAGGTCGATCTATGCGCTTTCTCTAAGTTCTGCCGTTTGTTCCTTAGCTCCTTAGGAATGAAGGGGAAGACATAAGGACGGGCTTTTCGGGCTAAGGTAAGAAAGTCAGCCTTTACTACTGTGAAAGCAATTCCTTCGTGGGACTTGGATTAGCGGCATATCCACAAAGGAGGCAAATTAAAAGGGTTAATAATGCGAAAATGTGAAGCAAAATGGGTGATTCGAGAGTGATCATTATTTGGACGAATTTTAAAAGTAAAGGATACGCAAAAATGAGATATATGAAGGGAGAATTACCAAAAAAGTCCTAAACCTATTGCAATTGTGCCAATTTAGTCCTAAACTTTTTTTTTTTTGCCAATTTAGTCTAAACCTTTTTTTGTTGGGTTCGGTCCATCCGCCAAAATTAGCCGCCGACGCCGACGTGGCTTGGTCGGTAAGCCGTCTTTAGTTTTTTTAATAATATTTTATTATTTTTATTAATTTTTTATTAATTGTTTTTCTTTTTTTTTTTTTTTTTCCTCCTCCCTCCTCCTTCCTTGGGCTCGCCGTCGCGTCTAGCGAGGGCTTGCCTCACCCCGCCGTCGCTGGGTGCGAGCTTGCCTCGCAGTCGCCGCGCGAGGCGAGCTCGCGCCCAGTGACGGCAAGGCCCCCTTGCCGGATCTGGCGAGGGCTTGACTTGCGGTCGCCGAGCAAGGCGAGCCCTCGCCAGATCCGGCGAGGGGGGCTCGCCGTCGCATCTGGTGAGGCCTCCATGCCAGATCCGGCGGGGGCTCGCCCCGCCGGATCGCCTCAGTCCGGCGACCAGCCGCCCTTGCTGGGTCGTCAGAGCCCAAGGAAGGAGGAAGAAAGAGGAGGCAAAAGAAAAAAAAAAAGGAAAAAAATTAATAAAAAATGTTGAAAATAAAATATTATTAAAAAAATCACGCCGGGCCGGCCCGGCCACGTCAAGATCGGCCGACTAATTTGGCCGGATGACTAAACTGGAACAAAAAGTAAAAGGTTTATGACTAAATTAGCAAAAAAAAAAGTTTATGATCTGAATTTGCACAATTACTGATAGATTTGGACTTTTTTTGGTAATTCTCCCGATATATGAACTCGAGTCCACGCAAAGTGCAATATGCAAGTTTATGCAATATAGATATTTTTGGTTCGGGATCAAATTCAAAATGAATTCGATCCCTAATTTTTCTTATGAAAAGCACAAATAGTCTATAAGCAAAAATTTAAGTGTAAACACTATATTTAAATTGAAAGAAGAACCAGAAAAGTTGAACAGCATGTAATGAAAAATAAATGTAAAAATTAACCACGTCACTCATGTCAAAAGATGCAAAACATCCTTTCCTTTCAGATAAGCCTACGACAGCATCGATTTGGCAGAGGAATTCATAAACTTGATCTAGAAGTGAGGAGACACATGGTAACTAAAATTTTGACAAATCAACTAAAGGCATAACGTCATAAACCATAGGTAAAGAAAGAATGAGAACTCCAAACATCAAAGTGACCCAACATTCTAAGTGACAAATCTGCCAGAAAGTAGCATACACTTGAGGCGTTACAGATTTTTCCAGCTGAATTTTTTAGGAGAAAATCAACTGGTGCACAACTTTCCTTTTGGAAGAGACCGATGTGCTCACCCGGAGGGGCTGCTTTTTGCTCACGGCGGTTGATTTTGGCCTCAACTTGTCTTCAGGGGGAATTCAATAGAATCAAGCTTGAAATTGACTCCAACGAATTTGCCTTATTCGCCTGCTCCCCTAGCTTCCCTTAACAAGGTGGATGGCCATGCACAGATATCAGTTAGAACTGAGGAGAATCCAGCATCACGTATTTGGAAAACGAGCCATTACATACTTCAATGCATCCTGTACTTGCGCCGACTTCTCAGCCGGACATTCACTGATATTCAGCTTTTCCAAAGATGTTAATTTTTCTAGGCCTTCAATTTGACTGATCTTTTTGCATCGAATGATCTCTAAAACTTTCAGCGACTTCAAGTTTGATAGCTCAGGTAAACTGAGGTCATCACAGTCAGATAGAATCAAACTCCTCAGTGAGGTTATCTGGCCAATCCCATTGAGATTTTGTATTTTGCAGTTTGATATATCTAGCCTCTTCAGGGCTTCAAGCCCTTCAAGCCCTTCAATCTCTTCTATCGCAGAGTGGTAGAGCTTGAACGCTAACAGCTTCTTGGGAAGCTCAGATACATCTCTACAGCTCAAACCAGAGGGTAAGCGTTTTGAGCCTTTTGAGGGGAGGAATATCCGTAGGCCCAAACTTCAGCTTGATAACTTGCGAAAGAGAAAGTTCTAGTTTCCTCAGTCTGGGAAACGATATCGAGAAGGATTGTTTGTCAATCATTCGTTTCACATTGGATTCTGGCATTGGCAGTTTGGAGGGAGGTCGGCGTGCCTCCCAGTCCCCATCACTTAGGCACAGCTCCTCCAACTCCTTCAAATCTACAAGAAGGGGTATCGCTTTCATCCTTTCAGAACTCACACGCAGACAAATTAGAGACGGGGGAAGCTTCGGCAACTCTTCAATTTCATCGCACTGAATTAAATCCAGGGTGTGAAGACCACGGATGGTGGAGATTGCAGGGGGTAGGCTAGATATACTGGAATGGCCCAGCGTCGATGATCTCAGACAATGTAGTCCCTTAATATCATGGGGAATGGCCCCCTTCAAAATCCAACACCAGGACGCATGTAGTTCTTCGAGCTTGGTTAGATACCCAATCTGCCCAGGAAATGCTTGAATGAAAGATGAGTCCATTCTCAGCACTTTCAAGCTTTTCAGATTTCCTATTGAATCTGGGAGTCCAGAGACACTAGTTGCCGATATATCCAACTCCTCTAATGACCCAATTTCACCGATGGAATATGGAAGTTTCTCCAAACAACGGCAATCCCTCAATGACAAGCGTCTTAGCTTTTGCAGCTTTCCCAGTGAGCTCGGGAGCTTAGAAATTTTGGCACCTTCTAATGAGAATTCAGAGAGAGCAGTCAGATAACAAATTGAACTGGGCAGGTGAGTCAATGGGAAGCAATTTAAGCCACTGAGAATTTCGAGTTGCTTCAAATTGCCTATGGAGATGGGGATCTGCCGTACAGAAGTCCCGTCAATAAAAAGCTCTTTCAGAGCTGTCGTACAACCTAGTTCCAATGGCAACCAGTTCAATTGGGAGCAAAACTTCAAATTCAGGTAAACTAAATGTTTCAAATTGCCAATTGAAGGATCTAGCTTCACCAAATGAGAACATCATTCAAGAATCAGGATTTCCAAATCTTTGTAATCAGAGAAGTCAGGAGTGAACAGTAAGTCAGAACACCCGGTAAGATTCAAGACTTTCAATTTCTTCATCTGCAAAGCCAAAAGGGAAAACACGCACATGGTCAATTCGCAGATATTTAATTCAACAAAGCAACTATAAAACAACCAAATGAATACCAAACCACCTTGATTTTACTCCAACCTCCCCATTCTTCCGTGACTTTGCTCCAAGACAGATCAAGAATAACCAACTCTCTTAATACAAAATTTTCTGCTCTAAAATCCAGAGGACACCTTTGCCAACAAAGCCACCTTAAACTCGGAAATACACCTGCAAAATCTCCGGAAACTTCTGCACCATCCAACTTGAGAAAACTTATGGCTGGCATGAACGCAAAATTTACAGCTGTTAATATGCATAAATCACGAGCTTCAACCTCTCCGATTCCCTACATATAAAATAAGTATCATTATCATCAGAAGCTGTAAACCAAAATACCAATCAGGAAAAAAGGATGCTTTCCTTGCCCCGCATGCTAAATAGTACATACATAATATTATTCCCTCAGAAAATGTGACATAAAAAGAAAAATGCAGCCCATATGTCAAGATGTTTGTTTGCCGAAGACAAACTGAACCAAAAGTTTTTACCTTCTCCCTGTTCATTGCTTTTCGAATCATATCCTGCGTGAAAAATCTACGTGAACTTGGATCTCCAGATCCCTCTTGCTTAAAAATTCTTTTGCCAAAGCATCTCAGCAATCTGTGCATCTGCAGTTCATTGTTTTTTCCAATTTTTGCCAGGGGCATTAGAATGCAACCAGAAGATGGAAGGTAACAATTGGGCCACATATATGAAGCAATTCGGGCATCCACACCAGAGATAAAACATGCAATGTCCAGATATATATCTTTTTGCCGATGATCCAGTTCTCCGTAACATATATCCAATAGCTCTTGAAGGCCAACCATAGTCTTTTGAGAACTCATCGGACGTGCTTTCATTGCCTTCTCCATCTTTTCCCATTCTTGTATTGATTTACCCCGGAAAAATGAACCGATGAATTCAACTGCTAATGGTAGTTTCTTTGTAGCATCGACAATGCAGTTTGAGAGTCCATCATAATCAGGCATGGAAGATTGCATCCTGAATGCATGCTTGCAGAAAAGTTCAAAAGCTTGACCATCATCCAACTCACTAACCTTGTAGGTGGGAGCCTTGTCGGAATCATACCCTTCGAGAATTTCCTCATTTTGAGAAGTCACAATTACTCGACTACCTGGACCAAACCAATGAAGCTGGTCTCCTACAATAGCATGAAGATCGGATGGCTTTTCCACGGCATTGACAACTATTAGAACTTTCATTTCACAAAATATATCCACGAAATCTTTTATTGTTTCATCAAAAGAAGGATCTTCATGATCTCGTTCAAGGATATCACGTATCAACTTATTTTGCAAAAACTGCATTCCACCAGAACTTTGTGTGGTTTCTTCGACCTCTGCAAGAAAGCTACAACTGTCGAAACAAGAAGAGATCTGGTCGTATACAGCCTTGGCGAGAGTCGTCTTGCCAATTCCATCAGTACCATAGATTCCAATAATGCGCACCTCATCATTACCTTCCATCTCCAGTAAGTCGGTGATTTGTTTGGCACGATCATCAATTCCAACCAAATTCTGAACAGCTGCAATTGCACAATTCCTATCCGAGGCTCTCATGTCTACTGTTCGCTGTCCAGCTTCATCTTTCATATTCTCCATGCTCTGCAATAAAAAGAGAATTTCTTCACCAAAGTATTATCATAGATGGAAAAAGAACAAACGTCACCTGATCAGTCTCTCTTTTCTAACATTGCATCACTTCCACACATGAGATTGGAAATCATTTTCCGAATGAGATTTAACCCTAGGAAACATTTTTGGTCACATATCACCAAATAAGGGAAAAATTAACAATTTTCTTGAAAAATTTCCCAGAAAGGTTTTTTCCATTGTCATGAAGTTTTCCCCCAATAAACGCACCCTTAGACTCAGTTCGTTTGGTGGAAAATGTGACATTTCTGGAAAATGCTTTCCAAGAAAATGATAATACTTCCTGATGTTTAGCTGAAACATGAAAATGGAGTGAAAAATATTTTCCGTTATTCGGTAACGAAAATCATTTTCTCCATGCACTCAATAGTTTGAGAACAAGTTGAAGAGATCGACGGATGCGGTCGGCGAGGGAGAGAAGGCCGTGAACAGGGTCGACGCCGACGGGCTGTAGCTATTGTTCGGGGGCCAGAACGGGCTCAAGTCTTGCAACATGTGGGGCTCCATCGCCGGCGGGACCGCCGGCGTCAGTATCATCAGCCCGTCGTCGCCGGCCACCGCCGACGGCCCGCCCATGAACAGGGTCGACGCCGACGGGCTGTTGTAGCTGTGGTTCCTGGGCCAGAACGAGCTCAAGTCTTGCAACATGTGGGGCTCCGTCGCCGGCGAGAAGAAACCCGCGGATATCGCCGGCGGGGCCGCCGGCGTCAGTATCATCAGCCCGTCGTCGCCGGCCACCGCCGAAGGCCCGTCCATGAACAGGGTCGACGCCGACGGGCTGTTGCAGCTGTGGTTCCTGGGCCAGAACGGGCTCAAGTCTTGCAACATGTGGGGCTCCCTCGCCGGCGAGAAGAAACCCGCGGATATCGCCGGCGGGGCCGCCGGCGTCAGTATCCCCTGACTCTGGGCCAGCTGGACGTCTCCCAACATACACATCAGCTCGTCGTCGCCGGCCACCGCCGACGGCCCGCCCATCTCCGCGGCGGCGGCGGCGAAGCCCTTTTCCCTGCCCGTCGGGCTGGTCCGCTCTATCGCCGCCACTCTGGCCGCCGGGGACACGTACCCGGAGGAGGTGGAGGAGGACCCCGTGAGCTGCCGGACGATGGACATGAAGTTCCGCTCCTCGACGTGGATGACCTTCGGCGAGATGTCGAAGATGATCGTGGGCTTCTGCTGGTCTGCCCCCGCCCCGGCCCCCACCGCCGCCGCCGCCGCCCCGCCGGCAGTTGGGTCGGGCGAGGGGCCCACGAGGATGAGGCCGCCGGGTGGGGCAGCTGGTGAGGGCGGGGCGGCTTCTGGACGGCGTGGGACTGCTTGGCGACCCGGAGTGGGGAGGGCCGGGGGCCCTGGAGGGGGAGCTCCTTCTTGGGCGGCGACGGCAGCGGCGGCTGCCTTCCTCCGCCGGAGGGATAGGAAGGCTCCATGATTGAGGCTATATCGGGTCGGTCTTGATGGGGGAGGAGGAATGAAAAGGAAGGGGGTGATGAAGAAGAGGCCGAGATTTGGTGGGCAGCGGTCAAAATGGAAAATTTCTCGAAGCTAAGAGCAGAGCAGAGGAGGAGAGAGAATAGAGAGAGAGAGAGCATTACATTTATGACCGGAGAAAAGTCAACAATTCATCGAAAGGGTCCTCCTGTAATTTTCCAAGGCCCCGCATTCGTTGTTTTATTATTATTGGCACTGAGCTTATGCAAGGAGGATGATGGTTGGCTGAGGTGGGCAGAACGCCCCTGCTCATTTCATCAATGGGCCGCACCGTCCTCCTTCTTCTAGAGAGATTAAGGAAAGATTAGAGCTTTTCACAATTATAACCCGTTTTTGCATATGAATCCGGACTGATCCTTAACAGGTTTAAAGGAGAAAAAAATAGGAGAAATAACTCATGAGGGATTGAACTCCCCAATGTCGCTTTCTATGTATTTTCATCTGAATAGGGAAGAGAAAAATCTAACTTTGTTATAATTGGAGCATATCTAACTTAGCTATAAGAATAAATAAGTATGGTTTCTTTCTTTATGTTAAATTATGCCTCGAATTTAAATATTTGTAAAAATATGATTCGCTTGAATAAATAAAAGTTCGTGAGATTCCGTGAAGATTTACAAAAGAAAATAATAACAAAAATGAGGAAAGTTCTTTACTACGAAGCTTGCGGAATCCGAAATGAAGAAAAGAAGAGCGAAGCCCCTGTACGTGGTTCCCTTCAGCAATCGAAGATTGATTAATGGTGGGGTTCAAGGTCAAACTTTTGACTTCGGGCACACTCGCGCGCACACTAGGGGTGTAAACGGTTCGGTTCGGTTCGGTTTTTTTGAAAAACCGAACCAACCGAACCGTTTGAAAAATTTCCGAACCGAACCGAATAAGTCTTCGAACCGAACGAACCGAACTGTTTTGTTCGGTTGATTCCATTTTGTTTTCAAATTTTGGGTTTCGGTTTTCGGTTTTCCGTATTTTTATTTTATTTTTTTTTTTTATCACTTGCTGAGATGAAACACCGCTAGCCAATGTAGCCATCACTTATCTTTTATTTTATTTTTAGTGTGTGTGATAACTACTTTATTTATATCAAAAAGAAGAAATGGAAATAAGCTCAATGTAAGTAAGATTGCAAATAAAAAAAAAATGTAAATGAGACATGTTCCAAAGTTAACGAACGTGGTTGCCTGGAGTAGGAGCGGCCACCACCGCTGCAAGTGGCGCTACTTTGGGCCACCATTTGGCCTTTTCTTTAATTTTCTTTTTCCTTGTCTATAAAGGTCAGTTCATTTATTTAATTATTTATTCTCTTTCATATATTTTTGTACGATAAAAGTAAGTAGAAATTCAGCAATCCCAGGAAAATGATTTTACCACATCGTGACAAAACCAACTAAAGCTATAACTTCATGATGGTCTCATATAATGTTGACGTAAAAGATGATCCATTAAGAAAACATGTGAGATGTGACCCTAGCAGCATGCTTGTGGGTTCAAATCAAGACATTCAGCGCAAGAGGAGTTGGCCAACTGTAATTCTATTTATTGCTTGAAATACGATTTTCCCAAGAATTCAATACATCAAGTTGGCTATTTCACAAAGCAAAATACCTCATAGAGCTCTTCATTTATAAGGCCAATCCGATGAGAAAATATAATTTTCTAGTTCTCGTTAATATCTGCATCAACTCGTGGGCATCCAAGAATGTAACCTGCAACAATGCAAAAAGCACAAATTAGGGATTGCAATTATTAGGCTAGTCTGAATAATTACTTGAAGCCGAGCTTAGATTTCCCTTATACCTTGAGATTCAAGCGCGGGACAGCACCGGCTTCATTTTCGAAAAGTGCAATCAGCAGAGTTTGAGCATTGCAAGCCATTTTCAGAATGTTCAAAAACAGAAAGCTGAAAAGAAAAATGTAACCTAGTATCAAAGCTCATGGCTACTTACCATTTACATAATTATGTATTGTCCAAGTGTAAGCAGATGTGAGTATGCATGTGCTAAAAGACATTTTTTTTGGAAGTCTTAAAGCCTCAAACTAAACTATTAGTTCCCATTGAATCTATGGAGGCATAGTCATTAACTAAAAGACCAGAGCACCCAAAACACAACTAATATAACAACATAACAGCGTTATGAATGACAAAAAGAACTGCTATTACTAATTCAGAGTTTTTGGACTACGAGGCCAGAAGAAAAGACATTGAAATTGCCCTTTGAATTCCTAACCATGTAATAAAAGTCAAGCAACAGCAGCAAACAAACAGTTCGTGATGTTAATGCTCACAGAATTCATTTGCAACAGAATCATAGAAGATAAAGACAGAGATTACCAGTTGCCTCTCATTAGCCGCAGAGATGTTAGTACTTGGGGTAGAGACCAGAGCAAGCTCCCATCCAGTGGGATTGAAGTCTTTAGATTGCCAGAACCAAATGCTGAAGAAGCAGCACCTGTCAACCCACCAAACTTCTCTCAAGCAAGCATAACAACAAAAAAGTAGACATGAGTCATACACAAAATGCTTACCAGGTTCTGAGGGAACTATTGCCAAGGCTAAAGCATTCTTTTCCTCAATGGAAGAACATCAGGTGCATCAAAACCAAGTCCCTGAAAGGCCAAAGAAATAAAGATCATACGCAAATAATTTTACACTGAACAACCATCAACAGACACCATAAAGTTAATGCTCATACCAGCAAATCTCCCCCACAATGTTAACATTGTAGCTCATCACCGCTACAATGTTAAACAAGGATGAACTACACTGAACATGAAAGAGGACCTAAAAATTCCCACCAAGAAAACCAGAAAACAGCCCCTTTGCATCGGCCCGGAACTTCCATCAGAAATCCCACATACAACAACTGAATCGGCGAGTACCCAAAGTAATTCTCGACAACGTCCGTTTGTATTTTTCAAGCCCCCAACACCGATTCTCACTTACCCTCGAGCTCGATCGGCCAGTCACCCATGATTCGCGACTGAAAGACCTCGCATCTAGTCACAACTACACACCCTACAAACTATTGAATCGACAATCGAACGACTCCTCATCCGATGGAAACAGCAATCGACGCTCAAAATTCGACGTGGCACGGGAGACGGAAATGTCGGACGGAAGTGGAGATCCGGCGAAGCAGAGAGAGAGAGAGAGAGAGAGAGAGAGGAGGGAGGACTTACATGGTGGGAGAATCGGAGGGGACGGTGGCGACTGGCGACTGGCCCTCGCCAGATGCTGCTGTGCTTCAAGAGGCGCGGCGCCCAACTCGTCGAGGCCTCGTTCTCAGACCTAAGGAGCCTCGTCGACGCTGTGAGGCGGGTCGACGTCGTTGTCTCAGAGGGCTGCTTCCTTCTTAGAAGCCGTCGCCGTTGAGACTTGAGAGAACTCGGTCGGGAGAGAAGAGAACCGATAAAAAAATTTTCGGTTTTCGGTTTGTGGTTCGGTTTTCGGTTCGGTTAACCGATAAAAACCGAACCGATAAAAAAAATTTCGGATTTTGATGAAAACCGAACCGAAAACCGAACCGAACCGAAAAAATCAAATTTTTCGGTTCGGTTCGGTTCGGTTCGCGGTTCGGTTCGGTTTTCGGTTCGGGTCTTGACACCCCTAGCGCACACACGTTCGGTGTGAAGTCCTCTGCATGCGTAAGAATCCAAAAGTGGTGGTGGGCCTTTGACCTGGGCCCACATATAAAAACACTTATAATTTCCTTCCTCGAGTGAGTGTGTGGCGTGGCCGAAGACCTACGTAAAAGAGAGAAGCCCCACGCCACTTGAGAGGACGCCGCTGCAGCTTTACGTAGAAGGGAGCCGCGAAGATTCATAAGCGGCCCGTGTGAAGCTTTGATTAAAACGCGAAGCCATACGTAAAGCGTTTTCTTTCAAACTTGAACGGATGGTAATTTTATGTCATGAGTTTAAAACTAAGTAAGTTGTTTATTTATAAACAATTTTGATTTGAGGTTAAATTTAGATATGGGAAACACTTGAGTGTTTGAGCGATTGTAAACTCTGATATTTCGATTATAATGGATTATTTACTGCTGACTCTTTCTATAGACGTAAGTACCAATACTCGGACCGAACAACGTAAATTTCTGGTGTCCTTATTTTTCTCGTTAATTTCTTCGATGATTTCGCATTGACCTAAATTGCAAGATTCTATTATTTCCACATATTCTATCCCAACACTCTCTCTTCCCATTATGCTAAAATCAAAGTTCTAGCGTCTGGTAACCAGAATTGGAAGAGCAACATTCATTTCCCAATCAATTTGACCGGTTTGATGTACCCTTTTGGAAAACAAGGATTTCAAAACTAAAAAAATTACCAAATTTTGATGAGGAAATAAATAAGGTCAGAGCCCATGTTTAACTGTATGCCGCCACGCCATGGGAAAATTCTTTGTTATTACCTTTTCCAATTGTCTGGATCTCTCTCGTTGTCGTGTATAAGAATCTCTAATCAAGAAATGCGGGAGATATTATGTCTAGTTTCGAGGAGGGGGAGGCCGTCTGGACCTCTCTTTCTTTGGCCTCCCTCATAATCTTTTTATGTACTTCGATCAGTGAGCTAAAAATTTAAAATAATTAAAAACTCAATTTTAAAAAAATAAAAATAATAGGAAAAGGTCTTTGGTAAAAGAAAAATACTTAGATATAAGTGAGAGAAACAAGATCTAAAAAATGAAAAACATTTTTCCCACTTATGTTTTTTTTTTTCATTGGTAGAAAATATTTTCCTTGACTAGTTTATTTTCTGTAAACCAAACGACAAAAAATCTAGCAAACGTTTTCTTGAAAGTTATTTTCTATTGCAAGCCTGCACATGTAAGAGGAATCCTCTCATCCTTTCCAATAAAAAGGCAAATTATGTTGAGGAATATCTTCATTGTATCGATGGCAGCTTCGACTCCATCCTTCAGCTAGTTAACATCTTCGAGCTCATTAAGGATTGTTATACCGCTGCCTCGAATAATATTTAGGACTGGCAAAAGCTTTAAATTTTGCATACGTCCAATGCAACAAGATGGGAGAATATTGGTAAAGTCGGACGAGCAGAAAAGATGCCTTCCACCTTCCTGAGACATCGTAAGTCTTCGAGCCCATTAAGGTTTATTGTCCGTTTGCAATGAAAAACTTTCAGGACTTCCAAAAGCTTTAAATCTTCGAGACCATCAATCTGTGCTAAATCGCAGTCCTCTAGTTCTAGTTCTGACAGATGTTTCAGACTAGAAAACTTTAGCTCTAGAATCTCGCAGTGTTTGAGACGCAGAGTCCATAAGTTTGAGGAGGGAAGTTGTGTGAGATCTAGCTCCTTCATGTAGGATAAAGTGAGTTCTCGGAGCTTGGTAAGACCACGAAAATCCCCAGGGAGATTGGTGACATTTGGAAGGGACAATTCCAAGGTCTGTAGCCTTGTCAATCCCATGATCCACCACATATTTGGGGTCTGATTTGATGACCCCGCTTCTATCTGCTCATCAACATTCAAGCATAGCTCTTTCAAATTCGTCAGATTTGTCAATTTGAGGTCTGCCATAATTTTGGATCCACAGCAGAGAGTGACTAAATTGGAGGGCAAATCTGGTAGTGCTTGAAGTTGTTCATGTTAGAGAAAACTTCCTTATTTGTTTTGAAGTTAACAAAACGTTTCTATCAATTTAGTCTGAAGATTTGCAGACTCTATTGTCAAAGTCTGAAGACCTCCATACTCAAGATTTAAAGTCTACCCTCATTGATAGTCTTCAAACCGACGAAGAAAAGATTTATTCGTTAAAGAAGATTTATCCAGATGCGAGTATATCTTTAAGGATTTGGTTTGTACGGTTGAAGAAGATCTCATAGCTGGAGATAACATTTCGTGATCAATTATTCTAATTGAAATCAATTTGGATAATTAGATATGTTGATTGGCGAAATATACTTGGAATGTTCTACTTATGGAAACCTAGATTCTGATTGTATGGGCGAACATGATTAGTGAACTATCGTCACATTCCTTAAATAACTCGAGATCTCCCTAATTGATTTTGTCGAACGGGTAGATTGGAAGAACTCTTTTGGAATGTGCCAATGGTTAAAAAGACATGGAGGAGTATATAAAGAGAACGCTCAAGTTATTCAAGTGTGCATAAAAGAAAAATTCCAAAATCTGAAACTCCTAATTCTTTGCTGTTACAATTGTTGAACTTAAGTTGTACTCAGAATAGAGATTATACTTGTGAGACCTTAAGAAAGTATAGCAGAGTTTCTACACTGTGAAATCAAAGACGTGAGACTGTAAAATCTCTTTTGGTTTTTAGTGGAATTCAGCCCATGGGCTATCAGTGCGGGAGAATGAACGCAGGCTTGGTCTAAGCCAAATCAAACCTTATGTTTTAATTCTCTTTCCCTAATCTCTTTACTTTAATTTGTAATCTTATATATATGTTTATAGTCTTTTACATCTTCAGTCTATTATTCTTAAAAGATAATTTAATTTGTTAAGTCTTGTAACAACTTTTTTTGTGACATCCATATTTTCGTGTTTTAATTGCGATTGGATAAATTGGGCATTTCATCGACGTGACTACAGTGTTTTTCTTTGAGTTGGCCACTCACGAGATAACTAGACTAGCTGAGTGAGTTATTAAGGACTTTAAGGAAAATAGACTTGAGAATTCGATTAGAAATCGATTTCTCGACTGTACTTATCTTTAGAGATCATTACGGCTCAGTTAAAAATCAAATTAAGATCAAAGATAGGTCGGTTCAACTGAGATGAATGACCAATCATGGATGACTCCATTAAATTGGAAAACTCTCGTTGACTGGCACTAATTTGATTTTACTGTCATTTTAATACTCTGTGTCCATATTTGAATTCTCGAGATTTTCACGACAACCGAGCATCGACAATGTGTTGAGTGGGTTCATTGTAGTTTGAAGAAAATCGACCACGGGTCATTTGTCCTAACAAGTTCTGAAAACTACCTAGTAACCTAGGTCATGCTAAAAACGTGCTGGAGTGAAATTAACCATCAATTTAAGTTGGATTTCATAAATTGGAAGTTCTGTAGTGTCACGAGCTATTTTAGGAAGGTCGACTCAGTTTCAGAATATTTTTCGGAGATTTTGAGATTTTTACGAAAAATCGTTGTGGACGATTCGGAAAATGAACGAAAATTCGAATTGGCTATTTTGAAGAGATTTTTGACATCTAGGGTAAGTGACTCGGTGAATGAAAGTTGTTTGGGCTTTTTCTGAATTCGAATTGGACATCAATCGGATTTGTTTGTTCAGAAAATCGGATACCGAGAAAAATGAATTAGAATTTGGAATCGAGGGAAATTCGTGAGATTGAAGGACCGTCTTATTTTGGTCTTTAATTGGACTTCGAATTGGAGGAATCGAAGAAGAAATTGAAGCCGAAACTGAGTGCCAAAAATGTGAAATTCGGATTTAAGCTTGGGGGCTGCATTTTTTACATTTAAATTGGATTATTTATGGAATTTTAGGCTAGAAAGAATTAAGGGACAATGAGATATGCATGAAGACCAAAGGGGGGACAAAGCTTTAATGGATTAAGATATTTCTTTGACTTTTGGCCTTTTCCTTCTAAGCTGCTCACGCATGGCTCTGTTGGCCGGTCTCCTTCGAGTGGCTTCTCTTTCCTTTCCTTCGGTCTCTCTCTCTATCTTTTCTATTATGTTTTTACTTTCATTTGTTCCTCTTTCCCTCGAGCAAAACCGAAGCACCATCTTCTGTCTTTTTCCTTTCCATCATCGAAGCAACCCATCCCCATGTTTCCCTTAGCTTCATGCATTTCCATTCAAATTCAAGTCTCAGCCAGCAGTTGCCACATGTCCAGCGTGCGCCCATCTTCAGTCAACAATTATCACTCGGTTGACCTCCCAAAGAACCCCACCAACTGGACGTCAGCTGCTTCTCCATAATCGAAGAGTCCAGCGCTTGCAAGCTCACCGAAGTCCAGCTTCTTTGGCCACGTCTTCTCTCAGTCAAAACCCTTGCCGTGGAGCTCCATCGAAGACTGCCGAATCAACTCATGTTTAGCTGCTGCCACCTGCTTGTTTGTCATCTTCTTCGGTCAAAGCTTCTCCAAACTTGCTTTGATTGAAGATCGAGCAGCTTCCTACCGAACCGAAGACCGAATGAGTTTAGCGCCTTTGCGCCCGCGGCCTAGCTTTCATCTTGCCGTTCCCTTCCACCGAGGCCTCAATGAATCGGTCCAACTTCACGTCTGAAAATTGCAAGCCCAGCAGCGAGCTTGTAGGCCGATTTCGGCCCCAGTTTGGGCTCGTTGTCGGAACCGCTTTGAAGAGAACCAAGCTTGCTTGTCGATTTGATCCGAGCAAATTTTTAATCAGGTGAGTTTTACTCACTACTGCCTTCTTAGTTTGCTAATTATACTTAAATGTTGATTAGATTTAATTAATTGCAATTAGGTGGATAGATTAGATTAAAGTAATTAAATTAAAGACTCATTGATGCATGTTCATTAAATTGATTGTGCATTTAACTAGTAAACATGTCATATTATTTATTGGATGCTTCTTGGGATTTTTCCTGACCTTTATCAAGTGTTAATTATGCAATTCGGGCCTAAGTGGAATTTTTAGTAATTAAATATTAATTTTCGAAATTAATTATTTAATTATTTATTTTTCTGGAAATTGAACTGGGAAGGCTAATGACCAGGATTTTATGCTGATGATCGTAGTGCAGTCCATTTATTTAATTGAGCTTTATATTGTGCTAAATTGGAATTATTGTATTTATTTATTTAATTTTCGAAATTAATTATTTAATTATTTATTTTTCCGGAAATTCAACCGGGATGGCCGGTGATTGGAATTTCATGCTGATTGTCGTGGTGCAGTTCGTTTATTTATTTGAGCTTTAATTCGTGTCGAATTGATTTAATGGTGCATTTTGAAGTTATGTTCTTAATTAATGCAATTTTGACTATGTGATTGAGAATTGGTCGGGTATCGGTTGTCAGTATCGAAAGTGAGTTGGTAAATCACCTGGAGAATGCATGTGGCCCGGTGAATTGGAATGTCACCTGGGAAGGACACGTGGCTCGATAATTGGATATGTCACCTTGGCGAAAAGGTAGTCTTAGAGAATGCACGTGGCTCAGAGACTCGGTATGTCATCCTGGAGAATGCATGTGGCTCGGTGGCAGGGTATGGCATCATAAAATGGGCACATGGGCTTGGTGATTTGATGCATCACTTTGGGTGACTTGGCGCCTAAGAGAAGGCATGTGGGCTCGGGCATCGTAAAAAGGGCACGTGAGCTCGGTGAATTGATGCATCACTTTGGTGAACTAGTACCTAAGAGAAGGCACGTGGGCCCAAGGACTTAAGTGTGGCATCATAGAAGAGACACGTGGACTCGGTGATTTGATGCATCACTTTGGTGAACTAGTGCCTAAGAGAATGCACGTGTGCTCGACATCTAGATATACATTGTGTGGATTGTATGGTTTGTTTGATATGTAATTGACTAGGTCGATTGATCATTGCTTTGATCTAATGTTGTGAATTGATTGATTGAATGGAAATGACCCTGAGTGGTCTTGTTAGCGTGTAATCGACTAGGTCGATTTGATTGATGCTTCGATCAGTGATGCGATTGCTTGGGTGCCTATTTGATATTTGCTAATATGCAGGTGTAATCTGAAGCCAAGGTAAGTCATTTGACTCATGTTGTACATAGGCAACTCAAGGTGTATTAGTTTACTAATCAGGGCTTAGGGGATAGAACTTGCTGAGACATAGTCTCATCCCGGTTGTGAGATTATATTTCAGGCCCCTAGATTTCCCGAAGACGAGCCGACATTTGAAGCCGAGGATGAGCGAGAAGAAGGAGATGAAGAGTTTGAAGAAAATGAGCATAGTGGCGAAAGATCTGAGGAGGATCAGGATAATGATCCCGAGCATGACTCGGATGAGAACTGAGATCCTATCCTCCTTTGTGAACCCTGTATTTGTGTGGTCGTGAATTTCATTATGAAAATTATGGCCTGCTTTTCTATTCCATTGTTTTATTGTCTGTGGATTTATAACTGCTTCCGCATATGCATATATAAATGAAATGGTCGAGGATACATAGTCCCGGGATATCACATTTTAAAATCGACCAAAGGTAAGAGATGTGCACGTGCCTGAGGATTGGGACGTGACATCTTTAATACTTATGCACCCTCCTATAGGTGTTTGTACTAGTCCTATCAGTTCATATTTACATACGTCAAGGGTTCAGAGAGAGGGAGACCGCAAATGCCCCAAGGCAGCCTCGCCACAATGGATGACGATAATCTCAAAATTCTCAAGGAGGATAGTCCTGAAATATCACAACTATCTTGGGCCTCCAAATTTATGCAGCCAGAGAAATCTATCTCTTCTAGTTTCTATAACTTCATAATATCTTTAGGAAATTTTTGTAGGGGGATGCATTCCATCTTTAGTGTCTTCAAATTACTCAAATCCTTGACTGACTCTAGTAGTTGTGTGATTCTAGTGTCTGAAAGGTCCATTTCCTCCGGCTCCTTTAGCTTCCCAATGGAAGATGGGAGTTCACACAATTTCTCACACTTCCTTAGAGAAAGTCTTTCAAGCTTCGGAGGAAAATCAAAAATTTCTGGAACCCAATCAATATTAGCACCATCCAGAGCAAGACTTTTGAGTTTTGTCAGGTGGCCAATTGGGGATATGTCCTTCAACTTTTTACAATTACGAGCACTAAGTACTTCAAGGATCCTCAAAGAATTATTTTCGATATGAATTGCTCCGACGTCAGTTTCGTCAATAAGAAGTTCCGTCAAAAATTCCTTGCCACTCAGTTGTAGGATTGGCAGCTGGACTGCCTTGCAGTTTCTCAAATTCAAGGATTTCAAGCGCTTCAGTTGCCTGATGAACGCCCAAAGCGTAGGTGACCGAGTACAATCTTCCATTATCAATATCTCCAAATCAGTTGAAGCTGAAGACTTCAACGATACCTAATGCATATCACATCCTTGTAGGTTCAAGACTTGCAATTCCTCCACCTTCTGCAATAAACGTGCAACAAAAGATATCAGACTTTACTCACTCACACCTAAAATCTTATCGTGAGATTTAAAAAGCAAATATTGGCCATACCTCCATGATTTGCCTCCACTCTTGTGGATATTTGGTGACCGGACTCCTAGACAGATCGAGAATGAGTAACTTCTTCAAATCCATATTACATAGCTCAGGAATGAAATAGCACTCTCGCCAATCAAGCCACCTCAAATTTAGAAGAAGATTTTCAGACTTTCCCTCAATGGTAGCCCCATTGAGTCTGAGGTACCTCAAATTCGAATTTTTTGCCAAGTGCTTCACATGTAAAACGGACGGTGCCACCCTCTTCAAGTGTGAGACTAATGCCTTCGACACTTTCATTATGCTGTCAAGCGTCGACGGGGCGGGGGGGGAAACGATGAGTAAGTTGAGAAACTTTAATTTCTTAATCCTTTTGTTGGGAATAACGGATCCCCGAAAACTGGATTCGACACTAAATCAAACCCCTAAATCAATGCGGAAGACGAACCCAGAAAAACAACACGTATCACCGATCCTAAAGCACACCACGGAGTCGAGCGTACCTTTTAAGCCACAGATTAAACATCAATGCTGAAGAGGAAGAAAATCTGACCCTGTTCGATCCGATGGCGCCTTGAAGGGGAGAAAACAGTGGCCTTGTGTTTACTGTTCTTTTTGGAGGAAGAGAGAACGCACGGGAGAAGACGTACGTTTGTTTCCAACGGTTGTCTTCTCTCTCTCTCTCCTCCCTTTTATACCTTCCCCCATCCACGGGCCCTATTCCCGTGGGCTGGGCTTCTAGGCCCAACATGGGCGGACGGGCCAACTTAGGCCCATCTCCATAAATAAAACCATCATCTCCCACTCGCCCATGGTAGGCCGAACAGTATTCTCTTTACCTCTCTTCAACATTCATACTGGTGAATAATCCGTGTGACTAGCATACTTTGAGAGCTCGTTGCTATACATCTGTTAGGAATATATAACAGCTCATAATGGGCATCACATCCTGAGTAGATTTAGTATGCAGTACCCTAGATCGATCGATCACATTTATATCTCTCTTGATCTCTTTTAAACAATGATATATATATATATATATATATATATATATATATATATATATATATTGTATTAACAACTATGATTATCACAAAGACAGTCATAATTGGTTAACCAGTGAATACAAAACTACAATGTGATTCTCCAAATTCGATCTTCCTCTTTCCTTCAAACTCTCAATTTCAATTCAGCTTGCTTTTCTAGAAATGCCCCATTAGATCGAATCAAACTCATGACCATTGGCAACATCCTAAGATAGCAAACATTAAATAGAAATCTTGAGAATAAGTAAGAGTCATGAGGGGACTAAAAATTGAGGAACTCTTTTCCTCAAGAGTCTCACACGACATAAAAGTTGAGATCAAACTTTTGTCACTCTTATTAGTCGTCTCATGCATACGTAGTATGAAATACGTATTACGGTATTAACTCCTTTCCCATGGAGCGTATGTCTACACCTTTCAATACCGTACAGATGATAGTTCAGACATACCCAATGTCTAACTTGAGTTCACATATTTACTCATTCACAAAATTCATCAGAACTCACATCTGGCATTTTAAATAGATAAAGTAAAATATGTGGGGTATTTTACTTTCGGACATAGTAAGTATTATGTCCTCATCTTAACACTCAGTTAAGGCGACATACGTGTTTTAAGCTTGAGCTCTCGATTATCATCTAGATAATAAGCTTAAAAACAGTCTCATCTCTATTTATCACATAGCAAATAGAGGCGATTACCCGTGTGAGTGGGCTAATCTTTTATCTGTCCGACATACTTTCTCAACTTAAAATAATGCACTGAGCATTAAGATGCATAAAGATCAAACAAAGATTCATAGGCATTAATGATGAAAACACAAATTCATCAAATTGTGAACACTTAGGGAAATTACAATATTCAGTACATCAGCCTCTACGCAACCCTAGAGATTTCATATGGCCACAAAAACACATCTCTAAGTATTGGCTTTGTCATAGGATCTGCTACCATTCTATGCGTAGATATGTACTGTAAGTTCACTTCCTTTCGTGCAACCATATCCTTTACAAAATTATACTTGGTATCTATATGTTTGGTCTTGCCATGATATTTGGATCTTTAGTGTACACTTTTGCTGCTTGGCTATCACAGTTAACCAACAATGAATCTGCAGCACTTCCAATAACACCTAAATGATCCAATAATCTCTTAAGCCAAACACCTTCTTATACTGCTGTTAATAATTCCACGAACTCATTTTCCATCATGGACAAGGCTATACTCTTTTGTTTCTTACTGCTCCAACATATGGTGTCATTATTCGGTAAGAAAACAAACCCAGAGGTAGATTTCCTTTCATTTAAATCTCCTCCCCAATCAACATCAGGATAGCCTTAGAGTCGCAGATCCTTTCCTTTATAATTCAGTGTATAATCAGCAATCCCCTTTAGATACCTCAGTATTCTCTTAACGGCTTTCCATTGTGCTGGACCTGGATTGGATTGGTATCTACTCACCATTCCAACTGCAAAAACATATGTCAGGTCTTGTACACATCATAGCGTACATCAAGCTCCCAACAGCACTAGCATAAAGAACATGTTTCATTTGTTCTTTCTCTTGTGGAGTCCTTGGACACAGTCTATGGCTCAATCCTTCACCTTTTGCAATAGGAGTGTTTATGGGTTTACAGTCTTGCATATGAAATCGTTCAAGAACCTTATGTATATATGTTTCTTGCGAAAGATATAACGATCTCTTCAAACGATATCTTGAAATCTTAACTCCAAGAATGTATGCAGCCTTACCCATATCCTTCATCTCAAAGTTGGAAGACAACCAACTCTTGACAGTATTAACAAACTCCATATTGTTTCCGGCAATCAGTATATCATCAACATATAATGATATGATCACAAATTGATCATTGGATCTTTTGATATATACACAATGATCATCATCTATCATTATAAAGTCATATGCCATTATAAAAACGTATATACCATTGTCTCGATGACTGCTTAAGGCTATATATCGATCTCAAAAGTCGACATACCATTTCTTCTTGGCCTTTCATTATGAAAACAGCAAGTTGTTCCATATATATTTCTTCATCTAATTCTCCATTGAGGAAAACAGTCTTTACATCCATCTGATGTAACTCAAGATCCATACTAATCACTATTGCTAGAATAATGCGAATCGAGGTAAATCTCACTACAGGAGAAAACGTATCTTTATAATCAATTCATTCCTGTTGATTATACCCCTTCGCCACAAGGCGAACCTTATGCCTTTCTATCGAGCCATCAGCCTTTTGCTTTATTTTGAGAACCTACTTGTTCCCAATAGCTTTGTGTCCTTTTGGAAGATCAACCAGTTCCCAAACTTGGTTTGATTTTATTGACTCAATTTCCTCTTCCGTTGCATGAATCCATTTCTCCTTACTAGGGCAATTTAGAGCCTTATTAATATTTCTTGGCTCATCCTTATCTTGTGGAGCAACCATAAAAGTTTCCCCTTCAATGTTAAAACGTTGACGGGAATACTTTGGCGACTTGTTCACCGTATGGGAGATTGTACACTCAGCACATCATTCCCCATTATGCTCCCACTAGGATTAGATAATGATAACGACATCTCATCATATGGTTGCAATTGAGAATGAGTTGAAATTAATTCATCACTTCTCATATTACTCCCACTTGGACGAATTCTACTAATATCATTATCTTAATCCAAGATTTCAAAATAGGAAGTAATCTTCTCCTATTTCACCCTTCTTAGGAAATTCATCCACTAAGAATGTAACATCCCGTGATTCAAATTCAGTTATACTCCCACTTTCCTGCTCACCTTTGAACACATACCCTTTCGAGTGTTCGGAGTATCTCATGAAAATACTCTTATTTCCTTTTGGGACCTAATTTCCCAAACTTGTGAGAGGACTCATGTGTATAGGTAGCACAAACTCATGGCTTAAGAAAACTTAAGTCTAGTTTTCTACCTGTCCATAACTCATACGGAGTGGAAGCAACTGATTTGGAAGACACTTAGTTAAGTATATAGGCAGCAGTTAACAACGCATCACTCCAAAAAGTAATAGGTAAGTTAGCATGCGCCATCATGGACCTAACCATTCCAGTAGGGTTCTGTTTCTTCTCTCTGCAACACCATTTTGTTGAGGAGTGTATGGAATAGACAATTGTTTTCTATTCCTCTTTCATCACATAATTTTCTGAACTCATCAGATAAATATTCTTGACCTCGATCGAATCTAAATACTTTTATTTTCTTGTCTAATTGATTTTCTATTAGGTTCATAAACCTTTTGAAACAACATAATGCATCAGACTTATGATAAATCAAATAGACATATCTGAATCGAGTATAATTATATATAAAAGTGATGAAATAAACAGCCCCATGCCTTCTTCTCACATTCATTGAACCACAAACGTCATAATGGATTAAATGCAGAGGAAATTCAGCTCTTTTACCTTTTTCAAATGGTTTTTTTGTCGTTTTCCCTACTAGGCAATGCTTACATATGGACAAATCGACTTTTTCAATGTTGCCCAACAAGCCCTCTTTGGCTAGTTTATTCATACATTGTTGGCCCATATGACCAAGTCTGGCATGCCACACAATCACATTATTGTCATATAAAGAAGAAGACGTGAAACAAGGGAATAACAAATATTGACATCACCATAGTCAACATCTAGTACAATAAAACCATCTAGAAAATAATCACAACCATAGTAGTTTGTATCCAAATACAAATCTACACTTCTATTATGGAAGTTCATACTAAAACCAAGCGTAACCAACACCAAAACAGACACAAAATTTCGACGAATCTCCGGAGCATATAGAACATTAAGGTGCGTCCACCACTCATGTTCAATTGGCATGTGCCAATTCCTTTACTTCAGCTCTGGAGTTGTTTCCCATATGGATCCACTTGGTTCCAGCCGGTACTTGTCGGAATTTCACGAAGGATTCTCTATCCTTCCCTCCATGGTCTGTCGCTTCTGAATTTACAGTCCACAAAGGATTGGATTCAGCCAATAATACAGAACTTGACACATAAGCAAAGTTCTCAAATGTACAAGAGGTGTTTACCTTTTTCGGCTCACAACAGTTGCGAGCATAATGACATCTCTTGTCACAATTGTAACATCTCACCCATGACATTTTCTTTACTTGAGGACGTTTTCCCCTCTTGTGTTGGTTAACTCTTGATTTCTTGCAATAAGGACTTGATCCTTTGCATTCCCACATATTGAACGATCAATACGCTTGCACTTAGAGCTCAAAGCCGTTTCTGAGCTAGAACCAGCATTGCAAATGTCCGTTTTCGGCTCAAATGCCGTTAAGTGGTCCTCTCCTAGCTCAAGGTGACGCATGGCATTTCCAAGATCTTCCATAACATGGTCAAGAGCTTCTAGTGCTTCTTGTTTTTCCAGCATACATTGAATCTTCATATTCAATATTTTACAATTGTCGCCATTCATATCAGCAATTACGTTTTTAGTTGCTGAAATCATCGATCTGAACACATCAGACATACATGCACGAATACTTAATGCCTATCATTTATGCATCCACTTTGTATAGACCCATCATATCAATGAATAATCTTAAGTAAGGTTTCAGAATCAAAAGGTCACTATGTTTCCAATCATCCTCCAAAAATCCTAACTCAAAATTATTATTAATATAATTGTCTTATGCAAAATCAATTCTATGAAGCTACAAAAGCTTCTAAAATTACCCACAGCTAATTACCCACAGCAACCAGCAATAACAGAAAGCAACAATATCTAACATCCAATAGAATAACAATGCTTTCACTTTAATACAACCATACATTACACTAAGCAATATATACAGAGATAAATATCAATATAGAAAGAGATATTCACACTTAAAAAAACATCTCAAATTAATCCAAGGAATAAGTAGGGAATATTCCTTCTAATCTATCAGTCAAAACATCTGAGAAATTTGAAGGCACATTTGCCAACCATGGAAAAACTTTTGGAGAGCTTTCATGTCGCCTCCAAGGCGCATTCACTCGGCGCCATGTAGCGTTCAATCTAAGGGTTGAAGTTTTGGTTAACTCAATCCTATAGTACTCTCTCACAAAAGCTTCCACTAGCTTCCTATAACCCGGGACCACGTTGACCTCCCATAACCGATCAAACACTACTTACCATTCAGGTGGAAAAGTGTTTATCAAAGCCGGCACCTTCTCAAAATCCAGCATAAGATAACCATTTCAGATGATTTCCTGTATCATCTGATTGACCCTGACCATATGTGATACTAAATCACCGTCATGCCACCGATAATTAGCTAATTCTGACATCAGCCTTTTAAGTCTTGCATTTCCCTCGTCCGTTCTCGGGATTGCAAGCATCCTTGCATTGCGCATCATAGTTCCTGCAACAAATGCAGAACTAAAAATGGATCACTTATAATTCATAATAAACATAAGGGAAAATACATAATTTTCCATGATTCATGCAACAAATGCAGAATTAAAAATGAATTACTTATAACCCACATAGGCATGACCAAAAAAAAATAAACAAATTCCTTTTTTTTTCTTTTTTTTTTTTCCGGGTCAATGGTCAACGGTCGTCGGTCAACAGTCAACGGTCAGTCAACGGTCAACGGTCAGCGGGTCAACGGGTCAACGGGCGCCCAAGTCGGCGGACCGGTCGGACCGGACGGACCGGTCGGGCCGGGTCGGACGAACCGACCGCACATGCCGCGCGCATGCGCGGGCTGACGTCACGCAGAAGTCAGCCAGCACGTGCCTCGCGCGTGAGCGTGCTGACGTCACGCAGACGTCAGCCGACACGTGCATGGCATGCGCCATGCTGATCGGGTTAGGTCGGTCGCCGTCGGGTCGGGTCGGGTCGCCGGCCGGCCAACCGTCGTCGGCGATGACGTCATCCCGACGGTTATCGACCGTTGGTGACGTCACGATGACGTCAGTGCCTGACGTCAGCACGCGTCGGTTCGCCGACCGGCGCATGCCGTTTCGCTGGTCGCCGGCGCGCACGTGCCGGTTCGCCGACCGGCGCGTGTAGCGCACGCGCTGGCCATTGCCAGCGCTTCAGGCGCATCGCGCCCACGCGCAGCGCCTTCTGGCCGTGCGTGTGGGCGTGTGCGGCGTCGTCTAGTGGCGCACGACATGTCGCCGGACTCGTCTCGACGTCCTCTTTCACCCGATATGTTCAGAATTCGATTTCGACTTACGAAAACTCGAAAAAATGGTCGAACAGCGCTCAGGTGTCGGGATTTCTCGCCCCAATCCGTACGGCCGAATTTCTTTCGCCAAAAATCAATAAAAAACATCAAAACAGGTCGGGAAAACATGAACTAGGGCTCTGATACCAATGTTGGGAATAATAGATCCCCGAAAACCGGATTCGACACTAAATCGAACCCCTAAATCAATGCGGAAGACGAACCCAAAAAAACAACACGTATCACCGATCCTAAAGCATACCACGGAGTCGTGCGTACCTTTTAAGCCACAGATTAAACACCAATGTTGAAGAGGAAGAAAATCTGACCCTGTTCGATCCGATGGCGCCTTGAAGGGGAGAAAACAGTGGCCTTGTGCTTACTATTCTTTTTGGAGGAAGAGAGAACGCGCAGGAGAAGATGTACGTTTGTTTCCAACGGTTGTCTTCTCTCTCTCTCTCCTCCCTTTTATACCTTCCCCCATCCATGGGCCCTATTCCCGTGGGCTGGACTTCTAGGCCCAACATGGGCGGACGGGCCAACTTAGGCCCATCTCCATAAATAAAACCATCACCTTTTAATCAAATGAGACAAATTAAATTTACAAAAATCAAGTGGGTATCCATTTCGCACTCTAAATCGTGTTTAAGAACAAATCCATTTTTTTCCCTGCTCCAGAGATTGAATAGTTTATACTAGGAAGCACGGACACTCTCCTGAGCCCTTCCGTGTCGCGACACGCAGTGAGTTCCGGCATGCACATGTCACAGGGTAGAGGTAGCGGGGGTTGGTGTTCTTGAGGGAGGCAGAGAAGCGGGAGGTGGAGGACTCGTGTGGGCGCCGCGCCCAGCGATGAGTTCCCACCCGACGCCTCCGCCGCTGCAAATCCGATCTGGCTAGCTAGATCTGCAGCAGCCGCCATGGCAACGACGGGGGAATCTCTACGGAGCCCAATCGCAACTGATGTCTCGATCTCGCTTGTTTGGGCCATGGACAAGCCGGTCGAGGCCAGAAGCCGTCGGAATCTCGACCTCGCCCATCGCGGCCATGGCCAAGCTTTCCACTAGAATGGCATCCCGTGCTTCCACTTGGGGCTGCCGCCGCATGCCTTGACGGTCATGCGAGCTTCTTAGTCTGGAAGACGAAGCCGCCGACGACGACCAAGAGAGGCAAGGGACTCCAGGAAGAGGGCGAGAGAGATGATGGTCTGAGGAGATTTTTAATTTTTTTATTTCACGCAGTCCACGTCGATAGAGCTGAGTCTGGGTCGGGCAGTTGCACAGGGCGAAGAGAGGGTCTGACCGGGTTCGGGCACGAGGTTCGCCCCGCAGACGGGACACATGGTTTGCATCAGCGCCACGTTTGGATGCGGACGCAGTCGCAACACAAATCATTTGCCAAATATATTATTATATTGATTCTTTTCAAAAGAATATATAAGAGAATTCTGCAGTATCGCATTCAGCATAAGAAAAAATCGATGTTGAGAACATGTGTTTGAATGAATTACCAAAAAACATGTGCATTAGAATCAAAAAAAAAAAATGATAATTTATTATGTATATTTAAAAATATTCATTTATTATATAATGTGTCATTACGTGTTGGAATTTTTATTTTCTTGAAAAATGATATATCAACGTATCATGTTGCGTGTTGATACTATAATATATTTAGCTTTTGAAAACTTACCTGACCATCCTTTAGAATGGAACATGCGTCACTGAACTTCCAAATCCTGCAGCGCTTTCGAAGATCCTTCCCCTCAACAATTTTCCTTCCGAAGTCTCTTAATAGTATGTGCATTCTTAATTCATTATTTTCTCCATCTTCCAAGAAATGCATGTTGCGAAGTTCTTTTGTTTCAAAAGGAGGATGGCAACCACAAGCCTTCCACATGTAAGAGGGAATCCTCTCATCCTTTCCAACAAAAAAACACGCTATGTCCAGGAATATCTCCTTTGTACATTCATTTAATAAATCATAATTTGCATTCAAGGCAGCTTCCACTTTTCCCTCATGTGGATGATCTCTTAAGTAATTTCGGATAATTCTCCATGTCTCTGGAATGTACTCATCTTTAAACAATTTGCCCAAAACACAGTAGCCATAGCCTTCTACTTGTGAAAAAGAATATGGATACCTCGTCTGATGTCTCTAAAGGGAGTGACCCTGTAGGAGAGTTTGTCGTTGCAATAATCATGTCCTTGTAATCCCTGTAGGGAAGGCCATTGACATTAGGATAGCCATGGCTTTGTAATTTCCGACACTTCCGAATTGTTATTTGGTATTCATCAGACAACTTCGTGTTGGATTCGTCCAACAGAGCTTCCAGTTTCCGATAGCTAGAAACATAGAAATCACACAAAAAGTCTAGCTCATCAACACCATCAATAGATTGTCGCTCATGGCATCCGACGATTGATAGAGACTTTAGCATCTGTAAGTTTGATAACTCACATATTTTGCTAATAGGACACTTTTTAATGGTTAAAGTCTCCAATGATTCCGATGCAACAAGACCTGGAATCTCAATCAGCTTCTCACATCCTGAAACCTCGAAATGTGTTAGCTTCACTACTTTCGATGGAATAATTAGTTTCTCCAATGAACTACACTCATAAACAAGTAATGCATTCAAAGATTCTAAACCGTTGAGGCCCTCAACAGTACGGAGCTCATAGCAGTCTGATATAACCAAAAGCTTCAGCAACTTTGAGTTTGACAAGTCGTATAACCTTTCAACGGAACCACAGTACTGTACATTCATTTCTTCCAAGAACTCTAGAGCCTCCAAACCTTCAATCTCAACTAGCTTCGGACATTCTGATAGCCACAATTCTTTAAGTTTCTTTAAGCTTGCCGAGATGAATAACCTTTGGAGGAGTTCACATTTAGTCACTAACAATACTCTCAGTTCTTCAAGTCCACTGAGCTCAATTTCTCGAAGTTGAGATTGAGAAAGTCGTAGCTTGGACAAGTTTTTCAAGTTGGAAAAGATTGACCAAGATATTATTGAGTTGAAATTAACAAGTTGCAGCTCCAATAAGGAGGGAGGAAGCTTTGTGATACATTGCAAGTCTAGTCCGGATAAAATAAGCTTAGTTAGACGAGGAAGAGAACCAAACTCAGTAGGTGGTGCAAGGACACTAGAAAGAGACAATTCTAACTTCTTCAGTTTAGATAACCTCCTAATCCACCCTAAGCTGGAACTTGGCAACAGATACGATGAAGCTTTAAGCACATCTTTAGAGCCATTAGATAAGAGCAAATCGACCGTGTGGCACCCCTGGATCTCATATACATTAATTTCACTTAACTTGCTTGAATTTCAAGAATTATAAAATAAATTCCAGTCAAGCTGAATCATAAGAAACTGAACTGCACTCGGCTCTATTTATCATCAAACTTTGTTTCTTTACACGTAGGGAGATGAGGTTAAGAGGGGGATTTCTACAAAAAAAAAAAAAAACACTATGAACCACAAACACTAAACATCCTGCCTCTCGTCAAGTATGTACATGCTGTCAGACAATCAAAAACAAAAGTTCTCCCACACATCCAGCACTCTTCTGCCACCTCCTACTCTAAAGAAATAACATAATAAACAAGTGTGAGTTTTTAAAATAAAAACTCAGCAAGTGGGCAGTTAGTCCTAACTTGGATTTGCCAATAACAAGACAAATAGGTAAACAGAATCATCAATTTGTTGAATCCACAGAAATCTAACTTCAACAATCACCTGGGGGGAGACGACACTCCACCCTGAACCCCTCGCACCCAACCTGGCATCACGAGGTCCCCTGAGAAGCTGTTCAGCCCTTCTCAAACCTCTTGAGAGAATACTACTACTCTTCATCACCCCTCTTCAGGCATCCCGACACCCGGGGTCTCACATTGGCTCTTAGCCAACTTCACACATTCACAATTCTCTTGTTGCAGCACCAACAACCTCAACATGTGAACAACCACAAACATGTCTAAACACACATCATTAAATACTTTAAAGTATATAGGAACTCTCATTAACGGTGACACAGCAACTGCTGCACATTCTAGGATCAAAGCAGTCTATAGATTGAAATGAGCAGTTTCAATCACAGACACATAAAGTATATCTGTCCTTATCGGAATATTATGAAATTTCAGTATGTTATAGAAGAGACATAGATTAATATTTTCCATGAAGAAACCTAAGCCTAAATCTCAGTGTATTAAGAGCAGTAATTTGCTGTCTTCTCCTTAAAATTTTGCAACAACTCTCAGATTTAGTACCTACAGAAGAAATATTATTTCACCACCTTAACCTTGATCATTTGCTCTCAAATTTTGATATGTCATTCCTGAGGATGTGTCCTACAACTTTCATTAAGAGTTTAAAGTCCAATTATTTCTAGAAAATTACAGAAAATTCTTGGAATCACCTAAGGTATTGCTGTTTTCTAAAGTACAACTTACTAGTTCAAGGTAAATGCTCTTACCAACACATTTTCTCATTAACCTTGCTATAACTAGATGCCGAACTTGATCTAATGAATGTTCTCTCAAGTAAACTTGTTCTTTTCCTTATCTACATCATCAGAATTTAAGGCGACACCAAAACAAAAGGCTTTCCATCTATATTTCTCTAAAACAGAAGCATCTTATACTGTTTTCTTCTGTTTTTAGTTCAACCAAACTGCAAATTTCTCTACCAATTTCTTTTACAACACCTCAAGACTCTTTCACAGCATCTAAAATTAATCACAGTAGGCCTTTACCCACAAGAAACATTCTACAACTCGGTATAAAGCAAATGTTCACAACACTCATGGCCTTCTACCAAGCAAAACAATATTTCTTAGCTTTCTTGCAGACTTTCTACTCTCATGATGGCCATTAACCAGACAGACAACTTGCAAACGACACACCATAGGTGAGGCCAAACCACAACAGAACCAGAGGAGAGGAAAATCCTCTAGATAACATGCGATAGTACCTCATCCAACAACCAATGTCTAGCGCAAAGGAATAGAACTTCGAGTCCCCCAAATTTTAGCTCCCAACCAGAGCTTTAGTTCCCAAATTTCTCGCACTCAACTTCAAAATCTACCCTGATTCTCACATGCACAACTAGAAATAGCCTTTTCGTGAAACCGAAACTCTAAACACAGCCCCACTGGCTTGGATTTTTCACCGGCGGAAGAGAGAGGAAGCTTTGGGCGAGTCGGGTCTTCGCGATCGACGGCGGGAGCTCCGAATGGGACGGGCAGTAACGACTCCGCTGCTGAACGGAGGCGCTGGGCTACGAGGGGCAGGGATTGGGTCGGTTTTGGTGGAACAAAACGAGAACAGGGGAGAAAAGGAGTGGGTGTTTTAGTAGAGAGAGAGAAAACGCAGGTGAGGGAAAGGAAAATGGGTTCCTTTGACCGAACACCCCCAAAAGGAAAAAGAGAAAGTGTAAAAGAAAAAAAGAAAAGCCTTTCTCAATTACACCTAGATGCTACGTGGGGGAGAAAGAAAAAATTTTCTCTCTCTATAATTCTCTTTCCCCCACGTACGAAGTAAATCATCAATGGAATTTAATTTAATATTACAATTCTTTTTTTTTTTGAAATATTCTCAAATATGTTCAATCTAACTAACGAAATTTTTGGGCGTCACAAATCTTCCCTCTTAGAAAATTTGGTCCTCGAAATTGGATTTCAAATAAACAAATAAGGGTATCGTTGACGGATTTCTTCTTCACTTTCCCACGTCGCTTCTTCAAGCCCATGATGTCGCCATAAAACTTTAACTAATGGAATCACTTTCGTCCTCAATACTTGCTCTCTCTTTGGCTCAAAATTTGTCATACTCGCAACCAACTTACGACTAAGGGTATATGTCACTTTATTAATGACTATACAATAACCATACTTCAAGTGATGGAAGAGGCATGCTCATGTACAAACTAACCACTATCATGAGACCATTAGACACCTCTCCAACAACACCTAAGAGCAACCTCAGTAGTTCTTCGCCTACACACAGCCATCCACAACTCAATTCAAGACCAATATTCATATATACCAGGAAAATTAAAAAAAATCAACATGCATGAAAATGGAGATTTAATGTCTCAGCCTGGTGAAATGGGAATATGACACCCAGACTAGACCAAACAAGTTGCAAAATACCATACCAAGATAAGGCAAAAGTGAGAGAAAAATAATTCCACTTCTGAAAATAAAACACATCTCATCAAATCAGTGACATTCAGATGTTTGTTCTAAATTTGTAAGCCATAAATGCCAAAGGGAACGTACAAACACAGAAGAGACCTTTCACATATGCAAATACTATTCTCATTAAGGAGACATTTTCACAAGTCAGTTTATAACAAAATTCTAAATAAGAGTCTTCTAACACGACCCATTAATAGATAAACACAAATATCCAGCAATATAGGTAATTCTTTAGCAAATGCTTCAAAAGCTCTCATGCTATCAAAAATAATAATAATAATAATAACTTCCTAAACCCTTACTCACAAATGCAGGATGCAAAACGCATTCCCACCATCAAGAAAAACACCCCCTTAAACAGCAAGAACCACGTACCAGGACATCCAAATTATGAACCACAACGGCTTTTTCAACCAATGAGTTATAGAAATATTAAAAGAAATGAGTTACCAAAGGTTAATGACTCAGACTCTCATCAAGTAGAACGCCTGGCACTAAGAATTTATGTACATAACTCAGATGATAATACTTCTAGACATCCAAACAACAGTGCTTGCCCCTTCAGAGCCACCATATATCATAGACCTCAGCCAACCATTAAGCAAGGTTTCTTAACAAGGTATAAAGCATGGAATGGACCCCCACAATAATTCAAATGATACGAGTATTAATGGACATGATGGCTTATGCCTCATATACAGAATATGGGAGTCACTAGCGGTTGCTAAGGTTAATACAATGTAGGTTTACGGCATGATCTTTACTCGAGTCTTAAAGCAATCTTATCAACCATAAACATTTGCCATCCGTAGATTTAATGCCTGATACCTCTCTTCATGTGGATGAGAGAATAGTGTGGTTGTCTATTGCTACACCAAGAAAGCAATGCGAACACCACGGGAGAGGCAATTGCCAAATCTGCAGTTTATAAGCCAACCAATTCGAAATCAACACTTTCAAGATAGAAAAATGATGGCAAGTGGCAACCGACATCTTCGATGGAATGTATGATCTTCCTAAAAGAATTGACTTGACCTTGGCATGGATCATTATTTATGACAACTCTGATAATTGCATTCTCAACCCGTACTTACTCTCAATGACATATCAAGATCTAGAAAAATTATCGAACATGCAACCAGAGATTATCAAAAGGGGAATACCGTTAATATATTTCTAAGACCAACTCTTCATACTAACTCTACGAAAAGCATGGTTTCTGCCCTGTGAACATACATGATACATCAACTAATACTATTGACCAACATTTGATCCATAGACACTTTTGATATCAACAGAAAAAGATGTCATCCTCACTCTGTTGATTTTCGCACACATCAAAACATCTTAAACTTATTTATAACGGTAATGTTCTCTGAATTCCCAAGCAGAAAGGAAAAATTGATGAAGACTAGCCTCCTTGATACCACTTGGCCAACATTCATTCAAAATCTCGGAGCCATTAGCACATGATAAGCTAAACGCAGATATTCACTGCTCTGCTTCCTCGGGACGTCCCATTCCCGAGAATTTTGGTGGCTTTAATTTCAGGAACTGCTCTACCAATCCCTAGGTGCGATGCTCCGCTGGAGTTGGCTGTTGGGGTGACAGTAGAGGTGGTTGTTGCAGTGGAATTTGGGCCCATCTCTCCACCAAATTTCCTAAGGAAACCAAGGCTCGCAACACATCCTCCATCCTCGGCCCTGCCCCCGATGCAGCCGCTTCTCTCCTCGGCGGAGACAAGCTCCTTGATCACACCCATTAGACAAAAGTGCACTAACCAATCCAATAAGTCAGATTCATTTGTTTTCCTCCAAAACTTTTATTACACTGAATATGGTGGACTAGTAATATAGAAGTAAGTTTCAATTCAAAAGTGTCGTGACTAAAAGCAATCTATACAGTAATAGAAAGATTATCACCAAACCAAAACTGAAGAGAACAGAATGCAATGAAAACTATCAGCATAAGAACTCCAAACTTTAAACTGAACCGTCCAATTTTTCTAACTTCTAGGGGACGATGCACAGATCCTGCTAAGCCTTTCTAAATGGGATCAACAAGTGCATGATGGAGTTAAGCAAGAATTGGATAAGTAGGCCAGTCTCCTTCCATAGTCTGATTGCCTTGTATTTTCTATTTGAATCTGAACAAGTGCTAGTCAAATTCTCAGAAAGAAGAAAGCCCACATAAATAACACCTTGTCTGTTATATTAAGGTTTGTTCCTCTCTTATCTGTACTGGAAGAAAAATGTCAGGTCCTGACTTGCACTTAATAAGGTGAATTCAGGGCTGCACCATCAACCCATGAAGGTCTATTTGCATTATAGTAGAAATGTGCAATCATATGAACCAATTCATCAACTGTTCGAAACTCTTTCTCCCTGTACAAAATCCTGTTTCCACGTAAAAATAGAATTTGTGGGCACTCTTTAACTTTAAGAGCATATGCCAAGTCTCTTTTGATGTCCGTATCTACTTTAACAGCTCAAGGTGGTAATCAGTCTTTCGTCCCCTAGTAAACTTTGATGGCATTTTCTAACTCTTTCAAGACCTTCCAGTTATTAGATGCCCTGTTATATCTTTCGAAGACAACAACAATTAACGGGCTGGGATGGAAAGCGAAACTCTCCCACTCCAAGCAGTTGATCTCCTTTACCCAACTGTCCTCCACCTCCCCTTCCTGTCGATCTCCGAACCATCTTCTCCTAAACTTTCTAGACATTACCCACATCAGAAGTTAGAGATTAATACTATTAGTTAAAAGTAACGTAATATTCTCACGTTACTCAAACCACATTAATCATAAAACTAATTACCCATACCAATAATTGTCCCAAGTTGCACGGATAGTTATGTCTAAACACTTAGGTATACTACCGTCTATCTAAAATTCCTACACCTTATCACTCCAACAAATCTAGGCCCTGATACCACTCAATGTGGCACCCCTGGATCTCATATACATTGATTGCACTTGACTTGCTTAAATTTCAGGAATTATAAAATAAATTTTAGTCAAGCTGAATCATAAAAAACTGAATTGCACTCGGCTCTATTTATCATCAAACTTTATTTCTTTACACGTAGGGAGATGAGGTTAAGAGGGGGATTTTTACAAAAAAACACTATGAACCACAAACACTAAACATCCCGCCTCTCGTTAAGTATGTACATGCTGTCAGACAACCAAAAACAAAAGTTCTCCCACACGTCCAACACTCCTCTGCCACCTCCTACTCTGAAGAAATAACATAATAAACAAATGTGAGTTTTTAAAATAAAAACTCAGCAAGTGGGTGGTTAGTCCTAACTTGGATTTGCCAATAACAAGACAAATAGGTAAATAGAATCATCAATTTGCTGAATCCACAGAAATCTAGCTGCAAGAATCACCCAGGGGGAGATAACACTCTACCCTGAACCCCTCGCACCCAACCTGGCATCACGAAGTCCACGATCACCCAGGGGGAGATGACACTCCACCCTATCCCCCTCGCACCCAACCTGGCGTTAGGAGGTCCCCTAAGAAGCTATTCAGCCCCTCTCAAACCTCAGGAGAGAATACTACTACTCTTTATCACCTCTCTCCAGACATCTCGACACCCGGGGTCTCACATTGGCTCTTAGCCAACTTCACACATTCACAATTCCCTTGTTGCAGCACCAACAACCTCAGCATATGAACAACCACAAACAGGTCTAAACACACATCATTAAATACTTTAAAATATATAGGAACTCTCATTAACGGTGACACAGCAACTGCTGCACATTCTAGGATTAAAGCAGTCTATAGATTGAAATGAGCAGTTTCAATCACAGACACATAAAGTATATCTGTCCTTATCGGAATATTATGAACTTTCAGTATGTTATAGAAGAGACATAGATTAACATTTTCCATGAAGAAACCTAAGCCTAAATCTCAGTGTATTAAGAGCAGTAATTTGATGTCTTCTCCTCAAAATTCTGCAGCAACTCTCAGATTCAGTACCTACAGAAGAAATATCGTTTCACCACCTTAACCTTGACCATTTGCTCTCAAATTTTGATATGTCATTTCTAAGGATGTGTCCTACAACTTTCATTAAGAGTTTAACATCTAATTCTTTCTAGAAAATTACAGAAAATTCGTGGAATCACCTAAGGTATTGCTGTTTTCTAAAGTACAACTTACTAGTTCAAGGTAAATGCCCTTACCAACACATTTTCTCATTAACCTTGCTATAACTAGATGCCGAACTTGATCTAATGAATGTTCTCTCAAGTAAACTTGTTCTTTTCCTTATCTACATCATCAGAATTTAAGGCGACACCAAAACAAAAGGCTTTCCATCTATATTTCTCTAAAACAAAACTTTTTTCTTTCTCTGCCAAAGCGAACACAAATGAACAAGCATGAATTTGAAATATATATATATATTAGTAAGAATTTGACAAATTTTCATATTCTCGTTTGGGATAAAAGAATCGAGAGGCCTCTAAGTGGGTATGTAAACTCTTTTCTACATGTATCCAACTCATGAAAACAGTGAATTTTGTTTACCTGTTTTGTTCTTACAATGTCCATGGCTTCCTCACAAATCCACACCCGGCTATGCTCTCCAGGATCATGCAAGCACTCCCTCAGAACAATTTGCCTCCCAAGATCTTTGAGCTGGTCAAGCATCCATAATACATCACCATCAACAATCTTTACCAGAGACATTTGCATAAGAACCTGTATCCCAGTCTCAGGAAAAAAATTGCAAGCTTCCCACATGTAAATTGCATTCGTCTTTTTGGTGTTGTTGACAAAAAAGCAAGCAATGTCAAGAAAAGTCTCCTTTTCCTCATCCCCTAATGCTTCATAACTGATCATCAACCGCTGTCAAACATCCTTACGAGGTATTCTTGCTAGCCTCTCCACAGTCTCTTTCCATATCTTCTCTGGTTGGCGATAGAGAAATGAGCCTATGACCTCAAGAGCCAAAGGAAGCCCTCTGGTTGTGACAACAGTTTCTGATGCAAGAATATCATATTGATATGGTGGATAATCTTTTCTAAAAGCATGTATGTAGAAAAGCATAAGAGCTTGATCAAAATTCAGTTCCTATAATTCGTATATCAAATCCTCATCCAGGACTTTTAGAGCAGCTTCATTCCTAGTTGTAATGATTATCCTACTTCCTGAATCAAACCAATCTCTTTCCCGTTGGAGAAAACTTTCTTATTTGTTTTGAAGCTGACAAAACATTTCCATCAGTTTAGTCTGAAAACTTGCATACTCTCTCGTCAAAGTCTGAAGACCGCCAGATCGCCAGACCGCCAGACTCAAGATTTAAAGTTTGCCCTCATTGACAGTTTCTAAACTATCGAAGAAGACTTATTCAAAATTGAGTATTTCTTTAAAGATTTGATTCAAGCGGCTAAAGATGATCTCACGGCTGGATATAGCATTTTAGAATCTATTATTCGTTTTTGATTAATTCGGGTAATTTGGATCCGTTGAATAGCAAAGCATACTTGAAAGGTTCTACTTATGGAAATCTAGATCCTGATTGTATGGGCGAGCAGGATTGGTGGGCTATCGTCACATTCCTTAATTAACTCGATATCTCTTTAATTGATTATATTTAACGGGTAGATTGGAAGAACTCCTTTGGAAGGTGCCAACGGTTATGAAGGCATGGAGGAGTATATAAGGAAGACGCTCCAGTTATTCAAGTGTGTGCACGATAGATAAATTCCAAAATCTGAAGCTCTTTATTTTTTGATGATTCAATTGTTGAGCGTAAATTTGTACTCAAAATAGAGTTTATACATTTGTGAGGCATTGAGAAAGTGTAGCAGAATCTCTACACTGTGGAATCAAGGACGTGATACTGTAACAACTCTTTTTATTCATAGTGAAATCCAGCTAGTGAGCTGTTAGTGCGGGAGAATGAACGTAAGCTTGAATTAAGCCGAACCACTATAAATCTTGTTTTTTTATTCTCTTCCTGAACTCTTTTACTTTGTTGGTAATTTTATTTAATTGTTAAGAGTCTAATTTTCTCTTTAAAGTCTACTATTAACTAGACTCAGGTTAAAAGTAAAGTTCTACTCTATATTTTGCAAAAATTGTTTTCGCACCTATTCACCCTCCCTCTAGGTGCTCGTACTAGCATTTACAATTGGTATCAGAACCAATGTACTCATTTAAATTGAAGTGTTTTTACTTTAGAGTTAACAATCCATGGCTAGTATGTTGGCTCCAGGTTTGGTTGAAGGGCAAAGCAACACCAAACCGCCTTATTTTGATGGAAATGATTACAGTATATGGAAAAACAAGATGAATGCATTCCTAAAATCAAAAGATCCTCTTGAATGGGATGTGGTAAACAAAGGAATCATTCCTAAAGTTACAACAGTCTCAGAAAGGGGAAAAGAAGCTATTGAGTCTAGCGAGATGACTCAAGAAAAGATAACCAAGAGACAAGCTCTTGATGCAAAAGCAATTTATTCCTTATATTGTGCATTATCTCCTATTGAACATAACATAATATCTTCTTGTGAAACAACTAAAGAAGTCTGGGATAGGTTGCACATCACCTATGAAGGAACCGATTAAGTGAAAAAAACCAGAATCAATATTCTGCTTAGTCAATATGAAGCCTTCAAGATGAAATCAGGAGAATCTATCATTGACATGTTTAGTCGTTTTACAGAAATCGTGAATGGTTTTGAGTATCAAGGTTAACCAATCTCTGGACCCATGAAGGTTAACAAACTGCTGCGTAGACTTTCCAAAGATTGGAAGCGCGTAAAGACCTCAATAAAGTAGACACAAAGAATCATGTCTCTCCGTTGACGAATTGGTTGTCACTCTTTATTCTTATGAAGTGGAGCAAATCAATGAAGATGAAGATCCCAAAGGTAAAAAATTTATTGCTTTAAAATCTAATGATGATTACGATATTACATTCCAAAGTCGATATAGACGATGAAGAGCTTGCTCTTATGATAAGAAGGTTCAGAAAACTTAACAAAAAGGGAAGAAGATTCAATTGGAAGAAACAAAGTTCTCAAAAGTTTCAAAATAAATCAGTTGAGGACGATGAATCCAATAAAGATGTGATTTGTTTTAAATGCAAGAAAAAGGGACACATCAGACCCAACTGTCCCTTGCTGAAGAAAAAGAAAGGAAAAGTTAAGAAATACAGAAAGACATTCAAAGCATAAACTTGGAGTGATACTAAATGCGAAGAGAGTGATGATGATTATGCTAATATTTGTCTAATGGCACAATCAGAATCAGATTTAGACTCTAAGACAGATACAGACTCAGACTCAGACAGTGAAATCGAGGTAAGTAGTTTAAAAATTTCTACTAAAATCTCTAAATATATTAATGAACTGTGTCTTAATCTCAAAACTTCTCTCAAGAGGATTTCCGAGCTAAAAATGAAAAATTCTGCACTGAAGCAACAAGAGATTGTTTAGAAACAAAAGGTCGAAAACTTAGATAAAAGTTTTATTACTTTGAAAGAAAATGCAGATTTTCTTCCAAAAGAAAACACTCTTTTGAAAAATGATATTTCAAGTATTTCAAAAAGGTTTTCTATAGGATTTGAGAAATTGGAAAAGATTCTTTCAACACAAAGACATTACTTTAACAAATCAAGATTGGGAATGACTTCTGAAACCATTCCTATAATTGATTTTCCAAAAGTAAAGGAAAGAATCAAACAAAGACCTACAAAAGATTTTTATAAAAATCATTTTCAAAAAGTCTTTGTAAAACCTATTGGCCTCAGTGCTTTTAAATGTTCTAAGTGCAACAGCTTAGAACACTTTAAGAAAGAATGTCCCATGGTTTGGAAACCTGTTAAGAAGACTTGGGCAAAGACCGTATATTGCACTAACTCCATTGGACTCAAGAAAGTGTGGATACCAAAGAAAACTTGAGTTTCTTTTTTAAATGCAAGTCACTATCAATGAAAATGTCAAATGATACTTGGATAGTAGATGCTTAAGACATATGACAGGGGATTCAAGTTGTTTCATAAAGCTTATACAAATTAATGGTGGAAAAGTCTCTTTTGGAGGAAATAGCAAAGTAAGAATTGTCGGATGCGGTACAGTAAAGATTGGAAGTCTCAAAATCAATAACGTTTCCTTAGTGGAATGACTCAACTACAACTTGCTGAGTATCAGTCAACTGTGCGACACAGGTTTCAAAATCAATTTTCAAGAATGAATATGTTCAAGAATTAGTAAAGACTTCTCTTAAACTTTCATGAGATGAAGACATGGGTGTTGGAGAAAACTTCCTTCAGTATTTTGAAGCTGATAAAACATTTCCATCAGTCTAGTCTGAAGACTTGCAGACTCTTTCATCAAAATCTGAAAACCTCCAGACTGCCAGACTCAAGACTCAAAGTCTATTCTTATTGACAGTTTACTAGACCGTCGAAAAAGGCTTATCCAAAACTGGATGTTTCGTTAAGGATTTGACTTTATCGACTGGAGAAGATCTCTTGGCTGGATGTAGCATGTTGGAATCCATTATTCAAATCAAGATTGATTTAGAGATTTTGGATCCGTTGATTGGCGAAGTATACTTGGAAAGGTTCTACTTATGGAAACCTAGATCCTAATTGTATGGGCGAGCAGGATTGATGGGCTATCGTCATATTCCTTAAATAACTCGAAGATCTTCCTAATTGATTATGTCCAACGGGTAGATTGGAAGAATTCATTTGGTAAGTATCAACGAGTATGATGGCATAAAGAAGTATATAAGGAAGACGTTCCAGTTGTTCGAGTGTGTGAGAGATAGAAGAATTCCAAAGTCTGAAACTCCTTATTCTTAGTCAATTAAATTGTTGAGCGAAATCCTGTACGCAAAAGAGAGTTTATATCCTTGAGGAAGTGTAGTAGTGTCTCTACACTGTGGAATCAAGGAAGAGCTTTTCTGTAACAACTCTTTTGTTCAAAGTGGAATCCAGCTGGTGGGCTGTCAGTGCGGAAGAGTGGACATAGAATTGGATTAAGCCGAACCATTATAATCTTTGTATTCATATTCTCTTCCATACACTCTTTTACATTGATTGTAATTCGTTTTGTTTAGAAGAGAGGAATTTCCTTTCTATTGTCAATTAGTGCTGCACACTTATTTCGAGAAATTATTTTTACACATATTCACCCCCATCTAGGTGCTCATACTAGCTTTCACAATCGGAACATCTATCTTTTAGATATCAAACCAGAAAAATTTCAATGTTTAATTTCAATTCAAGAGGAAGCTAATCTCTAGCATAGAAAACTGGCCATATCCACATGAAGCAAATAGTCAAGATCTCTGCAAAGAAGCTTATTCGTGAACTACCCAACCTGACATACCAAAAAGCTAATCTATGCACACCATGCTTGTTGGGAAAACAGATCATAAGTTCTTTCAAACCAATAAGTTTCCACTAATCGTGTGCTGCAGCTTTTACATATGGATTTCTTTGGACCAACTAGGACTCAAAGCATTGGTGGAAAGAAGTATTACCTAGTAATAATGGATGATTATTCACGATTTACTTAGGTATATTTCTTGGCAAGTAAGTCTGAAATTTTTCTTATTTTATAAAGTTTGCTAAGAAAGTATAGAATGAGAAAGGGTATGTTATTTCGAGTACACGGACAGATCATGGAGGTGAGTTTCAAAATAAAGATTTTGCTAAATTCTATAATGAATTTGGTTTTCAGCATATATTCTCCTCTCCATACACGCCAGAACAGAATGGAGTTGTGGAAAGGAAGAATAGATCATTGCAAGAAATGGCTAGAACACTTTTAATTAAAAGCAACATTTTTTCTCGTTTTTGGGCTAAAGCAGTTTCTACAGCATGTTATATCATTAATAGTCATCTTAAAGCCTATTCTGGAGAAAACTCCCTATGAGTTGTTCAAAGGTAAGAAACCAATTGTTTCTTATTTTCATGTAGTTGGTTGCAAATGTTTTATATTGAAAAATGCAAATGATCGAACTGGTAAGTTTGAAGAAAAATCAGACGAAAGAATCTTCCTTGGATATTCAACCACCAGCAAAGCCTACATAGTATACAACAAAAAGACTCAATTTGTGGAGAAATTGATGAATGTCAAATTTCAAGACCTTATACAAAATCAATCGATTCAGACTCAACCTAAAGAATCTGAACCTGCTCCAGACTCTACAAAGTCTAAATCCCTAGAAGCAGCTCAGACTTCAGAAGGTCAACAATAAACGATCGTTGAAAAATCAAATGAAGAAAAAGATCAGCAGTCTATCAGATCAACCAGCAACTTGAAGCACAAGTCTAGTCATCCCAAAGAACTCATTATTGGTGACATTGATGAAGGGATTCGTACATGATCCAAAAGGCATGAAGAGTCTAGTGCTGTGACTCTTATTTCTGAAATAGAACCCAAGAGTATAGAAGAAGCTTTAACTGATGAAAGCTAGATTGAAACTATGCAAGAAGAATTCAGGCAATTCAATATTAACGATATTTGGAAATTGACTCATAAACCAAAAGGTAAATCTATTATTGGAGTTAAATGGGTTATGAATGAAAAAGGAAAAGTTATAAGAAACAAAGCAAGACTCGTAGCCAAAGGATATATGCAAGAAGAAGGAATAGACTATGATGAGACTTACGCACCAATAGCAAGGTTAAAAGCAATTAGATTATTACTTGCTTTTACTTGTCATAAGAATTTTAGATTATTCTAAATGGACGTCAAAAGTGCATTCCTGAATGGATTTATCCAAAAGGAAGTCTATATGGAACAACCTCCCGGTTTTGAAGACCCAAAGAAACCAGACTCTATATTCAGACTGAAAAATGCGCTATATGGTTTAAAGCAAACATCTCGAGCTTGGTACGACAGGTTAAGTAAGTTTCTAATCCAAAATGACTTTGTTAAAGGTAAAGTAGACACTACTTTGTTTATTAAAAGAGAAAGTAAAAAAATTTTAATTGTTCAAATTTATGTTGATAATATTATTTTTGGATCACCTAATGAAAGTATGTGCAAGAAATTTTCTAAGTCTATGCAGGATGAATTCGATATGAGCATAATGGGTGAACTATCCTTCTTTTTCGGACTACAAGTAAAACAATTAAAGGAATGAACTTTCATTCACCAAGAAAAATATGCTAAAGAACTTGTTAAAAAGTTCGGTTTGGAGAATTGCAAAAAAACCGATATACCAATGTCAAGTTCTTCAAAGCTGGACAAAGATGAAGGAGGAAAGAAAGTTGACCAGAAGTTGTACAGAAGTATCATTGGTTCACTTCTTTATTTTACTGCCTCCAGACCTGACATTTTATTTAGTATTTGCATTTGTGACAGATTTCAATCAAATCCCAAATAATCTCATCTAAGTGCTGCGAAACGCATCATAAAATACGTTGCAACAACCTCTAATTTAGGTCTTTGGTATCCTAAAGAATGAAACTTTACTCTCCTTGGATACTTAGATGCAGACCTAGTAGGATGCAGAGTTGATATAAAGAGCACCCCAAGCACTTGTCAATTGCTTGGTAACAGAACAGTATCTTGGTTTTCAAAAAAGCAAAGTATTGTAGCTCTTTCAACAGCAGAAGCAGAATATGTGGCTCTTGGAAGTTGTTGTTCTCAAATCTTGTGGCTAAAACAATGGCTAAGAGACTTTGGAATCAAAAACTCATGCACTGAGATCAAATGTGACAATACCAGCACGATTAATCTCACCAAGAATCCAATTCTTCATTCAAGAGCAAAGCATATAGAGATTTGACATCATTTTATTAGAGACCATGTTCAGAATGGAAAAGTCTTGATTCAATTCATATACTCAAAGAATCAGTTGGTGGATATTTTTACAAAGCCACTGGAGAAAAGTCAATTTGAGTCTATTCGATCCAGACTTAATATCTTAAAGTCTGAAGAAGTTCGGGCTCGAGGATAAAAGTCTAAAGATGCTCAGAATCAAAAGATCAAGAATCACGACTGTAAGTTATTTCTGTTTTAGAAATTTATCTTTCAGATAAAAACTCGAAAAAGTACGTTTGTCTATTAATCTGCAATTATTGATGTTATCTTCCCAAGTTTTCGTAATTATAGCAATCATTCCTTTTCAAAAAAGAAGTAATCTTTTGAAATGATAGTTATCTATTTTTAAAAAGACAGTTATTTTTTAAAAGGCATTTTCTATTTTTCCTTTTACGACGATCCATATACCTCATTTCGATTGTCTTATATACTGATCGTCTTCTTCACGAACCCTACAAACACATAACATCACTTTTTTACTTTTACTCTCTAGTTTAATCCTCAGAGTTTTCATCTTTCTCGCGAATCGAGTTTGGAATCTCTCAAAGACTGTGAGAATGTCTTCCCAAAGAAAGTCCTCAAGGATTGCAAACAGGAGACCACATCATATGCGTGAGGGTCCTACACATTTTGACCTCGCCGAGGAAGAAGAATCTCCAAGGCAACAGTAGAGTCCACAACGTTCTTAATTGCGCCATTCTCCTCAAGATAGACCATAGGATGTTCAGCAACAACAAGCGAATGAAGAAATTATTGAGGATGCCGAACCTGTAAGAACTCTAAAGCCTACTTTTACCTTCAAACTCTACTCTGCCTTGAAGGATGGAGGTTCTCCATTGAACTTTATTGATGAATTTTTGAAAGAAAAGAAGTACCGAAATGAAACCCATTTTTTGCGAACAATGGAACGTTTGGGAATTGCTCATGCGGGCTCGGCAAAAAGAGCTTTTGCGAATATCCCAAGTAATCCACGTGTTGGAGGACTTAATCAACCTGATGAAAATGATGATGAAAAGATGTTCACTCATTTTAAGCCTAGAATGGGTATTGCTGCGAATATTCGAGGAAAAAGAACAAATCTGTTTCGTTCTGAGACACATAAGCGACTTTACTCTAAGTTGTTGAAGCAAGGGGTGATGAACCTAAGAAGTGTGGATTTTGATTTTCTCAACTCTCTAAATGTGAAGTTGTGAGAGAAATTTACTTTACTTCAACTTGAATGATTTTGCTTTGAGACAACAGTGGCTTATCCAGAACTTACTGCATATTTCTATTCCAACCTATGCTTTTTGGATGCGAATAGATTTTCCTTCAGTGTTAGAGATCAGGATTATGTGGTTGATATGGACACTCTGACTGATGTGATTGGAGTAGAGAGATGGGTATTCCAATCAATTAGTGTGTCTATTGGTCGTGCGACTGTGGAGCTTGTTCAGGATGGAATGGCAGAAGGTCGAATTTCGTATTTGAGGATGAATGCCTCAAATGTCTTGCTTCATAAGGTTGTGATTAACTGTCTTAGACCCAAATTGACATCAAAGACCGACGTCTCCAATTCAGAAGCAAAGCTAATGTATACTATTAATGCTAGTAAAAAATTCTCTCTACCACACACTATCATGTTTCACATGTACAGATCGATGGTGAAGGACAATGACCAACTTCCTTATTTAGCACTTGTTACTTAGCTATTCAGACATCTTAATATTCAGCCTCCCAAAATTCTGTGTGTTTGAACCTGTGATAAAATGTTGGTGGGACTGAAGATGGTTTCAAAAATGCGTCTGAATGAGCTAAACAAAGCTTTAGAGCGCTTTAAGGAGAAGACCCCTGTCAAAACTCGTCAAGACTCTATGGCTGCAAAATGGAAAGGCAAGGAGCCCATGACAGCTCCATCCAAGAAAAAAAGAGCACTCATCTTACAGGATGAAGAAGATGAGGAAGATATCACCAATTCCGCTCTTGCTTTAAGGAACTTACAGAGTTTTGTTCCAAAGACAGAGGAGAGAGAGGATCAAGACAGAGAAGAAACATAGCAGAGGAGTGAAGAGAGGGAATCAATGAGGAAAGAAGTAGAGGAAGAAAGAACTGCAAAAGAAGAGGAAAGAGGAGAACAAGGTCATCATGTCACTAAAGAAGAGATAGAGCATGAAGAGTACTTATCTCCACCTGAAGGCACTGAAACAGGGGGAGCTGCTGAGAAAGGAGGAACTTCTTCACTTGCTTTTACTAGTGATGATATTAGTCATTCTCCTGCCGATTCAAAAGATGTATATGCCTCTAAATTTCCTGAAGAAGGTCATGAAGTTTCATCTTTGAGTCTGGGTGCTAATGCTGAAATGCCATCATCTGCTAATACTCCACAAACTGATCATGCTAAAGCAAGCACTCAAACTGACAACTCAGCAGACTTTCAAAGATTGCTTGATGTCTTGGGATGCGAAAGATAAATTCTAAAGTCTGAAAATTTTTGTTCTTTGCCGATTCAATTGTTAAGCGTAAATTTGTACTCAAAAGAGAGTTTATACATTTGTGAGGCCTTGAGGAAGTGTAGCAGAGTCTCTACACTGTGGAATCAAGGACGTGATACTGTAACGACTCTTTTGATTTATAGTGAAATCCAGCCAGTGGGCTGTCAGTGCGGGAGAGTAAACGTAAGCTTGGATTAAGCCGAACCACTATAAATCTTATGTTTTTATTATCTTCCCTAAACTCTTTTACTTTATTCGTAATTCTATTTAATTGTTCGAGTCTAATTTCCTCTTCAAAGTCTACTGTTAACTAGACTCGGGTTAAAAGTAAAGTTTTACTCTATATTTTGCAAAATTTGTTTTTGTACCGATTCATCCTCCCTCTAAGTGTTCATACTAGCATTTATAGTTCCCCCACTAACTTCTCTAGTTGTTCTTCCTTATCAACATCATCCAAAATGATGAGGACCTTTTTGTTGCGAAATCTTATCCCGATCTGGTTAATCCCATCATCAATGTCATGAATGTTGTCCACGAATCTAGAGTCGAGAATGTCAGAATACAACTGTTTCTGCAAATTTACTAGGCCCCATTTTTCTGATGATTCTCGAACATCTCCAAGAAAGCAGCAATCATCGAAATAAGAACAAACCTGGTTGAAGACAACATTTGCAAGAGTTGTTTTGCCAACACCGCCCATCTCGTGAATACCAACAAAACAAACACCTTCACAATCAACATCCAACAGCTTCATTATGTCTTCTACACGATCATCCACTCCAACCAGCTGATTTTTCACATACTTATGCTTTATCTTCAACTTTACCAAAACCTCTCGGATGATCAACTTAATAGTTGGATTTATGCATAGATGATTCGCAAACAAGGAGTCAGTTCAAGAAACATGCACATAATACAAAGGTAAAATTTTACACATGAGACAGAGGTCCAATGTTTTATACCTCTTTCCCAACGATGTAAATCTGTCTTCAAGCTTTCTCTCTTCTTTTTTTTAGTTCTTTTTATACCATCAATAAGAAATGCAACTTAAGCTTAAAGTTCTTCCGCTTCATGAATGATTTCCAAGCTAGATTGAGCAAGATGGAATAAATAACTGGACTTACAAGTTAAATTAAAAAAAAAAAAAATTGAGTTGAGTAAGAGCAAAAAGAAAACTTAAGAAGAATTGATGAAAAGAATACGGAGAAAAAGTGTGAAAAATATCCAGTGAAGGGTAAACGAGGGGCAAAGAAAAGAAGGAGGCTTGCTAAAATGAAGCATTCCTCAGAAACCACTAGTTGCTTCACTCCTTAAAACATCAGAGTAATTTTGTGATGTTAGATTTCAGACAAGGCAAATAACATACAAACAAAAGCTTTGAATATCTTGGAACTTAACACACCCTCGAGTATATGTAGGTTCTAGATCTACGGAATCCTTGTGTATGATAGAGGAGGTGTGCAATATTATGTCATTGCAAATGCCTTCTTGATATGATGCTTAATTTTCATTTACCCACCTGATGTTTTTTGCTTGGTCTCTATTTAAATTGTACTCTGATGTTTGAAATTGCATTCTAGACTAGCCAAATGAATGAAATTTTTTTGCGGAACTTCCTGATTTGGTTGGTATACGAGTGACCACGACCAAAATGGAGAGTTAATTAACTCATCAGTTTTCTCCTATCGATTATCACTTACCGCTGATGAAAGGCCCATCAAAGTGAGGAACAAAATAGAGATTATCCAGGCTCATTAATTTTGAAAGCTGGTTGTTGACTACTAAAATGGAGCCTGCCAGATTTCATGAGTCTATACATCAATGGCCACACCAGACATAGAATATACTAGCATCCAACTGAGACCCAGACAATGTACAATTACTGCCAACTTCTTCCTGCATTTCAAACCGTCGAAATTCCCAGAAATCTTACCTATGCAGAAAATGGCAAAGACTGAGGAATTCAAATTGTACATCCTAATACAACCATCAGATTGCATATAAATGACACGAAAATAATATCAAAAGAACAGAAAATTGGAAAATTAGTAATTACCCTCTCGTTTTGAGGTCCCATCCCTTCAATTCAACAACTTCAACAAGAGCATCCTCCCACCTCTTCACTTCCTCAACCCCAAACTTCTTCCTGTGCTTGGCCATGGCATTCCTGTACAACCCAGTCCTGAGCTTCACATCCGAAGGTGACGCGTTGAAGAACACCGGCAAGATATTCTTATTCCCCTTCGACTGAGCCACGCAGTCCACCATGTGGGTGACCTCACAGAGGCACCACGAGCTCGACGCGTAGTCCTTGGAGAAGATGGGCACGTAGATCTTGGACACTTCGAGCGCCCGCATGAGCTCGCTGCCGATCTCCCCGCCGACGTGGAGCTCCTCGTCATCTCGGTAGACGCAGATCCCGACGCCGAGCATGTCGTGGTAGAGGCAATCAGTAAATCCCATGCGAGTATCAGGCCCCCTGAAGTTCAGGAACACCTCGTACTCCTCGCCGGCCGGCGCCGACGTGTTGCCGCCACGGCCGTGGCCGCTTGCCACGGCTCCGGAGTTGTTGGTCTCCTCTCTCTTGACCGTCGCGGTGGGTTTGCGGAAGAAATTAGACGCTTTCGATTTGACGAACGCAAGCACGGTCGAAGCGAGCAGTCCCAAGGCCCTGACAAAGATGCAACGAAGTTTGGAGACCAGTTTTTTCATTTCCATCTTTTGGGTTGGTGAGCTTGGAGGAGGAAGAGAAAAAAGGAAGAGTAAGAGAGCGGCTTACAGTCCACCGAGCATCATGGCGGCGAACATGGCGGACATGCCGCGGGGCACGCAATGGTAGCCGAGCAGCGGCGGCTGACAGGACGAGCACCACGCGAAGGAAGAGCCGCACGACGTCAGAGAACGACACGGCACGTGGAGGATGAACTTGAACCCCATCGCGATCACGGGACAGTTCGGTCTTCGCTTCGGATGGGATGTAGAAGACGATCGTCCAAAGAGAGATTGTGCAGTAATCTTGGCGTTCGGTCTGGTCAAAGAGTTGACTTTGGGATTGTCGATGCGCTTCGAGACAAAGCAATCCGTCCATCACGAAGGAAGGGCGGGTCGGGGGAATTTGGCTCCTGGAACGATTGAATCTCGGCCGCTGATCTTATGGGCAGCCAGGTGGGGCCCGCCTAGTCCATACTTGGAAATTAAGGACATGTTTGGTAATCATTTTGTTTCGGAGAATAATTTTTGAACAAAAATAATTCTTTTTTATTTTTGTTTCCTACAACAATTTCTGAGTATAAGAACGTGCTTGGTAATTGTAAAAAATTTATATTTCAAAAATAGAAATGTGTATGGTAAACTTGTATAATTTTATTATTTCTTTTAATTTTTCAATATTTTTTATTATATTTTTCCTTTCTTTCTTTTTTCTTTTTTTCCCTCTTTCTCCTTTGGCCGGTTGCTGGCCACGGTGACGGCCGATGACTGGTTGGGCAAGGTTCGGCGCGCTCGCCGAAACCTCACCAAGCCATCGCAAGGGCCAGCGAGCTCGTCGAAGCCTCGCTGGTGGCTAGGCGAGCTTGACCTCGCCAAATCTGGGCAAGCTCAAGCTTAGCCAGCCAAGGCGAGGCCAAGCCTCACCTAGCCACGACTAGGCTTGGCATTGCCGAGGGCCGATGAGGTCACTGGCCCTTGTCGACCCTTGTCGGCCGATCGCTGGCCATGGCCAAGACCGGCGACCGACCAAATTAGGAAGAAGCGACCAACCAAATTAGGAAGAAGAAGGAAAGAAAAGAGAAGAAGAAAAAAAAGGAGAGAGAAAATTTGATTTTTGGAATTATTCTTGGGAACAAGAAGTTACTTTTTTTTTAATTCTTGTTTCGTTTCCAGGAACAAAAAAACCCGGAAACAAAATTTTTACTAAACACATTTCTGTTCTTTTTTTGTTCCCCAGAATAAAAGAACAGAAATTTTTGTTCCAGGGAACAGAAACACTTTTTAATGAACAGACCTTAAGAGCCGTGATTCATTCGGTATATTGTATCCAAGTCCCAGGTAAATATTTATCAAAGAGTTGGGGAACAAAGAGACAGCCAAATGGATTTTGAGAATTAAAAAGCAACTTGCATTTTATACAAGTCATAATTTCCCATAAATACAGGCTTTTAAATACGTCTTCACAAAATAATCATAAGATAAATTGAATGAGGATCATTTTAAATCGTGGGCTCCATCAGATTTTTTTTTTTTTTTTTTTTTTGGTGGAGAACTCTATGAAATCTGATGCTAGTAATTTTTTAAACTTCATAAAAATATATGGCAAGTTATTATTCACATTTATCTGAATAATTTTTTCTCTATAAAAATTTTACTATGCACATTGAAAGTCAATTTTATTTAAAAGAAAATATTAGTTATCCACAAGTTAATATGATTAGTGAGTCAAAAACACCTTAAATACATGAAAGTTTGTTACGTTTTTGTATTAAAAATAACCGAGCATTGAAAATTGCAATATGAAATACACAAAGTTTTTTATGGACTTATATTAATGACCTTATAATTCATCAATAGGACTGCATCTCTTGCCATCTTTCTTCCCAAAATGTTATCAATATGTTATATTGCCGTCTTTATGAACCAATTAGCTATATTGCCTTTTATGGTTTTTTTTTTTTTCAAGTTTTCTCAGGTACGCGTAGGACCCATCTCGGTTGTTCTCCCAAGAGTAATATCGAAATCCAAAATCTAAAATCATTCATCTCAGCATTCCTTTATTTTATTTTTTCTCTTCATGGATTGTAATTCTTTCTAGGTGAGAACAATGTGAATGAATGGGACCAAATGAGCTTCAATTATAAGTCTATAGGATTTTAATCCTTATATTTTCATGTTGCAACGATTTGGTCAATGAGAGCAAGACAATAGGATTTAAATAAGGTGTCACTTTTAGTGAATTTTAAAGATGGTGAAGGGAACATGACGGAGCGAATTGCATGCCAAATAGGATGGAGCATTCCCAGATCATATATGGGACATTAAAATCAACTCACAAGAGACTAACGTGGTGATAACATGCAGTGTTGGAATTTCAATTTATGTCTAGATTAGATGAAGCTTGGGCAACCTTTTGAGAAAGTGTTTACCTGCGTATCAATGCACCAAATCAGTCACGCACAATGTGGGATCAATCAACATAGACAATTTCTCGGGTGAGTTAATTTAGGAATGTCCAACAAGTACTTTACGTTGCCTCAACAATGCTTCAAGAGAGAGAATATTTAAGTACCAAATTCATTTTTGGGAAAATTCCAAAAAGAGATATGAAGTGCCATCTTTTTTTTCAAATAAGGACCTAAAGTGGATTTTGTTTCAAATAAGGACCTACAGTGATTTTAGTTGTTTCAAATAAAGGCCTGAAGTGGTTTTGGTCGTTTCAAATAAGGACCCAACCTCGCCGGTCGCTCATTGGCTAAATTTTCTGACCAATCAAGGGTATTTTCGTTATTTGGCATTCCCTACCCCTCCTTTTCTTCCTTTTTCTCTTACCCTTTTTTTTCCTTCTGATTCTTCTTCTTTCTCTTCGCTAGTTGCCCAACCCTCACTAATCATGGGCAAGGCCACCCTCGCTAGATCGGTCTCACCTAGGGTCACGAGGGTCAACCTCACGGATGGCCCTTGTGCGAGGGTCGCCTTGCCTAGGCAAGGCCGTCCCTCGCTTATGGCGGGCATGGGTGGCCCTCGCTGGCGAGGGCGACCATCACCTAGCCCTCTGTGGGCATTGCCGATGGCTGGCCGACACTAGCGAAGAGGAAGAAGAAGAACCAAAAAAAGGGAAAGAAATGACAAATCACGAAAATAACATTGACTGTCGGAAAATTAGGTAAATTAGGTCCTTATTTGCAACGGACATAACCATTTCAGGCCCTTATTTGAAATAAACATATAATTATTTTAGATCCTCACTTGAAACATCTACTTTAGACCCTTATTTGAAAAAGTAATGACACTTTATGTCCTTATTTGAAACAAAGTCCACTCCAAATTCTTATTTAAGAGAAAGAGAGCACTTCAGGTTCCTTTTTAGAATTTTCCCTTCATTTTTTCTTCCACCTCTTGACTCATTTTGATGCCATCATATTGCTCCCGCCACTATGCCATCCATTGGCTAAGGAACAATTTTTACTGCGAGGCTATTTATTGCCGCAAGAGGGCTTTATGTACAGCTAAAGAAGCATAACAGAGACACAGGCGATGGACGTTTCCGCCAAACCACCGACGCTTGTGTAATTCGGTAATTTTGGAATTTCTTCCTAAATCATTTTATGTGATGAACGCGTTTGTAAAATCTAAATTTTCACAAATTGAAAAATCATCATCTTTGCTCGCAATTCAAGTTTTGGTCATATGTTTGGCCGGTTGATTCCAAAACTACCTCGAAGAATGGTCTCATTTATTCTTGTGATTTTTCCAAATTTTTTTCATCCTTGAGAAGGAGCAAATGCAGAAAATGAATAAGGAACAGACTGGACATCTTTTAGCTTGTTAGAACGAACATTATGTCTATTACAGAAGTCAAAAAATCATGTGCAATAATTTGAGAAAAGAAAACACAAACCTCCGTCTTGGTGTAACTTTCGTCATCACCATCCTTTAATCAAACTCCAGGAGATTCGGGAACTCCAGGAGATTCGGGAACCCCGACGACTTGATTAACTCGAATGAAGAATGGCAACACTGAAGGGGGTGTTCAGGATGAATTTTCCCAGCAGAGTCGACGAAGCACAGCCCCGTGATGGCTCAAAATTGCCGAGTCCTTGCAATGTCGCCCATGGATGCTGGATCTTATTTTCTTCTCTGTCGTCTCTTTCTCATCGTGACCGAAGAGTTGAGTGGCAGTGGACGGCCATTGGATGCATCCTACGGGCTACCAATTACAGTAAATGGTGTTTTGGTGAATCGCACCTTTATAAAAGCGGTACAAATGGAACACCGACAAAATATGCAGCAGTTCGAGCGTAGGCACTACCTTCAGCAATGGTTTTGATGCGAGATTCTTGATGCCACTACCAATCGCCAAAGTGAAGAATTTGCCTGGGCTATTATGTGGCCTTGCACAGATCCAATGCAATATACACATAAGGAATTCATGGAAACGATAAAATCCGACTTTCTTAATTGTTAACAGAATTGGAGGATCTACCTTAGCGAGGTTGCTCTCCAGTTTCCTCGACTAAAAGGAGATGTCCTGTCGAAGACTCGGAATTACAACGGTAGTTCGTGCAGGACAGAGCCTATTAAGCCACGGACGGAGGAGAATCCGGAGGCGGAGGGTATATGTTCAATTCAACATGATGGGAGAATTTTGGTAAACTGGGACAATCAGAAAAGATTCCTTCCACCTTCCTGAGAAATGGTAAATCTTCGAGCCCATTAAGGTCTGTTATACTCCTGCAATCAAAAATTTTCAGGACCTCCAAACGCTCTAAATTTTCAATACCATTGATCTCTGCTAAATTGCAGTCGTCTAGTTCTAATTCTGACAGACAAATCAGACTAGAAAAATTTGGCTCTTGAATCTTGCAATGTTTGAGACGTAGAGTCCATAAGCTTGAGGGTGGGGGAAGTTGGGTGAGGTCTAGCTCCTTAATGTAGGATAAAGAGAGTTCCCGGAGCTGAGTAAGGGCACTAACATTCCCAGGGAGAGTGGTGACGTTTGAAAGGGACAATTCCAAGGTCTCTAGACTTAATCTCGTGATCCACCCAATATCTGGGGCCTCTGGGGTCTTTAGATTCAATAATCCCCCTATTGGTTGCTGAACATCTTTCAAAAGTAGCTCTTTTAGATTTGTCAGATATGACAAGTCGGGGACTGTCATTTTTCGGGATCCCCAGCGAAGACTCTGCAAACTGGAGGGCAACTCTGGTAGTACTTGAAGTCGGTCGCATTCAAGTATGTCAAGGGTTTGGAGGCGAGAGAGACGGCAAATGTTTTGAGGCAGCCCAGCCACGATGGACGACGATAATCTCAAAATTCTCAAAGAGGATAATCCTGAAATATCCCAACAATCTTGGCCCTCCAAATCTGTGCAGCCAGAGAAATCTATCTCTTCCAGTTTCTTCAAGTTCACAATGTCTTCAGGAAATTTTCGTAGCCTAGTGCTTCCCATCTTTAGCGTCTTCAAATTTCTCAATCTCTTGACTGACGGTGGTAGTTCTTCGATATTAGTGCATGAAAGGTCCATAACCTCCAGCACCCCCAGGCCTCCGATAGACGGTGGAAGTTTTTCCAACTTCGAACAATTCCTTAAGGAAAGTCTCCGAAGATTCTGAGGAAATTCAAAAGTATCTGGAAGCCCATCAATTTTAGCATCATCCAGAGCAAGACTTTTGAGTTTCGTTAGGTGGCCAATTGGGGATATAGATTTCAACTCTATACAGCCACAAGCACTAAGTAATTCAAGTTTCTTCCAAGAACCACTCTCGATTTGAATTTCTTTAATGCCAGTTCCATCAATCAGAAGTTCCCTCAAAGATTTCATGCAGCGCAGTTCTTGGGGCAACTTCTTGACTCGGCCGCACTTTCTCAAGTTTAAGGAACTCAGGTTCTTCCGCTCTTTAATGAATTGCCCAATTTCAGATAACCAAGTGCAATCTTCCAGTATCAATATCTCCAAATTTATTGGGGCTCGAACTTTCAACGATGCAACTAACCGATTACATCCTTGGAGGTTCAAGACTTTCAACTTCTTCTCCTGCAACGTGCAAAAGAAGATATCAATTTTTACTTGCCCGTACCTTTCATTTTAACACAAGATTTAAAAAGCAAATATCAGCCATACCCCCTCGAAATGACTCCAGATCTGTGAATCTCTGGCGACCAGACTCCCAGACAGATCGAGAATGACTAACTCCTTCAAATGCGCATTACACAGCTCACGAATCGAATGGTACTCTCTACAATCAAGCCACCTCAATTTTGGAAGAAGATTCCTAGTATTTCCCTGGATTTTAGCCCAGTCCAGTCTGAGGTACCTCAAATTCGACATTCGGTGAGATTCTTCATATGTAAAACAGATGGTTGAACCTTCTTCAACTGTGAGACCAATGCCTTCGACACTTCCAGTACCCTGACAAGTCTCGATTGGGGAAAATCGTTTGAGTAAGTTGAGACCTTAATTTCTTACTCCTTTTAATGAAATGCGACAAATCAAATTTTCAAGATCAGTGGGTATCCACTACGTATTATAAATCGTCTTAAGAACAAATCCATTTCTTTTCCCTAGGACATTGAATAAAGAAGTATGTTTCTGTTAATGGGAATGGAAGGTTTATCTGAACGCTTTCCTAACCCACTAAAAAAAATTTCTAGAAGCTTTGAAAACTTACCGAACGATTTTGTAGAATTTCAAGTGCTTCACTGTGATCCCAAATCCTGCAGCGCTTACGAAGGTCTTTTGCCTGGACGAGCTTCCTGCCAAAGTCTCTTAATAGATTGTGCATTCTTAATTCATTATTTTCTCCATCTTCCAACAAATGCTTATCACGAAGTTGTTGTATTCCTGTCAAAGGACAGTAATCACAAGCTTCCCACATGTAAGAGGGAATCCTCTCATCCTTTCCAATAAAAAAGCACGCTATGTCGAGGAATATCTCCTTTGTATATCTATCTAAACGTTCGTAACTCTCCATAAAGGCAGTTTCTACGTTTTTTCCTTGGTCTCCTTTTAATCTTTTTAAGGTCTCTTTCCATATTTCCCTATCTTTCTGGCGGCGCAAATTTGCAGCCCAAAGCACAATTGCCAAAGGAAGCCCTCCCAAAGCCTCGACGATTTGTATGGACAAGGAATCATACCTGCAGACTTCTTCGGGAGCATACCCATGAAAAGCATGCTTACGAAAGAGTTGAAGAGCATGCCCTTGGCTCATTGGTTTAAGTTTATGTTCTTCAACAGCTCCGTTGTAAAAATCTTTTAGAATATCTATTGTGTCGTCTGTGGTCACAATAATTCTACTTCCCGGACCAAACCAAGTAAGCTTTCCAGCTAATGCTTTAAGTTGTTCAACCCCATGCACATCGTCAAGGACAATGAGAACCTTCATTCTGTCAAATCGACATGATATATCTTTAACACCTTCATTAGACGATTTAAGTGGTGCTAGTTTTTCTTTTTGAAGGTCAGCAATCAACACTTCTTGTGAATACTCGACTCTGTGCAACTTAATACCTTCAAGGAAGCTACAATGCTCAAACAATTTATGCATCTCGTTGAAGACAACCTTTGCAAGTGTAGTTTTTCCGACACCCGGCATTCCGCATATTCCAACGACACGTACATCTTTCCCACATACTTCGATCGCTTGTCCATGGCTGTAGACAACACCTAGCTTTCTCATCACCTTTTGAACATGAAGATCAATTCCGACTAGTTTGTCGGTTACATCTTGGTCATCCTTCTTCAACACCTCCCTGACACGTCCACGAACTCTTTCTAGGAGCCGGGACTCATCCCTTCAAACGTAAGTGATGAAGCACGGGATGACAACAAAGTCAATACACACATATATAATAAGTAGACAAAAATCAAGTGGGGAATGAACCGACAAAAATTAAACCAACCAACAGGGCAGGGGGAATCTTCAATAAAAATGGAGAGCAAGTTTTAAAGCATGGTCTATTTCCCTTTCATGCATATAGCAATTTTGACATTGATGTCATGCTATCTGCAAAACAAAAGTTCTCTCGGGTCATTTTCAAATGCCGAGGGGGAACGAACGGAGCATGGGAGACCAGGTCGGATGGTCTAACTCGCAGCTATGTCAAGACATTTTCAAATGGCCACTTTAATCTAGTCACTGGTCATTCAATAGACATATAGCACTTTAACTTGTTAAATGATATGAATATCAGAAGAATAACCTTAAAGATCTCTCGAGCATGCAACATCATCGCCATGATTACATATAATATTTTTTGGAAAAGGTTCGTGTTCATTTTTCACATCATCCTATACCTTTTTTTCCCCTATCTAGGAAAGAAAATAGAAACCAGAAGTAAAGGAATTACCCGTTATTGATCTCCGCCAGATAATATCCGCTTAATCCCCCGATCTTTCGAAGCACATTCTTCCATTTTTTGATGGTTTCTGCGTCTTCACCCCTCTCATGATGATCGAAGGACGTTGCAAAATCTCCAGCCTGGCGTTTTACTTCGTTGGGACTAATATTATAGAAGATCGGGATAATAGTCTGTTCAGCGAAGATTTTGCACTCCCACATTTGTAACACCTCCATGAGACAACTTTTACTGGAAGCATAATCCTTGGAGAAGATGGCTATCGAGATCTTCGACCCCTTGATCACTTCTATTAGCTGCGACTTGATCTCTTCTCCACCACGGAGATTTTCATCATCTTTAAAGACGTGAATCCCTGCATCTATCAATTGGCTGTAAAGGTGACCTGTAAATCCTTTGCGAGTATCTGTACCTCTAAAACTCAAGAACACTTCATAATTGATTTTAGATGACGACGATGAAGATGATTCCTGTCAAATCAAGAAAATTAAACAGCTTCACAAAGTAAACATAGTGTTTCAGACTAACCTTATGCTTCTGGCCAAACAGAAAAAAAAGATACCAAAAAATAATAATAATAAATAAAGTTTTATGGTTCCACGGAGAGGAACCTAAGACAGCAAGCGGCCTCAGCAACTAAATTTTGCGACTCGCGCATTTCGATATTTTTTCTAAATTCAAAATTCTCGGAACTTTCTTGACAATCAAATGTCGGTGTGCGAATTCACATGTGATCTTTTCGTAATTTTCTCAAACTTAAATGATATCTCAAATTTTAGGGGAAAGCGAAACATTATTTTGACAAGCCCAACTTACAACGTCATTAGTGCTTGGAGTTTTGACAGGATCTCGTGATTTTGAACGTTGAGTAGTTCAATCGTTCACGTCAAAGAAGATTTGTAAAGTTCCTGACGATGTTTAGCATTTGTGGGTCGAACTACAAGCAGAGGACCGGTTCCACTGTATTCATGTCAAAGTTGTTCTAAAAAATACTACAGATCTCAAAGATGCAGAGAAAACTAACCGAGTCTCTTCTCTCAGCAGCCGCAGCTGCAAAAGCAATTCCTCGGCAAAAGATTAGAGACGCTGTGGACCAACACCAACCCAAAGCCGAAGCCGAAGCCGAAGCCGAAGCCATTCCCGTGGACAGAATCACCACACCCAGTATGGTCGCCATCGAAGGCACTGCTTGCTCGCTCTCTTTTGTGCTTTCTCTTGCAGTGGCACAGGAGGTCTATAGACATCAGACAACAATCTGTATTACACTTCCGTAATTTTCTGAAAGTTAAACAATATATTAAATTTTAGGGGAAAGCAAAACGCTACTTAACAGGCCCAATAGAGCTTGGACTTTCGATAGGATCTCTTGGTTTCTAACATTCAGTGGTTCAATCGTTCATGTCAAAGAAGCTTTGCAAAATTCCAGATGATATTGAGCATTTATGGGGTCGAACTACAAGCAGAGGACCGATTCCATCGTGTTCATGTCAAAGAAGTTCCAAGGAATAATACAAATCCCAGCAAAATAAACAACGCCACGAACCGAATTGAAGACATCGGGAGAGACGGATTCCACAGCCACTATCGTTGCTGTCGAAGCCATCGCTTGCTCACTCTGCTCTGTCTCTCTCTCTCTCGCTGTCTATGGTGCTTTCTCTCGCAGAGGCACAGGAGGTCGATAGATATTAGACGACAATATATTTTAGATTTTACACTTGACCAAGACCATCGACTTCCGTGCACCCGCCAGGTGACTGGGCAACGTGAGGGAAAATTGTCATGTACTCCCCGAAGAGGATGCGATAAACAGATCGAATTCCTCACAAGTTCGTTCAATTAAATTGGATCCTCAGTGTATAAATCAAGTTCTGCTGATATTACTCTAATGGAGGATATTAACGGCGTCCTATTATTGCCCGAAAGCCCATTTTGCTGGTCAGCAAACCAACACAAATCATTACATCTTTAGCTTTATTTATTTCACGAAAAATTAATGAGTCGATGAAAATTATTTGTATTACTTAAAATAATTAGTCCATAAAAAGTGTTTTCATTATTAATGTCTAAATATTTTTACGAATGATAAAAATATATTTTGTTCATTTAATTTTGTAAGCAATACAAATAATTGTTTTTAAGAAATGCTTTCCAAATTATTTATTTTTCGCAAAACAAACGGAAACTTTCATTAGGATCATTTTCCAATCAAATCTTAGTTTTCAGCGTTGAGTTGGGGATTAGAAGAATTTTATTCTCCGACTTGCACAATTTTGGCAGTGAAGTTTGGGGTCTCTTGACCACAACTTGTAATCTTTCAAGTAGATCCTATAGTCTCTTTCTAACGCTATCTCCCCGCTTTCACTTCCTTAATAGACCTTTGCTCTATTTACTCTAGTAAATAGATGTTATTTAGAAAGATTCAGAGTCTATAAAATCCCTTAGGCAAAATAAATAAATAAAAAAGACTTGCTTGCGTGGTGAATAATAAACTGCAGAATTAAGTCTATATCCATCATTTTACAAGCAAAACAAAATGATCAATTCAATCTAATTTATATTTTTGAAGATTATGCAAAGGTAATGGCGTTCTCATCGACCTTCATGATTTGGCTTGCGTAATCAATTGCGATTGCTTGCGTCTTCTTCTAAGCACCACAACTGAATTTCTGTAGTCTCCTTTCTGTGAGTCCAGGCCACAAAGTCAGTTCCTCTAATTCCTTTTTGACATCGATAATTGCACGATGCTATCCAGGAACTTAACATAACTGTGGCATTAACATACTGATCAGTTTAAATACCATACCTTTCCTAAATTATCATACCTTCCTTCACCCTCTTCCGTCCTTTTGTCTCCTCTCCTTGCTGGGAAGATGCCATGAAGCTATTTCTTCATGTAAGCGTGAACACAACAGCTAGAGTGCGAAGTATTCCCACGGAGACATTAACGTGTGAAAAAAGAGAAACGTTAAGTACAAGAGCACGGGCTTTAGTAGCATAAAAAATTTTGAGACACCATAAAAGTAATAACATATTATGAGTCATAAATTTAAAAAAAAATTCACATTAATTTTTTTTTGCTCAGCATGCTATTAATTTTATAACTAATTGAAGGCGGCTACATAAGTATATTTCTTTTTATACTGATTCCCGTGACTTGACATCTCTGCTCGCATACGCTGGGAGCAACAGACCCACGCGCTGGGAGCAACACACCCACGCGCATGATTCGCTTAATTATTCTGCTCGCTTGAATGTTCTACTCGCTTGTAGATTGGGTCCAAGAAAAGTCCGATAAGAGATCCATGGCGATTAAACCACCGCGTTTTTCAAGGCGATAGGGAACTCTTTTTAACGTTTAGTGGAACTCTTTTTAACTTTATTACATATTTTTTTTAATTCACTAAAAAAAATTGAATTAATAATGAAAAAAATAACTATGGGAGTTGTAATTTATTCTATCGTTCATCGTTGTTACGACTTATTGGTGAGACAAAAGAAAATTTCTACAAAGTCGTCGCGTTTTCAAGTAATGTCCCGCAAGAAAATTAATAAAATTTAATTAATTCAATCAATTAACACACATTTCATCATCATTAGACATTAACATGCACCAGCAAGGGACCTTCGTGATATTATTAAATTGGATCAAACGTTGCCATATAACAAAAAGAGAATTCAATTTTTCTTAATTTAGTTAGTGGAGAATATGATTACCAGCTAGAAGCATGCTGGCAGGTTCTCTTTTCCATTTTCTCTACTAGGGTGTGTTTAATTTGGTATTTTAAAAATCCCTTGAAGCCTCAAAGTCCATCGGAAAATTTTGGGGGTGTTTAACAACCATTCTTAAAGGACTTTAGACTGAAAGTTAGAATTATGGAGGCTGAAAGTCCAAATTGGCGGTACTGATACTTGAAAACTTGTTGATCCTGTCTGGTCGTCCCGGATCCACTTTTCAATGACTTTTCTTGGACCCCAATCTGCAAGGAAGCATAACATTTGGGTAACGCGCGTGGGTGGGTGCGTGCTCCGCGCGCGGGTGAGTGTGTGGCGCGTGAGTACCGAGCGAAGGGAGAGATGTCCCGATCACGAGGACAAGAAAAGACTTCGTCCTCCTCCTCGTGACCTGACATCTCTCCCTCTCTCTTCATTCGCTACATTTTATGTTGTCCACTTCTGCCTACGCCCACGCGCGCGAATATACTTTAATATTCTACTCGCTTGTCGATTGCGCCACGAAAAGCCGGTAGAAAGGATCCAACGGCGATTGAACCAACCGCGCCTCTCAGAGTAGTGAAGCAACTTTTTTCTTACTTTGAAGTGAAACTTTGATTTTTCTTTTGATTTCTCAACTTTATCGCATAAAATTTATTTGATTCACTAAGAAGGAATTGTTATTTGATTCACTAAAAATTTGAGTCGACAATGAAAAAAAATAAATGAATAATCATGGGAGTAGCAGAGTCGTTACAACTGTTCTTAAATCTCACCGTGGGCATAAATTATTAGTTACAAGAAAAAAATTAATTTAATCGATAAAAGAAATCGTTACTTGAAAGTTCCTACCATATGAATGCATTTCCAGTTAATCTCGCGCAAAGGAATTAATTTGATGTAATTAATTTAATCAATTATTTTCTGTTTTCTTTATTAATAAAAGAGGCGAGTCAAGTCAAAAAGACCCCTGTCCCTACAGAGCTTCTTTTCCACGCATATCCCGTCCCCGCATACAGCTGCTGCTCAGAATTTCGCGTGCATTTATTTGCGCTTTCCGTTTAGCGTGCATTGCAACAGTTCAGTCGACATAGGTAGCGCATGCAAACGTTTCGTTCCGGAAGTTTTTTTGAAATAGTTTTTCATTTGCGTTTAACAATTTTCGGAAGTTAACTTGTTTGATAAGCGTACAAAATTTCTATTTCAGATTTAAAGAAAAAGACGTAAAACCCGTTTGATAACTGCAAAAATTTCTATTCCAAATTTTAATTTTAAAAAAATAAAAAATAAATAAGAAAAAAAGAATATATTAGATATTACATAGAATTGACAAGATCAAAATATTATTAGATTAACATATTTTATTTTTGTGAATTTTACTGTTTGGTATATCAAATATTATGAAAAAAAAAAAGCACAAGGCATATTGAATTTGTAGTAATTTCCTTGTGACTAAGTTTTTACTCTTTTTAAAAAAAATTGTAATTCGAGTGCATGCATGGCTTGGGAATTTTTAGTATTGTAATCTTGATATGGATGTCGGGTTGGGGTTGGAAATTTCCCATATTGATACTACTTTTTACCCATCTTCTTCTAAATTACAAACTATTTTATTTTCGTGTTTCACATAACCTTATAAGGTTTTGGTTAATTTTGATGAAGGGAGATGTTTTTCCTCTCCTCTTTTGCTTTTTTTCTTTCTTGAATAGGATGTAAGCTTCGGATGGCGGTTTGTATGTCTTGAAGTGTCAACTATACAATAGCTTACAATTTGCTTTTCTTTTGTTTGTCCACATTTATGATACATTCAATGGTATTTGTGTTCATGGAGATATAATTGGATGACCTTAATACTATTTAATAGAAATATATTTATAATAGTTTACAAACACATCGCAAAAGTTTTCACCAAAAAACAAAAACACATCGCAAAAGTCGGAAATAAAAAGTCATGGAATCTCTTGCATATTGTGATCCATTGCCATCATATTTGCAATATTTTTCCTGATCATGTTGATCTCAGCCGCTTCATCATGTAATGTATCATCCGCAACATCGTCTTGTGTGGGTCCAAACGGAAACTCCGGATCTCCATATAAGGCAAAGTTCTTGTCCATCTTGTCCTGGTCGCGAATATAATTATGGAGAGTACAACAGGCGATTACAATATATACTTGCTTTCGAATTGAAAATGGAGGCATGTGTCTCAAAATTGGGAAGCGATTTTTTAATGCCCCAAATGACCTCTCAATAACATTTCTCAATGAAGAATGCTTATGATTGAACAATTCTTTTGCTGATCTAGGCCGTCTCGTTCTACCCCTATAATCATTCAAATGATACCGTTCACCTTTGAATGGAGTTAAAAATCCTGGAAGTGCTTTGCATAACCTTGAGAATCAACTACATAATATTTTCCTACAATAATATATACATAAATTTATTATGATGTACAATAGCTATACAATTATAAAGAAAATCACATGATATAACAAAGCAAATACCTGATGGTGCTCGAGGAAATTGCAATCGAGGAGTCTTGAGTGCTACTGAGAGAACCCGACAATCATTGGCAGATCCTTCCCACCCAGCATATACGAAAGTAAATCTCATATCAAACGAACAAGCATACAGCACATTTTGAGTAGTAGTCCATTTCCTGCCTCTAAATGGAATTTGTTTCGATATAGGGACGGATGCATTAACGTGGGTGCCATCAATAGCACCAATGCAGTCTGTGATTTTATGAAAGTATAGCGTTAGACAATATTATCGGCTATATATATTTTAATAATGTAAAATTAATATAAAAATCATACCTTAAAGTAACGTCCATGATTAGGATCAAGAAGAATCTCTTCCGGAACAATATCAAAAGAAAGCGGCCTTATAATTTCTTTCGCTAATTCGAGAAATGCTTTCAACACTAGAGTAAAAAACTTACGATTGTTTGTCCCGAACGTTGAAATCTCTCACATAAATCTCTATTGGAGTTTTTGTGACCAACCGTAGATAAAAAATCCCAACTTGTTCATCTACCCTTATATCTCGAGTATCTTTCAGCCAACCTCTTGCCTTCATTAAATCACATAGGTTAAGAAAAACATGTCTCTCTAACCCGAATGCTTCATATATCCTATCCGAATGTCCGTAAACAATTTCCCTTACCCATTCAGCTCTCGATAATTTACTGTCCCTAATAGGCTCTCTTGTATGCAAAGACTTGTTATAAGTTTCCAATAATAACCATCCCATTGTTAGGTCAATATCAAACTCATCCATATAATATTCAACTGCTGCTACTTCTTCATTAGACACACTATTTGATTCATCTTCCATAGTACCTATGTCATCACACAAATAGAAGAAAATCAATATAGATATATGTAAAAATAAAAATAAAAAACAATAGAAACCAAATATAGAAAGTCAACACAATCCATCACAATCCATCATATCCAAACCAACAACATAAAAAACATAATCTCAACATCAATATCTTCAACAACAAAATGACAACCAGCAATATAAAAAACATAGTCTACTAAAACTCCATACAATTCCTAGCATCCACTAAAGATATTGGAGAAGCCCATATCTCATGTCAGCTGGTGTTTTGATAAAAGCCTCCCTCCATGTGGGATTAACATAGGCTCGTTCCACTGCTTTGTTGTAAAGATCCGGCTCCAACATAGGAATGGCCAGTAGAAGATCAATCACAATAGATACGGAGAATGGATCTGTAGGTGGTGATGTGACTTGTGAATTAATGGAACCACTCACAGATTGACTAGCCCTACTATGGATCATCTCTCGTAAGGCTTTGCAGGTACTAGCAATGCCAAATGATTCACTCCTCCTTCTCCTCTTACTATTTGGAGTTCTATCCATCCTATGTTTGTCATGACCTGGAGTAGGAGTTTTGTCAGATGTAAAAACTCCCTCATCAAGATGGGGTTCACCAACGTCCTCTGGTCCAATGTCCTCTAGTCCATTGTCTACATCATCACCACCAATGTCAACTTCATCTGACATCACAAAACCTTCGACATGTCCTCCTGCATAATCTCCAGTAGCATATGTATCTCCAAATACAATACACAAGTCGGGATATTGAGGAAACCCATCCTTCTTGAATTTTGCCCACTCAATATTATCCTATAATTTTCACAATGATAACATATATCAAGTAATATAATTAAACATATTGCACGTACCAAAATGATCAAAGGTTAAAACATACCTTGATGTGCAATTCCCATACACTTGGATCATCAACAACAACTTTTTTATTCACATTATCCCAGCCAAATCCAGATTGTGAAATAAGCTTCTTGAAACTACCATACTTTCGCTTTCTCAATTTGTTAACCTTGTTCTTCAAGCGTACTTGAGTATATTGAAGTTCTGCTCGTTTATTGAATTCTGTTCGTATGGAATTCCACCCTGCTTTATTGAAAGTAGAAGAGGTTCGATTTCCCTTTTTGACCTCTTCTACCAACAAATTGACGTACAAATTGGTTAAAGATTCAGTCAACTTTGCGATGAATGCCTCTTTTTGGGATGCCATGTATCCTTCACTAGTTGAGCATAATATGAGTTCAAGACACTTAAAAAGAGAGTGCAACATGCAACTTCACAACCTATCGCTAAAACAGAGCATCGACAACTGCAACTACTCATGCACACGCACACACATACACAAAGGATGAAATATATAGGCACTCACAACAAGAACACAAAAAGAACACACATTCACCAGCAACTATTTCATTTTCTAGAGGATGAATAGATGCATAGTCTCAGAGAGTATAACAATGCAAATTTTTGAAAAAATAAAACTAAACAAAGTTAAATGCTGCACTGCTATCAAGCTAAAAATGATTATGTTCTAAATTGGAGCATTGACAATTTGGCGCAAGACCTAGTCATTCTCGCCTGACTTTCACTGAGCTATGACCGCTTGCTTTGGGGAGTTAGTGGTAAGTCGGACCATTATTCCCCCATTAAAAAAAAAAAAAAATTCAACACTGCATAACCGGTCAATACTAAACAGAAAGCCTTTTTCAATTGGCATCACCAGGGAAATGCATTCATACCTTCCGAAGTGGGGAGAGTGAATAATTGAAAGCTCCACCAGCTTCCTTCTGTTCAATTCCACCAACAAGAATTGCCAAAATTAAAAAGACATCAAAAAACGAAGCAGAAGTTTATACAAAAGAATTCATTCAATCAAAAGGAGTTGAAAAACTTGTTATATCATTTGTTCTCAAAAGCAACTTATGAAACACCTTATTGAGCTAAGTTTTCAGGCACATTTGAAATCATAGTGTCCATCAAACAATAGCTTTATACATAGCTTATATGAACAACTTGTTTCATTCCAAGTCTATGCAAAAATTTGCACGTGCTTTAGGATGGTTATGATTCGGCTTTAGGTTATAAGGCCACATGTGCAGATGTTATTAAAGCAAATGAATGGAGATGGCCTCCAGCAAGGTCTGATGACCTGCTTGAAACTCAGATGGCTTTGTGTGGGTTGATTTCTCCATATTCTGGCTCTGTGGACAAAGTGGTACTTACTGGATCATCTAGGGGCTCTTTCTCTGTAAAGGAGGCTTGGAAACTAGTGAGGAAATGTGGGAACAAAGTGACTTAGAACCCATTGGACAGGATGAAACTTGGTGAGATATTTATTGCACTTGCGTGCTATGCTGACAACATGAAGAATCTTAAATGCACTAGTTCTTTAGTGAGTATTCTCAAAGTAGATTTTGGTAACAAGTTTAGAGCTGCTTTTGTGTCCTAGATCTGCAAGTGACTGGAAGGATGAGTTTTCTTGGGCCTTGCAGAGCATGAAGGACAATAGTTTGAAGGTGCTAGTGAGGAAATTAGCCTGGAATGCAACAATTTAGTATCTCTGGAGAGAGAGTAAATGAAGTATGAACAGGTGTCCCCTGTAGCTTCTTGTGTTTGATGCAGTCGGGTAAAAGTCCCTTTAGAAGCTATGATTCAGGAAAGAGATGAGACAATTACTGCTGATGTCAAGTGTTTGTGCAGAAATTGGAAGTTCATGTTGCCTAACTTTGCTGTAATCTGGTGGCATGCTTTTGAGTTTTCATCTTGTTTTTGTGGGTAGCATTTTGTTGTTGGTACATGCAATTCGAGCTAACGGAACGCCGATCCAGGCACAATGGAACTAGAAAAAGAGTGCAGGCGGCGGAATCAGAGAGAGGCAACCCAACCAAAGGCAACGCGACCAAAGCGAAGCGACCTTCAACCTCAGAAAAGGCCCCAATCACCACTAGAACAGGTAATTTGAGAAAAAATCAAACCAACAAACCGATTTGGAGGTCGACGGCGACGCACGGGTCTTCGGCTCCGAACGGCGAGTGGGTCTTTGGCCCGAGAAGCGAGTGCAAGGCGAGGGCTCGGACTTTGGGAGGTCAGGGGGCGGGCGACGCACGGGTCTTCCGCTCCGAACAGCAGGTGGGCGTTGCCGCACGGGTCTTCCGCTCCGAATAGCAGGTGGGTCTTTGGCTCCGAGAAGCAGGTGCGAGGCGAGGGCTCTGACTTTGGAGGCTGGGCGACGGGCGACGCACGGGTCTTCCGCTCCGAGAAGCAAGTGTCACGATTCAGAAGCAAGTGTCGCGATTCAGGCGAGGCCGGGGAGCAGCGTTCAGTTGCTGGTGCGGGACCGACTCAGGCGAGCGGGGGCGTCAGGCTTGGTTGCAGCGGGCTTTGAGTTGCGGTGGCGGTGAAGACGGTCTCCGGCGGGAACAAACAAATGCCAGGATCTTGGGTCGCGCGGCACGGGGAGGCGTCGGGCGGCAACGGGTCGCCGAAATCGTGGGTCGGCGCGGCACGAATGGGGGAGTATGAGCGGGAGACCGAAGAGAGTCGACCGGAGGCTACTCGGGGCCACGATACCGCAGCAGGCGGCGGCGACGGAACCGGAGAGAGGCGACGGAACCAGAGAGAGGCGACCGGAGATGATGAGATTGAAGAGAGGCAAGCGAACGAAGGGAGAAAGAGAAGTTAGGGTTCGTGAGCCGTGAGTTGAGATGAGAAGGGAGAAGAAAAGAGAAGGGCCGTGAGGAGTCAAAATTGGTTCTAATTTTTGTTCCGGGAACAAGAAGAAGTTTTTTTTGCTTCTTGTTTCGTTCCCAAACTATTCCCGGCTAAGTTTTTGTTAACAAAAAATAATGTGGCGTAAGAAACAAGTTTCTGTTCTTTTTTGTTAACAAAAAAACGTAAACCAATAAATAAACGTTTTCATCTTGCGCTACCATAGCCCTCGTACGCTTTCACTTCTCAGAAGTGTTTATAAATATTTTTTCTGTTTTTTTGTTCTAGAGAACAAAAAAAGAACAGAAACGCGAACACGCGTTTCTGTTCTTTTTTTGTTTTTTTGTTTCTGAAACTAAAAAACACGAAACGAAAACAAAAAAAATTTTGAAGAAATAATTTTTTTGTTTTTGTTTCTTCTTCTCTCTCTTCTCTTCTCTTTTCTTTTCTTCTTTTTCTCTTTAGCCGGCCGCGGCCTCGCCTCGCCTTGGCCATGGCTGGCCGTTGAGGGCGGCGCCACCCGCTCGGCCATGGCCGGCCGTCGAGGGCCGGCGACGCCGAGCCTCGCCCAACGACGGCGAGGCTCGGCCTCGCCAGGGGCCGGCGAGCCTCGTCGTGGCTGGGCGAGGCTGCCGGCCGAAAGAAAAAAATAAAAAATAAAGGAAAAAATGAAAAATAAAAATAAAAATATTAAAAAATTAAAAGAAACAAAAAAAGAATAAAAATTTACCAAACGTGTTTTTATTCATTTTTTATTCCCTAAAACATTTCAAACGCATCTTTTTGTTCAAAAAGTGTTTATAACATAAACATTTTTTTTTTGTTTGCTCCTAGTAACAAAAAAAGAATGTAAACGTTACCAAACAGAAAAGTCTTGGACAGTTGGATGGCAAGAATGCAGCATTGTTCAAGCACACATAATAGAGTTAGTCATGTTTGCTTTTATTAATTTAATTTTAAATTTTATAATCTTATCAATTGAATTATAATTTTCTTTTCAATTGAATCCATTCAATTAATTCAATTGCCGATATAGATACTAATGATTATATATGATATAACGATGTTAACGTAAATAATTATTAATAATATTTTAATTATTTTTCTCCTCTTTCCTTTTTCTTCTCTAACCTCGCCTCACACTCTATATAAGCATGACACGCGACACGACACGCAAAGACACATGACACGCGACACGCTATTTTTTAAAAATAAAAAATTCCGACACATTAAGATATCGTTATATATTAAATAAATATTTTTATTTTAAATTAATTTAATTCAAATTCAGCATATTTATTTTTTGAAATTATTTTTTTAATTTCATTTATTTATTTTTTTATTTAAAAAAATCCCCACTAGAATCCCCCACTCTCTTTTTCCCTTATCCATTTCCTCCCACTCTTAAATTTATTTTCCTTTCCCTCCCACCATCGTCCATTCCCCCACCCCCAACTTACTTTTCTTTCTTTCCCTCCAACCACCGTCGATTTCCCCCCACCTGTCCCTGTCACTTTCCCTTCCCCCAAATTTACTTTTTTTCTTTCCCTCCAACCACCGTCGATTTCCCCCACCTGTCCCTATCACTTTCCCTCCCCCCAAATTTACTTTTTTTTTTCTTTCCCTCCAACCACCGTCGATTTCCCCCACCTGTCCCTGTCACTTTCCCTCCCCCCAAAATACGTGATGACCCACCATCAGACTCCTATTTTTTAATTATTTTTGAGTTTCTTATCAAAACCCTAGCTCCTTTGCTCCTCCTCCTCCTCGCCGCTCGCGACCCTTCCTCTTCTCCTCCTCCCGATCCTTCTCCTTATTCCTTCCTCGCCGCACGCACGACCCCCTTCCTCTCCTCTTTCTCTCGCCTTTGGTCCTTTCTCCCTCACAGCTGCAACCTCGTCGGATCCATCGCACCATCACAGTGGCGGCCCTCGCCTCAGTCTATGCTCGGCCGTCTCTCGCGGTCTGCTCCCTCCCGGACACGCGTGTCGGGCAAAGGTTGACCACGTATCAGAAAATCGACACGTGTTCACCGCGTGTCCAACCGTGTCCGGAACGTGTCAACGTGTCTGACACACTCCGACACGGAAGCACGGACAACATAGCTCACACTAGTCAATAATCGAGGCCTCATGACGGGCTGGAGGAGAAAGAAAGGAAGAATAAAAAGAAAAATGAGAAGTAAAAGTATCCTCTCTTTTCCTTTTTCTACACCTGCTCCCTCCATCATTAAACGGGGAGCATGCTCGTCCGTTGCCTTTTTTGTTTTCTTTATTAATAGAAAAACCCAAGTCAAGTCAAGGCGGCCACTGTAGAGGTCCCACGCGCCTCCCGTCCCGCGTACTGTTGCTGTGGAGAATCACGCGCGCAATTATATTGCGCTTTGCGTGCAGCATGCGTAGCAGCCGTTCGATCGTCACGAAGAATCTTGGGCCGTTGGATGGCGAGAGCGCGGTGCAATTTGGATTTTAGGGTTTTATGACAAAAAAATACATTGCTTCTAGCAACATTTACGATTATAAAATAAAGTCGGACTCGGTTGGGCAGTTGCGAATTCAGAAGCGGATCCAATTTCTTATTGCCCTCGCGATATTATAACAAATGGGCTGGGACAGCGATCGAGGGCCATCTAAATCTTATCGGTGGATTGAAAAAACCTTCACGCCAAAGTAGAGAATGTCCTCATTCAACGTTGCCCACGAAAAGCCAATCAATTGACTTACTAATTGACTTACAAAGCCCCCTAAGCTCTCTGAGCTATGATATGTTATGTTTTGAATTGTATTCTCTTGAACTTCAGAACTCTAGTGGATGAATAAATAAAAGTTGTCTTCGATGGAAAAAAAAAAGAGAGAGAGAGTCTTCGGGGGAAATTTCCAACCAAAACAATTACATGGTGTTTATAATTGAAAAATTAAAATGAGTTGGTATATTTTTAAAGAAATCTAGACCACATGGATGTGCAAAATCACATCGCTCAATCCAATCAAGCAAAATCAACATCGCATGCAAGGAAAGTTGTAAGGGTAGATTGTCCTCAATGTTGGCTGACTGTCACACCACTCTCCCTGTTGCTGTCGCTGCCGTTTCTATACTCTCGCTCAAGATCGTCATCTTTATTTGAGTTGCTCAATTGGAGGGAAAAGTTAGGGCTTCTAAGCCAAAATTAGGTATGGAAAGGAAAAATTACAGTTTTTGGTCAACCATGGGGACGATGGTGCTAGAAAAAGAATCATACAATAGTGAAATTGCCATTGCATGGTCCCCAATTTGTCGTCTCAATTCGTTGCGAGTTTTGTTGCTTCCATTATTTAATCAATTAGGTGCAATTATAGGACCTCTATGTGAAATTCTATCATTTTTGCATTGTGGTTTCAATTTTTTTTTTATTAGGTGCAACATCAGCATAAGAGACAGCACCGTAGACACCATTATTTATTTATTGTTGGCATTGATGAGTAGGAACATGCTAGCGGAAATGAATGTAATATCGTTGTTGCAGTGAGAATGCCATCATATATTAATTTTGTGAAAAACATAGTATAATAGTTACAATATAAAAAAAAAAAAAATGCACTATTATGATATTGGGAAAAGCTTGAGAAATGATTTAAGATACTTTCATGATGTTAATGGCATAAAAGATATTATTTATTATTATAAGTGTATATTGAATATTACGGTGATAATGAAAATGATAAGAGTGCTAATGTATGAGAAGTATGAAATGACATTAAACCAAAGACTAAGTTGAAGATAGATTTTATTTAGACAGGAGAATATGAGAGGAAAGAGAGGGAGGCAAGACATGTAGCAATTATTTTAGAGAAAGTTCAACAAATGAGAAAACACGTCTTGGAATCTTTAATGACGATATAGATAATGGAGAATTGATTGAATTAGATTAGGAAGTTATTCTATCTAGTGGATTAGATTAAGAAGTTTGACAAATATAAATTAGTGACAAATATAAATTAGTCAAGTAATGATGATACCTGTTCAAAAAAAAAAGTAATGATGATATGAGAAATTTGTACAGTCGACACACAAACCGAAGAAATTTCAGAAAAATTAAATTGTATGTGGAGAATTGCAATTATTTATCTTTATTGAAATGCAAGTTCGTCATAAAATTAGTGTTCTTGATTTATTCAATTTTCATGGGCCACTCTCTCTTTTTTTCTCCTTTTTAACCTTATCCCCATCACATCGCGTCTGTCACCCACTGCCACTCTCTACTTTTTATAATTGTCCTTCGTCCTTCTCGCGATCTGACATTTCTCTCTCTCTCCACTCGCTGCTTTTTATGTTCTCTACTTTTGCACACACCCACGCGCGCCAGCGATGTACTTGAGCATTCTGCTCGCTTGTAGATTGGGCCAAAGAAAAGCCAGTAAAAAGGATCCAATGACGATGAAACTAACCACGTTTTTCAAGTAGCGAGGAAACTTTTTTTTTCACTTTTTGTTACGTAAAATTTATTTGATTCACAAAAAAGAAATTGTTAAGTGATTCACTAAAAACTCGAGATGATAATGGAGAAAACGAATGAATAATCATGGAAGTCACGCACTTCATGACAGCTGCTCCTATCTCGCTCTCAGTTCCTGACTTATTGATGATAAAAAAAACTAATTTAATCAATAAAAAAATCATTACTCAAAAATTCCTATAAGATGAATGCATTTTCATGTAATGTCCTGCATGTCCTGTGAAGGAATTAATTTAAGGGAAAATCTCAAATAAGCGACCCGAAACGACTTCATTTTCTCAAAAAGCGACCAAGTAGAGCATGTCCAAATAAGCGATCCGAAGTTAGTCATTTAGTCTCAAAAGAGGACGACTCCGGCCGGTGAACCGATGCATTTCGATGTAGATTCCGGCGACCTAATCAGGTATTTTCGTCCAAAAAATATTTACTTTTCATTTTCCTTTTCCCCAGTTCATCTTCTCCATCGCGAGCAGACCTCCGCATCTCGCCGGTGAAGTAATTGCCGGCGAGATCGAGCCACTTCAGCTTCTTGAGCCCCGCCATCTCCGCCGGTAGCGGCCCCATTAACTTGTGTCATTGCCCAAGTGGAGTTCTTTGAGTTGGGTTATCGCCCGCAGACTTTGCTGGGGAAGATCCCGAGAGGCCGAGGAATCAGAGGGAGGTGGGGCCGCGAGCTCGCGGGAGGGTCCCGTGAGGTTGTCGGTGGTGAGCGTGAGGTTGACGAGGTTGCGGAGAAGGCCGATTTTGGGTGGGCGGTGGCGAGAAGGAGGAGGAGGAGTCGACGGCGAGGGCGAGGGCGAGGGCTCCCTCGCCGGCGTCCCCGCAAGCGGGCGAGGGCGAGGGCTAGGGGGCTCCTCGCCGGCGTCGGCGAGGGCGAGGGCGGGGCCTCGCCGGTGTCCCCGCAGCGGGCGGGGCTCTCCCTCGCCGGCGTCGGCGAGGGACCCTCGCGATCTCGCGAGGGAGAGCCCCTCGCCGACGCCGGCGAGGGGAGAGCCCTCGCCGCTAGGGACGCCGGCGAGGGAGCCCCTCGCCCTCGCCCCCACGCCGGCAAGGGGCTCTCCCTCGCAGACGCCGGCGAGGACGGCCCCCTCGCCGATCCCGCGAGGGAGAGCCCTCGCCGCGTCTGGGGAAGCGGAGATGAAGAGGAGGAAGAAGAAGAAGACTCCATTGCAGGGCGGTTTCGTCCTCGGTGAGTTCGGCGAGGCCGGGCAAGGTGAGGCCGACCCATGCCGGTCCCACGACCTTCGCCGGCCCTTCCCCACTTCCGATGTCCTTGATTTGGGCAATGCCTATCTTCGACGAAGAAGACGATGAACAGGACAACACCATGGGGTAGATCAGGAAGAAGATGAACAAAAGAAGGAAAACAAAAAGATAATATTTTTTGGACAAAAATACCCCGACACTGTGTCGCCGAATACGCATTGAAAATGCATCGTTCACGGCCGGCATGTCAGTCCTTTTTTGATACTAAATGACTACTTTGGGCCTTTACTTAAAACAGATTTCACTTGGCCTCTTTTGAGAAAATGGGGGCCACTTTGGGTCCCTATTTGAAATTTTCCCTTAATTTAATTTAATTAATTCAATCAATCATTTTTTATTATTTGTCTTTATTAATAGAAAACACGGGTCAAGTCAAAAAGGCCCCTCTTCCTACGGAGCTTCTTTTCCACCCACATCCGCTCCCGCATCCAGCTGCTGCAGGGAAGTAAGCGTGCAGTTATTTGCGCTTTCCATGTAGCATGCATTGCAGCGGTCCGATCGGCATGAAGAGTCTCAGACTGTTGGATGGCAAGAACGCAGCATTGCTCAAGCACGCATAATAGAGTTGGTGGCGTCCTAAATTTATTCAAATTTTCCAAATTTAATTTTAAAATTTTAAAATTTATTAATTAAATTTTAATTTTTTTATATTTTATCAATTTAGTCTATCTAATTAATTTTAATTAAAAATCGTCAGCGTAAATGTCAACTGTTCCATATAACATCACCGATATTGACGTAAATAATTTTTAATAATATATTTTTATTTTTCCCTTTCTTTCTTATTCCTCCTCTAGCCATCGAGCACAACCTCGCCTTACACTGGCGAGGCTTGCCCTGGCCAGCCCGCACTTTTGTCTAGTCATCGAGGCCTGATGATCGGGCTGAAAGAGGAAGAAAGAAAGGATAAAAAGAAAAAATATAGAAAAAGGAAAGAAAAAGTGTCCTCTCTTTCTCTTCACCTTCTCCCTCCATCATTAAACAAGGAGCATTTGCTCGTTGATTGTCTTTTCTGTTTTTTTATTTATTTGATAGAAAAAGGCCTCTACAAAGGTTCTTTTCCACGCACCTCCCGCATACTATTGCTCTAGGGAATCACCTGCACAATTATATGTGCTTTTCGTGCAGCATGGATAGCGGCCGTTCGATTTGAACGTAAAGTCTTAAGACACTTTAATGGTTTCATGACTATTGGATGGCTAGAACGCCATACAATTTGGGTTTAATGGTTTTATGACTAAGGAGATACATTGCTTCTAGCAACATTTACGATTGAAAAATCTGCTCGGACTCGGACAGTTTCAATTCAGAAATGGGTTCAATTTTTATTGCATTCTTGGTGTTATTACAAAATGGGATGGGATGGCAACCGATCATGCACATGCATCCTCCAAAAAGAGACTGACTAGGCATTATCGTGGTCTATGTTTTAATCGAAACTAGTTGGTGGAGAACATGCTTTACCCACGTCAGCAGGGAGCACCTATATTGCACATTGGTTTTCTACCTTTTTTTTTTTGAGTTAATTTCATAAAAAAAAAACTTAAATTGATACATTTGTAACAAATAAAGGGTTCGCGTGTCATTTAACTTAGCAATTCGACAAGAAAATTTAACTAAAACTAACGGATGGTTAATTTATATATATATATATATATATATATATATATATATATATATATATATATATATATTTGTTTGGAATTTTTCATGATATTAAGTTTTATTTATTTTCATATTAATAAAAAAGGTAAATCAAGTATGTGTCATAATTGTATGTGAGAATGTGAGTATTGCCCGTCAAGCTCCATGCACCTACCGTGCGATGCCGTGGAAATTACGCGGGCGGTAGTTATCCTCCTCCAATAATGGGCTGCTGGGGAATTGTTTTTATTTGAGGAATCGAGACAAAAACCACAGTAGTTGGGGAGAAGACAAAAAATAGCTTTCAAATTGCGATTTTTGTTATTTTCCTTTTCCTTCATGACATTAAGAAATTCTTACTTTGCATCCATATGTGTACTACTATTATATTCCCCTGCGCTTTGTCCTTCGTAGTAACATTGGCACGAAATTTGTATCGGTGCGTTTTTCGATCCCAATAGCAAGTTTCCATTTGCCTTTTGTCCTTTAGAGTACCTTGGCCATGAAGAATTGATCTAGTAATTGTGTTTGTCCAAAAAGGTGGAGTGAACAAGTAGAAGCATGATGCAGTCAGTCGTGTCATGCAAGCGAGGCTTTTCTAAGAATAATATAGATAATGAAGTATGATGTCTTCAAAATGCGCATGGAATTCGTCATCGTCATGATCATGATCTCGATTTTAACCTTTCATTATTTTCATGAGTTTGAGAAAAATTTACAAGTAGTAATAATGGCTATAAATGAGATCAATACATAATCACCAGCATTCATTGGACTCTATGTTATACTCGTATGCAAGAGGATTATGAGACATATAATTGCCACAATGGAAAAGAAGCAAATTAAACGAGGACATGATAGATAATTGAAGAACAAACTCTAGCATTTTGCTTAAAAATGATTTAACAATATTTTATGTTTTTGGAGGATTGTTTTAATGTAACACAACTAGTATACAGTTGTGCATGTTAAAAACACAAACCTAAAGATTTCCTGAAACTTTGGTTAAGGGTATTATCAATAAAGGCTAGACATTCTTTGCTTTGAGATATTAATAGGATATATGTGTTCTAGCCACATTTAAATTTGAAAAAGCTGCTCAGACTCGGACAAGACCAAAGGGTTCGTGAGTGCTCTTCTCTCTCTTTAGTGGGGTAGTAAGAGCTAGGAAGATCTAGTTTGCTTTTAATATTTAAATTGAGGGTTAATACCTTAAAAAACCCCAAATTGGTACACTTGTGACAAATTTACCCCAAACTATTTTTTTGACCATGAAAAACCCCAAACTGGTAAATTTGTGACAAATTTACCCCGACTGATTATAAAAAACCATAAATTGGTACATTTATGACAAATTTACCCCAAACTAATTTATTCGACTGCAAAAAACCCTAAAATAGTAAATTTGTGATAAATATACCCTATGCTAAATTGGATTAATACCACATAAAAATCATAAAAATTGTAAACTGTGACAAATGGAATGTAAAATCCTAAATTGGTATCTTGGTTAACCGCCACGTGTCATTTAATTTAATAATTTGAGAATAAAATTTAACGAAAACTAATATAGGGTAAATTTGTCACAAGTGTACCAGTTTGGGATAAATTTGTCAAAAGTATACCGGTTTGGGGTTTTTGGTGGTCAAAAAAATAGTTTTGGGTAAATTTGTCACAAGTATACCAGTTTATGATTTTTTAGGGTATTATCCCTTAAACTCGAAGATCTTTGTTTTATATTTTCTTCCTTTTACTCGGTAATTTTGCTGACACCAGATTTTGGGCCAAACTTAACGGTCAAAAGCGAAGTTTTGTTTAGAGTTAATATCACGGAAAATCATAATCTAGTACACCTGTGATAAATTTATCTTTCATTAGTTTTCATTAAGTTTTACTGTCATATTATTGAATTGGAGAGCACGTGGTAGTTAACCATTATATTAGTTTGGGGTTTTACCCTCCTTCTGTTACTAGTTCATAATTTTTTGTAATATTAATCCAATTCATCAAAAATTATCAAAGGATAAATTTTTCACAAATGCACTAATTTGGAGTTTTTTGTTGTTAAAAAATTAATTTTAGGTAAACTTTATTACATGTATACCAATTTTGGGGTTTTTGATTATCAAAAAATCAATTTGATATGAATTTGTCACGGGTATATACCGGTTTGGAATTTTTTGGGATATTAAGGTCGGCTAGAAACCAAATGAAATATGGGAGAATATCTCACTTTTCATGCAACTAGAAATCTTAGGAAGGAGAACTTGATTACACTAGTTCTAGAACAAATGCTCTTTTGATACCTAAACTTGATTACATGCTGCCTATCAAAGACTTTTAGGATTCATCCTAACCATTCTAAAAATGAACATAACATTCAAAATATTAAAGCGCACAATCAAATGTAATCGAAATAAAAACACACAAACAACCTAATATTGCCTCTAAAAAAAATTACATTAAAAAATCCCAATTGTAAAGTTCTAAAGATTAATTTAATTTTGGGTTTCAATTTTTGAAAGATTTTTCACTTTTTTTTATAAAATAAAAAATAAAAAAAAATTTAAAAGCTTTTTCCAAACATGTCTAGTTTTCTTGAATTTTTGTGAATTTTTTGGGATTTTCTGATTTTTTCGTGAATTTTGTGAATTTTAATTTTTTTTATTAATTTTCAACTTTTTTGTTGATTTTTTATGATTTCTAAAAATATTTTTATTATAAAGAAGGGGGACTTCGGATCGGGTCGGTGGACCGGTCTGACCCGGACCCCATCGGTCCGGGTTGGGTCAAAATTTGGACCAAGTCCTGAAGCGTGGTCCAAGTTTATTAGGACTTAATCAACCACGATGGGCCTATTCTCGCTTAGCCTAGATCCATTCCCATATCCAATCTTAGTTCCAATCTATTCGGATTTTTTTTTTTGCCCAGCGTAGCCCAATCCAATGAATTCTCAGCCCATTCTTTCATCTCTCAACCTGGCCAGTGACATGCTAAGCCTAATCGCCCGGCCCGATCCGGTATTCGGATCTAACCCGCTCCACCTTTATTATAACCGAAGTTTTTATATTGATCTTTTTCTATTTTTTATTTACTTCTTTTTCTTCTCCACATCTTCTTTCTGAAGCATCCTTCCCTGTGAGATTTTGTGGGACCACCGCCAATTGTTGTAAAAACTTTAGCTATTACACAAAGGTGTTGTTTAATATTTAATTGTTACGATACCCCCTTACACTTAGTTTAGTCTTTTTGTTTAGTACTAAGAGTGTATATCTTTAATTGGAGAAACAATTGAGGCCTGATATGATTTGAATTTAGAATCTCAAACTCTTATACTACATGAGAATATTACAGAATCATTGCCAACTATTCTAAAAGTGTAAATTATTAGATAAATATATGGTTTAATATTTAATTGTTCTAACATTCCCCTTCACGACAACCTCCCCACGACATCCTATTCAACCGAGACGACATCGAGATTTCTTCACCGACTAGCTTAAATCGAATTGACATCAACACTTGCATCGACACCAATGTTGAATTGACTTCGTCAGGCTACGATGTCAGCCGTCACCGACCTATCACCGACGATGGTGAAGACAAGCTTGATCTCAAACGACCATCGATTTCTGGCCAAAACATCATAAACAACTAGAATTTCTCAAGGTATATAATGAATACACATACACACAACAGAGAGAGGGACGCACAGAGCTAATGATGACAGCCTTTAAGCGTGGGCATTGCCGGTAAGTTGGGAGGTCTCCAGCGAGGTATTCATCCGTGACCAACTCGGGATGCAAATGCCTAAAACACAAGAAAGATATAGATTCGGTTGTGACAGCTATATCGGCATAAATCGAGCATAAAAACAAGATCTCAAATATTGAATTCCAAAAGTCCAACTCGGTTTTCCATTCGGGCCTTCTGTCGAACAGTTGATAGGCCGTATGAGATATGGGATCCAAACTAGATTTTAATGCAATTCTTGGCCTAGAAGTAGTACATAAGACTCTAACTCAGCATTACTCGTTGCAAATAAACCTCAGTTTCATACAAGTAACTCACTAGTCCTGAGCAGGAATTTAAACTGCTCTTTCAAGGTGCCACCTAAGGGCCGTGAGGTGAAACCAAGGGGAATCGAAGCCCCTTGGGGTGAAACCCCCCAGGAAGATCCCCCTGGTGAAAAAATCTATTGTTGGACGGATACAAAACGTCCCGTGATTCGGCCTCTCATGGGGTTCTACACGTAAAAAAGTGAGTCCTAAGGCCTATAGGGAAACAGAGGGGAGAACCCTCCTGGGAAGAGTGACTCCTTATGCCCCTGTTCCTAAAGGATGGGGCCCAAGTAGGACTTGTGTGACATCCCGATTTTCCAATTCTATTTTCAATAAATTGAGACGGGTATTTTGTTGGCATGCATATAGTTCTTTTCCTTAAGTCGGCCACTCATGTGAAAATTAGTCTATCGAGTGAAACCGTTAAGAGTTTCTAATGCATCGGATTTGAGAATTTGACCATGAAGCAATCTTTCGACCGAGCTAATTTGCAATGGTCATTATAGCACAATTAAAAATCGATTAAAGACTGAAGATAGGTCGACTCGACAGAGGCATGTGATCAAGTGTGGGTGATTCCACCCGATCGCACAATTCTTGTCGATCGACACTAGACCGACTTTTGTCTCGATTGGGTACCCTGTATCCGTATTTAAAATCTTGAGATTATCTCGACAACTGAGAGTTACCGATGTGTCAAAGATGTACATTGTGGCTTGATCAACCACATGTCAAATGCACGAAAATTTCTAAAAGCTACCAGGTAGATTAGGACGCGCTAATATTGTGCCAGAGTGAAATCAACCATGAAATTGAGATCGAATTCAGAAATTAGAAGTCTGGGTGTGTCACAAATCATTTTAGGAATATTGACTCATCTTTGGAAGATTTTTCATGCAAGCCGAGCTTTTCAGCAAAATAATCAAGGTATGGTTAATTTGGTTCAGAAATTTGGTAGACCCGCTTTTGGTGGTATTTTTGAGATCAAGATGGTTCTATGGTCAAGTAAATATGTGAATTGAAGGGTGGTGACATTGGATTAATTTTATGGACTTTAATTTGGTTCAATTAGAAGAGAATTGAAGAATGTGATGTACAAAGTTTAAAAATTAGTATGCCACAACGGAAATTGAAATTGGACCTATTAGGAAAATTGTGGTGGAAGATTTGAGTTAGTGGGAAGTGATGTCACATGAGGTCATGGTGGGCCATTTTTGTTGGATTAAAGAAAAAGAAAAAAATAAAAAGAAATGGTCCCATCTCTCTCTCCTTCCTCTCTCCCTTCCTTCGGTTTCCCCCTCTCCACCTCTCTTCTTGCTGCTCGACAGAACCGAGCAGCCATGGTCGTTGCACGCCTCTGCCTATCGCCATTCCCTGTTCGCCGTCGTAGCCTGCGCCTTGCCGCTCGTACCCCCGTCTCTCTCTTTCCTTGCATCGTTGAAGCCCTCTTTCCTCCATCTCCGGTTGCTGCTCGACATCCATAGTAGATCTGAGAACGTCGAAGCTGCCTGCAACCCAGTTGGACCGCCGTCGCCGCTCGTGCGTCGTTCGCCGCCTCGCACGCCGCTGCTGCCGCGCGACTGCGCCTCCTCATGCCGTCATCCCTACTTCAGTCGAGCCCCGGCTGCATCTCAGCCTTTGTCCGTGCGCCTCAGGAGCCGCTGGAGCTCCCTCCGCCACCGTACCTCGTCGCCTGGATCGTTGGAGCTCAGCCGAACCACCACCGGCTCTGTCCAGCTCGACCCAGCTCCGGATCTGCTCCCTCTCGGCCTCAAACAGCAGTTGCAGAAATGGGTATAGCAACCCGTTTTTGGCCCGTTTTGACCGACTTCCCGGCCTCGGAAGCTTGGCCCGCTTTGAGGAAAGTTGTTCTCCTTGGCGTCCCCGTCGTTTGGTCCGCACGACTCGCTAATCCGGTGAGTTTAACTCACTAAATCTTGATTAAAGGGTTAATGATGCCCTAAGTGTGCTTAGTCTAAATTAAGTAAACTTAGGTGGTTAGTTTAGTTTATTTAATTGTGAAGTAGATTAAGAGGTTAGTTTAATTTAAAGTATGTTTAGTTAAGGTTAAATTGATGTTTATATTAGTTTAATGGTGATTTGATATAAATGAATTACTTTTGGATTAAATAAATATTTCGAAATTGTTTAATAATTTAATAATATTTTATTATTCGAAATTATTAAAATGTTATTATTTAATTAATTTTCGGAATAAATTTAATTATTTATTAAATTCGAAAATTTTGTCAAGACCTTATTTTCTCAAAATTTCGTGCTATTGATCATTGCTTTGTGCATTTAGAATTTGAATTTGATGATTGGATGTGGCAAATTGAGTGTTGATTGTGATAAATAGGGATTTTATTTATAAAAACCCAAGTGTCGGGTTTTAATGCAAAAGTTAGATTTTCAATATTATATTAAATAGCGGGGTTTGAAAAAGTGAGGTAGTGGTTTTCTGGATCGAAATTAACGTGCCCCCACACACGTGGTTAATTTTTGGACTATCTTTAATATGAAGAAAAATGACTGGGATCACTATTTTAAGTGGAAGTATTGAGTGAAATGTAAAGTGTTCTGGGCCGAATGTGAATTGTTGTGTAATAATTAAGAGGAGATCGTCCTGGACTGTTGAGCCGGACTTGCCCATATATGGGATGCCCACGCAATAGTTGCGGATCGCAGTTGATTCTGGACCCATGCTCTTTCGGGAACGCCGTTGACGTATTGACGAAGCCGCGCTCCAAGGTGGGGAGGCGATGCCTGGCTATATGCCAGTAGATAGCCGAACTGCGAGTCGATTATGCCATTGTGTGGCAGTGAATAACAATTGGAATGCATATCTAGTGTTGTTGATGTATCGGATTATGAGACGGAATTGTGTGGCATGGAATGGGACGTGTCATAACGATTTAGTCTTATAATCAGGACCCTCGTGGTTGTCGGTTATATGAAAGCAAATGCGTTCTAGTTGTTTAAGTTCGTATTACCGTATGTAGTTGGGTGATATGAATATGTGATTGAGTGATATGAATTGTGCTAACATGCAGGAAGGAACTGAGGCGAGGTAAGTTCTCTGTATGATGTGGCTAGGCCACCCTTGGGCGTATTTTCTTTCTAATAGGGGTTTAGGGGGTTGAACTTGTTAAGACAATATCTCATCCCGATTGTGGGATTAAAATTTCAGGTCCCTGGTGGATAGAACGGTTAGATAGTTTTGGTTGGCCTTGAGAAGTTGTGGAGGTGAAGTCATAAGGATTGGAGAACATGTCCGACTTGTAGGTCGTAGGATAGTTCATTTTTAAGAGCCGATCTTTTGTAGACTTTTGGCCATAGACCTCTGTTTGTAATTCTGTTGAATTATGAAAGTGTTATGTTGTGGTTTTGCTTCCTGTTTTTCTATCCCGTATTTTATTGTTAAGGGTTTTATAATACGTTCCGCTTGTGCAATAAGAAATGAATGGGGTCGGTGACACTACCTAGCAATGTCGCATTTGCATGACCATAGTGGGATGTTGGCGCGCTCGAGGTTCGAGGCGTGACAACTTGGGTCAGCTGATAGGCGCCGGCTGCGGAATGCAGTGTCCCCCCAGTGTTAAACTAAGGGGGATAGAGTATCTGGGCTCGAAAAATATACAGTTGCTCAGTTTCATACAAGTAACTCATGATTTCGTGATTGAACATTATCTCAGTTTCAACAAAAATAGAGCAACTGCAGAGCATTTGGAGCGAGGAACCTACCTAATTGAGAATGGAGTCACCGTTGTCGAACGTCCGCTGACGAGACTTTAGAAGACGACCGTTGTCCTTTCCTTTCATCTGAGGAATGCGCTTAAGGACGCAAACCTTCGCTCAGCCATGAACGGAGATGGTGGCCAACAGTCGCAAAATGTGTTCTCTGGCCATTGATGGTGATCGGAATGAAAGGAATTCAGCAAATTTTCGCAAACTTCCAGAAAAATCTTTAATTTTTTTTTCAGCTTCTCCCTCGCTCCCTCCCTTCCTCCCTCCTTTGCCATCTCCTCTGGTTTTTCTCTTCAAGCGAACAACCCCTTCTTCTAGATTTTTTTTTTTCTGCTATTCTCTAACCGTGTTCGGCCAACTCACCGACCTTCTAGTACTTTGGATTTGCTCCCGTCACCCCTTGTTTCTCACCTTGCGTAGGGATGAGCATCGGTTTAGGATTAACACTGGACCGACCCTAGACCGGCCCAATCACATCGATCCTGGTCCACTTCATAGGGAACTGGGTCTGTCATTGGTCTTAAAATTCCTAGATCAACACTGTGCGGGTTAATTCTCGGTCTTGGAAGTTTAGAGTTATTCTAACCTGAACTAACCCTAACTATATATATATATTACATATAACGCTTTTGCATATGGCGTTACAAGTATTATTGATAGATGATTACAAGAACTTCCTATCTTATCCCATATCTTTATGAGCGATCTTAATCGTTTTTATGGCTTTTTGCTTTTAGCAGGTGTGAAATTTCTATTGTTGCCGAGGGTCATTTGTTTTTCTCTCAGTTACTGTTCATTCATCCTTTCTTTTGGGCATTTTTTACCCTGTTCACACCGGCTGCTCCTATGCTTGCTCTAGCCGGTGGAGACTTCCGTTTGACTCAAGATTTGGAGGTTTGCTTCCTTTGGTGAGCCTCTTGAATCCCACCGAATGTTTTCTCCCATTTCCCTCTCCTTTTGAAGATTGAGGCTACCCTATTTCTCCCGATTCGCCCCTGTCGTCGCTCTGCTCATGCTCTGGTTGAGTGGTTGCCGGAGCCGCTTTGGGCCTTCTTGTGGGGGTTGTTGGACTCCTCAGTACCCTTTATCCTCCCGTTTTAGCTGCTGTTGGTTGACTTGTGAGTTTCGAAGTTGCATTTCCTTCCTTTGGTCCGCTATTGCTACAGTTTCGCTTGGGGCTTTCTCATTTGGCTTGCTGGAGCAGATTCGGGGTTTCTGGTGGTGAAAGGTGAACCCCCTAGCACTCCTCTTCTTCTTAGTTAGCCTATCTCTTGGTATAGTTTCATGGTTGTATTGTAGAGGGGTTTCAGACTGAGTTTGCGTGCTCTTGGGGTATTTATGGCGTCCTCATCTACTGTGATAGATGAAATGAATAATGAGGCCCGAGTTTGTTATGGAAGTGAGAAGTTAGTCCTTCGTCTCGGAATTGCTCGGCCCACCCTCCCCTGCTCATGGGTAAGGCCCTTGCAGTAGAGGGCACGAAGCGCGAGCATCCTTTGGCTCCGAGTTGTAGTGGTCGTGGTCGTTTTAAGGGAAGAAGCCATGCGAGGTCTACTTCCAAGAAGCCTCATGGCTTTCAAAAGGCTCCGAGAAGCTCGAAGCCCCCCCTAGCCCTGCTCTTGGGTGAACATTGCACGCCTTGCCACCAAGGGATATGACTTGACGTATGTCTCTCCTTCCTATGTGGATAACATTTCGGTTGTCAATTTCTCGGATGAAGTGCTTGAATCGGTGGACCCCAAATGGCATGAATGTCTTGTTGGGTACTTTGTGGGGAGGAGGCTCCCTTACCAACTCATGGAGCATTCCCTCAAGCACACTTGGGGGTAGAAATTGGTGGAGGTTATGGCTAATGATCAAGGTTTCTATTTCTTCCATATCCCCGACCCGGTTTTTCGGAGGAAGTTCTTTGTCTTGCCCCAAACCTCGAGCGTGTGCACAACCCTTGGTGGTCGATAGAATTTCACGACGTTCCCAAGACTCGTCGCCGACCCTTTTTATTTTATTGCACATGCGAAAGTGAATTAACTAATCTCCTGACAACGACATACATGGGATAGAAAAGCAGGACAATCAATTTTAGATCAAATACATTTTTATAAACACTTCAAGCTTATACAGAAGGTCTATGTCATAAAGAACTACTGAGCCACCTATGCTACTGACCCTTTCGCTTCATGCTCTTGACTCTTCACATTAGGGACTTGAAAATGGTTATTCAATAACCAATGAAATATAAATCTCAGCAAGTTCCACCCCTAAGCCCCGGTTAGTACACCAACTCAACCCAGGATATCTATCCAGAACTACCCCACCACAAGCAACAACCAACAGTCGATTCGTAAACAACCTTTCCTGGTATGTCACACCCCATACGTTATAATTCAGTAAGATACACGCAATGCACATGCCCATTAGATGATACATTTCATCAATCACATACGAATCACGTCACAAGCGATTTTACCTAGCCATTGCCACACTCTGCATGTTATCGATTCATGCGTGTGTGCCATAAACGATGTGATTCACTCATGCATATAATTAATGCATATAACAATTTTACACATCAATGCATCAATTCAGATCGAGTCATCGATCAATCGACTCAATTGATTCCATGTTGTGGCACCCCGAAACACCTTAGGTTGCCACAGGTACCTAACGCTATACTAGTTACATCTCTTAGAAGAAGCATTGTAGTTCATAGGCATTTTTTTTTTAAAACGGTCCCAGCGCAACTTATTAGCGGAAGCATAATTGAATATCACCATCTCTCCCTCCAACAATCATGATACAATGCACACCACTAAGCACCATAAGAAAAGATAAAGTCAAGACACTTTTATTCATATATTTTCATGATGGATTTCTAGGGTTGGTACAACAAAAAGAAAGCCAAGACTTTTAACTACACTTGGCCACATCTCAAAAGGATATTTCGACCCTTATAACGATCATGTGTCATCCTCCATCTATCAGTGTCGGCTACCCCCAAAAAGAAACATTAGCTCCCTACTCCTCACATGGCCATCACACCCATCCTAGCGCGTCGGGCGGTGGTGGCGGCAACATCCCCCTAAACACTCCATCTTGGCGAACGTGGACTGACAAAAACCCTTGAATGACGAGGCCCTCAGCCAGGCCCACATTGTACATGACCAGCACTCGAACTCGCACAAACGTCAGACCAGGGATGGTAATGCAGTCGATCTTCGAACACTCTACCTCCACGTCAGATGGGAGGCCATAAAAGGTACCTCGCGTGACAGTAGGGAGCGGCATCTTTCTAATCTGAAATGTTGGTCCCCGAAGGGGTGAGTACAGCCACTCAGAAGGTAAAAGATCCAATAAACCACTCAATGCATCACACAATACAATCATAACATTCATAGCATAGTACATGTCATTCATGCGTCCAAGCATAACTTACCTTGCAGCCATGCACATGCCATCATACCATATGTACATACCTCTTCATGTACTCATCATCATCATGTCATCCATATACCATCATGCCATAGGTGCACACACAACCATGCACTCACCATCATCATACCATACATGTACCATCATGCCATAGGTGCACACACAACCATGCACTTACCATCATCATACCATACATGTATCATCATGCCATAGGTGTACACACAACCATGCACTCAACATCATCATACCATACATGTACCATCATGTCATAGGTGCACACACAACCATGCACTCACCATCATCATATCATAGCCATGCATATGCAATCATACCATATGTACATGATTCAATTTCCATTTTTTATCTTTCAATTTGATCACCACATCTCTCTTTCCCGAGATCAGTAATTGCATCGCACATTATCACTCGCACCCCAACCTGGCATTGCGAGAAAACCTCCGGCACTCACCACCGGGCATCCGGCACCCCCACATTCCGGGCATCTCGCATCCCAACTAGCATCACGAGGCATTCCTCGGGCACAAACCTCCGAGGCTTCCGGCACCCAATCATTCCGGGCATCTTGAAACTCCCGAGGACATCTAGGCATGTATCTCAATACAACCGGGCATCCGGCACCCCCCATCCCGAGCATCTTGACACTCCTAGGGCATTATCGGCCACCTCCAACAGTTTCCTCATTCATCATAATTCATATTCACCAATTTATGTCTCACAATCAACATGGCACATGATGTAATGGCAACAAAGTCAAATTCAGCATTTGATTCTATATGCAATGCCAAATATCATCACATGCTCAGCAAGATTCAATCACCTCAATCAATATAATTAATAGGGCTCATCCAAAACAGAATAATCATAAATTTTAGCATTTAAAATTCGCACAATCCAGCTTGCACAATTTTAGAAAATATTTCCATTAAATACCCAAATGGTCTTTAAAAATTATGAAATTTGAACATTTGGCAGATATTTCATAAAGGACACTGCACCAAAAGACCCTCATACAATTTGTTATAGATCACGCATCACAACATTTCCATTCTATCAATACAGCTTGCACAGTTTTTGAAACATTTTTGGTTAAATAGGCAATTGAGTTTCAAAAATTATGAAATTTGAATATGTTGCAGGGAAGACATACAGAAAGATACTTTGTGAAGAACACTTTACCGAAAGAGCTTCATACAAAATGATATGACACATGCATTAAAACTGACTAAATCCGAACGCGTCAGATTACTCGGTTTTTGAAATATTTCCGATTAAATACTCTAATGACCTTCAAAAATTATGAAATTTGAATATGTGGTAGTCAAGACCCTAAAGTAGGTTTTTCATGAAGATATCAAAGTCATATTCGTTCTAGATAATTAATTATGGATGGTTGAAGCCCCTGTTCCTAGTACCGAACATTCCAGGTTTAGCCGTCTCAGAAAATCACGATTTCACCTACTTATCTTCCTTCTTTTCCTCTGAATTTTTTGATATGTTTTGCCTCAAGAGGTCTACTACAACTTTCATTAAGGGATCAAGGTGAGATTTTCAAAGGAAAGTCACTTTATAGTCCACGAAGTCACTGGAGTTCAGTATAACATTTCCAGATCTAACGTCTTCAAAAGAAAATTCGTTTCACTAGGCTATACTTGTTTTTTTTACCTCAAATTTGAGTATGTTAGTCTTCAAGATATTTTCTACAACTTTTTTGAAGAAGTCTAAGTGAAATTCTCAGTAAAAAGTTACATGCAACACACAAAATCACCAAGAGGTCAACAAAACAGCTTCAGATCTAACATTTTCGTAGAGGGAGGGTTTCACCCCTCAAAACACAACCATTTTGTCTCAAATTTTAGTATGTTATACTTTAAGATGTTATATACAACCTTCATGAAGAAGTCGAAGCCAAAATCCGACTCAAACATCGCATGCAAGCCATTACAACATTCTGGGTCAGGCGGTTTACTCGAGAACAGCTTACTACTTCAAAACAACACACTCAAAACTTCGGTTTTTCACACCATAGATGTCCGAAATTCATCACCATTCAGACACATATGCTAGATACAACATGCAAGAGCAGAATAAGGATCCCAACTTGCCTCTATACCGAGCAAACAGCAAGTACAGGGACGGCGACGAGCGATTGACGCATGGCGGACGGTCGATAGACACACGGCTTCTTCCTCGCGCGGCCTCTTCCTCCTCTCTCTCGGTTCCCTCACTCTCTCGACAACTTTCTCTCTCTCCCTCTCTCAAAACCGGTCACATTGTCTTTTATTTCCCCTTTTATTCCATCATTAGTAATCATTTGGTGCCGCCCAAGGTGGCCAATGGGTGTAACTCCCCTTTTGCCACTTGGCAAACCCCATGCATGATGGGCTTGAAGATGGGCCGGCCTCTCCCCTCTCTCCTCGTGGTCGACGGCAGCCTTTTATGGCTCTAATAGGCCAGCCAATTGGCCCATCTTAGGCCCATCCCTCTTGGGCCTAAGACCCAAACTTAAGTAACCCTTGTTTACTCTTAATAATTCACCTTAATTCCCTCTTTTATAATTTCCAAATTTACAATTTCATATGGCCATAAAACTTGTATCCTTAAACTATAAGAATCAAATCTACGAGGTACATAGCCAAGAACAAATTCTTCTTATCAAATTATCTTATAATACTAATTTTAATAACCCATTGACACAAGATTACATTTCCATCCACATAACACTCGGTCTTAAAAGAAAATCAATGGCTAAAGCGTAAACCAAAGACAATTTCATTACCTAATCATAGACTTAATACATCTAGAGGTTGCCTTGAATTTTTGGGATGCCACACATGTCATCAAGACCATCACTCGGTCAATCCAATCAATACTATCTATAAAGTCCGACCACATCAGGATTGCTTACTCTAAGCTGATAAATAGATGGTATAACTCGCACTAAGTTGATAAGGTTAAGGTATATTGCTCCCGCTAAGCTGATATATCATCGGTGGGTTGATATAGTATACCCCTGATGCTCACTCTAAGCTGATAAAATGTACTGCTCGCGCTAGACTAACATATCAGAGCCCGTAGGTTGATATAATACACCAGTATACTGCTCTCGCTAAGCTGACATATCACCCGCAGGTTGATATAGTATACCCCTAATGCTCACTCTAAGCTGATAAATTGCACTGCTCGCGCTAATCTGACATATTAGAGCCCGTAGATTGATATAGTACACCAGTATACTGCTCTCGCTAAACTGACATATTAGAGCCCGTAGGATGATATAATATACTATCATAACCATTTAATCAATTCACCAATTTTTATCATCTACAATAAAAATAGCCTTGTGTGGGTACATGGTCGACCTTAGCCAAAATACCATATTTTCACTTTTGAAAATTCCATTAATTCTAATAATCCATAAACACATTTTTGGTGTTATAAACCGACACCCGATATTTTCCACTTAAAATACCTATATTTCACAATCATCACACAATTACACCATTCAACAATCAATCAATGTAGATGCCCATGCATTTACACATCCATTCACTTCATAAAAATCAACACACATGAAATTAGACCATTTTTCGCATTCTGGATGAACAGTGGACGTGAACAGTACTCTGTGAACAATATCTAGTGAACAGTGCACGTGAACAATAAATTATGAATAGTGTCGCGTGAACAGTAAATTTTCAGAATTCAATAAACAATAAATTATATTCAGAAATCATTAAAACAATGATTAAATTAAGGAAACCAATCAATTAAGATAAACATGCTTAATTGACCACATAAGCATCATTAAGCTAATAAAGTAAAATTAAGCTAAACAAATTTTAGCCCTTAATCTAACCACCTATCTTAGGGTTAATACAACTTAATTAAATCACTTAAACTAAAATTAAATCTAACTAAACCAATCCTAAGCAAGTTTAGGCATTAATTGAAAGATTAGGAGCTAAACTTACTCGTTAAGCAGGCCGGAGGCATTGACGTGACAGCGACGCCAGTGGCTACACACTGAGGCTTCTACAACGACGATCCAAGGTGGTCCCAAGCTCAACACAGCAACCACAACTCGAACTCCCACTGAAACTTTTGAAAAACAGCCCTGCCGAAGAAGAAAACAATTTGAACGGCTTGGCTAGAGCTCTGGCGAGGGGGTTGGCTGAAATCCGACAGCTCCCGGGGGTCTTGGAGATCTTGTGGGTGGATGGAAGGGGCAAAGGAAGGGCTGGAATTGGAGAAAGATGGCCAAAAATGCGAAACAGTGCAGGCTGGAGGTGGACCGACGGATCGGCGGCTGGTTTCTTCACGGTGGCACCCAGGCCGGCTGGCGGCTCCATTTAGTGTGAAACCAGGCCCATTTGGATGGTTTGGATGTGATGAAGAGAATGGTGAGTGTTTCGTGAGTTGATTCGCACGGGAAAACCACTTTTGACTCAATTCTTCACCGGAGGGTCAACTAGAGCAGAAACTGGAGGAGAGGGAAAACGAGGAGAGAGAAAGCTCCGTTCGAGGGAGGTTGAATGGGGGAGAGAGAGAGTGAAGTGAGGGCTGTCAAGGCCTCATCAAAGACATTGAAGGCTTGCTTCAAGTCCCCATACAAAGTGACATCATCTTCTCTCTCTTCCTTTGCCTTATCCACATGCTTTTAGGGGCAATTTGGTTATTTTCACCTTGCACAAATTACATATTTGACCTTAGGCTGAAATTGGTGGATGAGCCTAAGGGTTGGGCTTGGCCATGAATAGGAATGGGCTTGGGAATTGGTTGGGCTAGAAATGGTTAAGAATTGGCCCATGGGCTTAGAAGATGAATAGTAGGTTTGGCCCAATGGGCTTATTTGCTTGACTTAGGCCTATTAAGGTGGCTGTCCAACTTTGGGCCTAGGGCCCACTCTGGCTTGGCCCGGCCCACGACCTCACGGGCTCACTTCCTCGGTCCGAAAATCCATTTTCTAATTGCTTTTCTTAACTAGCTTTATCGACTGTTTGATGTAGCTTTATCCAAAGTCCGTCCCGAATATTCCCGATAATTTGAAGTTCAATCTTAAGTTCTCTTGTCATGTCAATTTCGCCAAATGCTATTTCAGTTACAACTCAAACTGATGGGCGGCTCTGAGGATTCACGCGTAACAGACTCGTGCCAAACCACGTTCAGGACATCTAGATGCATGGACATCCTTGACTGCATGAAATTACGGAGGATAGATTCTTATTTCAAAGTACACGATCACTGAGGATCGACATAGGGTCGTTCACGGGTTCGATGACGGTAAATGGAATCACCCGTCGTTCCATTATGTTCTGTCCGCAAATCGACTTCTAGTCGTCCTTTAAATTAGGGGTGATCGCGTCCAGAGTGGGTAGGGTCTAGACCTGGACCTTGTTCCCGACCCTGTTATAACCGGTTCTATTTTTTTAGACCCTGTTCCCTACCCTGTTTGTATTGGATCCTGTTCCCGACCCACCCTGTTTTTCCAGTCCGGGAACAGGGTTAACCCTGTTTATATTGGAACCTGTTTTGCAAAAAAAAAATTCTGAACGTGCACATTTCACACCTCTAGTAAACTGGGTAAGCAAACTTCACCAGTGTATCAAGTTTACCGAGATGGCTCAAGAAAGGATTTTAGTTTGCTCATAACTAGTAAAGATCAAGAAAGACTTCAAAGACCTACGATTTGATTTTCCCTTTCCGTTTTTCTTTGCATACAATCTAACTTTCCTTGAAGAAGTAAAGGACGAAATACACAAAGGAAAACTCCAAAATTTTACTCAACCTAATGCTATACAAGGAACTCTGTTCTTCACTTCTCGATCATCTAAACTGATCCCATCTTCAATCTCAGTGCTCAGCATCATCACTTCATGAGCTTGGAGTGTATGCTAAAGCCATTTACACGTAGGCATGTACTTAGTAGCTATTACTGACGTATCAATTGAGCTAACTCCATTATAAACCATGAATCTCTATCTTAACATCTCATCCTGCAGCCAAACCATGACAAGATTTCAAAGGTATAAATTTTGCATGGCCAGAAAAATAATGGTTAAAAATTCATCCAACATACTTTCTATGCCAACCACAGAGGACTTTGAATTAAGAATGCTAAAGAACTAGATTTCTCAGAAATACACCATTTTAAATTCTACCAAAAGAAGCTTTACCAAAAAAAAAAAAAAAATCCTACCAAAAGAAGAAATCTCTCTTCCACTCCACTTCCTCTCCGGCGAATAGCACTTTGGTAGTGGTGGTGATAGACTTGGAGCGCGGGGGTCTAGCTTCCACTTGGATTTTGGGAGCGATGGGTCGTTTGGAATAGAAGAGCCAAGAAAGATCATTTCTCAAAAATAATCACCGGTGGCGAGTGCGATTGGTAAATTGGGCACCATCACATGGGCAAGTGCGAAGCTGCCCTCGGTTTTCCCAAAACTTATTCCCAGCCAATAGAAAAACAAAAAATGAAGTCACATATCGCCAATCGGTGATTCGTCCCACCGAGAAAAAAGCAGCCACCTATAAACTAAGGAAAGCAAGAAGTGACCTAGCCAGCCCACAAAAAGAGCAACCTCGCATTTTGTCGATGCTCAAATCCAAGGCACTCGTGCCAATTGAAAGCACGCGAGATAGTCAAAGACAAGAATCGACGAAATCGAGTCTTTAGTAGTATGTCCAAACATGTGTAAATTCTCGATAAACTCGGTTTAAAAAGAATTAGTCGGCCGAAAACATTGGTAATCGGCATAAAAAATAGCTCCGTCCGTTTTCTATCTGTCATCTCTTTCTCCTATCAAATAAACCAACTTCTTAGTTACAACAGAATTGGTTACATCTCTTAAAAGAGAATCCTGCTAACCAAACAAACTTTACAGCATTCACTTTCACATGCTTTGCTCTTTGCTTGGAATTACAATTCTCAACATTTCCTCAAAATAGAATACCAGCGAAGATGGCCCGTTCAAACTCATCGTATTCATCAGTGACCACTCGACCATCCATCGCAAATGTGCATCATCACAATAACCTCAAATGCTCATTCGCTCGTTCGCTCAACTCCTGATCAATTCTCAAGATTCGTCCCACCGAGAAAAAAAACACCAGATTCGCAATACAAGAACGGTCTGACGGATCAATATCTTCTTAAAATACCAGAACGAATCAAAACAGCAAACATCGCCGGCGCCGGCGCGGGGGTAAGTAGAACTAATTAGCCGGCAACTCACGACGAAGAGCAAAAATCGTGCTTACCAGCAACGGCGCTGGCGCAGGGGAGGGGACTTGCCGAACAGCTCGGCGGGGAGGAGGACGCTGTCAACGGTGAAGATCGCGACGGGGGTGGACTTGAGCACCATGCTGGCCACCCGTGAGGAGTCGACCCCGGTGTCGAGACGAGGAGGCCCGCGAACGTCTTGGACCCAGCCTTCTCGAGCAGCGAGGCCGACGGCACCGGGGTGGCGAGGATGGCCGGGACCAAGATGGGGGCGTTGATCTGGAGGAAGGCGATGCTGCTTCTGCTCGGATGGATCGGCGGAGGTGAGACCGTGAGAGGTTGAGAGCGACGAGCGTCTTTGCGTGAGTAAAGATAAAATGTTAGAAACAACTAGGGTTTTGTTTTGGGGCTCAAAAATCTGTTCTCAAACTGGTTCCCAAACCGGTACGGTCAATCCGGTTCCTGGGTGGGTATTCCCTCGGAACCGGTTCCCGGACCGGTTCAAACAGGGTCTGAACTTTGAGAACCGGTTTCAACCGGAACCGGTTCCTGACCCTGTTTTCCGGGTGGGCCAAACCGGGAACCGGGTTGACCCGGTCCGGTTACACACCCCTACTTTAAATCGGCCTGCCTATCTATAGGATCATCCTCACGCAAGTTTCATGGTAAAGTCGTTTTCCCAAGTCAAGTCCTTTAGTCATACGAGTTTTGTCCTCATTAGCATTTCCCCTCAAGGTTAGTATCTCGGGAGCGATCAATTCCGAGTGAGATCAACCAACAATGCATTGAGGAAATTCACCTTCACTCGTCCTTCAGAGGGCTCGAATTTCAGGATGTCACAATCTTGGAGGATGGTCCCTTAATGGTGGCAAGGGTGCCGCTTATCCCACAACAATGGAAACCATTGTTAGAGTTGAAGAGAAACAAGCAAACCTCAGTGCCGGTTTAGATAAGATTGAAGAACCTCCCTTTCGATCTGTGGATGACGCCATCGATCAGTGCCATCACAAGCACTGTGGGAAAGCCACTCTATGTGGACTAATGCATGAATGATTTCGTTTGCAAGGGTATGTGTGGAGATTCAAGCAAATCAACCGGGGTGTCTTCGATAAATGTGACCTTGCATGGGGTGGTTTGGGCTATTGCTATTGATTATGAATGGAAGCCGGTGGAATGCTCCAAGTGTGGCACTTTTGGCCATTGTTGTGCTGATTCCCCTACTGTTCCTAAACTGGTAACTTCTCAGCAAGAGCAGGTTGATTCCACCCCTCCTACTATGTCCCATCTACCTACTGATGACCTTATGTTGGCGGTGGACCTCGAGAGATTGAGATGGGGTGGAAACAAGTTATAGGGAAGAATAAGAAGGTCTCTCCTCCAAGGGAAAATGCCTCGGCACTTCCGGTTAGCTTGGAGGATGAGGCACATACTATCAAAAAGAAGGCAGCTGCAGTAGAGAGGAGTTTGCCTTCTACTTCAACTTGCAATGCCTAGAGAAGGTTGCAGATTCTTACTAGGACGGAAGCACTTGCTTCCACCGCTAAGGATGAGTCGATTTGTCCCGTTGAAGACTTGATAGAGCCGGTGAGCCTTGGGGAGGAGTCAGATAGATCGGCAAACCGAATTGGTAGCTCAAACGATGACCTCTTATCCCTTTGCCCGTCACCGAAAGCTCCTCTTGTTTCTAGGGGTGTGGAGTCCATTCAAGACAAGTTGATGGATCTAACTCCTAATCCACCACCTCTCTCATCTCAGCCTGTTCCGTCTTCCAGTTGGCGCAAGCCGCCGAAAAGGAGGTAATCCTGGATCTCTCTCTTTTGTATATATGTATATAGGTTGTTAGAATGTGAGGGGCCTTGTTAATCCCACTAGGCAGGTTGAGGTTCGAAGCTTGGCTTTCTCAAACTGGTTGCGTTTGATTGGTTTATTAGAAACGAAGGTACCACAAAATCTCTTCAATTCCATTTTTGGGAGTCGATTGAGAGATTGGTCTTGGATCTCAAACTATGAGTTCTCCCCTCAGGGTAGGATTTGAGTTGGATGGGGTCCGATTCGGGTTAGCTTTGAAGCTCTCTCTATTTCAGCTCAAGCAGTTCATGGGAACCTTAAATGGTTGGACTCTGGAGTGGTTTGTTGCGTGTCGGTTGTATATAGTGAGCACACTTTTACTCTCAGGAGATCTCTGTGGGAGGATCTTATCCTTAGAAGCATTGTTTTGCAAAACTCGGTTTGGCTAGTGATTGGGACTTTAATGCTATTAAAGACCCATCTGATCGAGTTGGCGGCTCTGATGCTTAGATACCGTGTTTCGATGAGTTTGAGCAGTGTTTGGCACAAGCGGAACTCAAAGACCTAAGGTATGTAGGCTTCAAATACACTTGGACAACTTCCGTGGGCTCTGCCAGGAAGGCAAGGAAGATTGATAGAGTTCTAGTGAATTGTAAATAGAGTCTTGATTTCTCGTACTCCGAAGCTTCCTTCCTAGCTCTGGGTATTTATGATCATACTTTTATGGTGGTCAAAGTGTTTAACCTAATTCCTTGAAAGAAGCCGTTCAAGTTTTTTGACTTATGGATGAAGCATTCGGAGTTCAATGCAATTATTTCTCAAGTTTGGGAGGCTCCAGTGGGGAAGGAGTTTCTATGTTTAGACTTGTCTGCAAGCTTAAGGCTCTCAAACACCGGTTTAAGACTTTGAATAAAGATTCTTTCTCTAACATCTCAGTCAAGACGTCGGATGCGAGGGTGGCCTTAGAGACCACGTAGGCGGAGTTGCAGCAGGAGCCTGCTACTGCTCATCTGGCTGGGTTGGAAAAGGAGCAGCAGCGTGTCTTTGCTCAGTTGTGGTCCTTAGAAGAGTCCTTCTTCAGGCAGAAGTCAAGAGTCAAGAGGCTCAAAGAGGGAGACCACAACATTAAGTTCTTCTATTAGTATGTCAAAAAGAGACAGTTGAGGAATAGAATCCTTTCTGTCCAAGATACAGAGGGGAACCTTGTTATTGAGCCGATGCTGGTCCAACAACGGTTTCTTCAATATTTCCAAGACCTCCTGGCGCCGTAAGTCAATCCGGGTAGGCCTTCGGTTGAGGAGATCTGGGGGGTCATCCAGCATCCTCTCTCGACTGAACAGGTTAGCTTTTTAGCTTGTCTGGTTACGAAGTTGGAGATCCGGGATACCTTATTCTCTTTAGCTATGGGTAAGGCTCCTAGACCGGATGGCTTCATGGTCGAATTCTTTATAGAAAACTAGGGGACGGTTGGGCATCTAGTTACTGCAGTAGTGATAGACTTTTTCTCCACCAGGAGGCTCCTGAGGGAGATTAATAACACAATTATGGTGTTTGTGCCAAAAGTGCTTAATGCGTCTTCCGTTGAGGATTATAGGCCCATTGCCTGTTGCAGCACTATCTATAAGTGCATTACCAGGGTGTTGGCCAACCGAGTTGCTTTAGTGTTCGAAAATGCGATTAGCCCCTTTTAAAGCGTGTTTGTGAAGGGCAAGCGAATCAGGGATAATATCCTGCTGGCCCAGGAGCTTTTTTCCGGCTTCCATCTTCGACAATACTTGCCTAAGTGTGCAATCAAGGTAGACTTTAGAAAAGCCTATGACACGGTGGATTGGGGTTTCCTTCGGGGTGTTCTCTTGGCATTTGGTTTTCCTAAGTTTGTAACTCAACTTATTATGACGTGCGTTTGCACTCCCAAGTTCTCGATTGCATTGAATGGGGAGCTTCATGGATTCTTTGCGAGTGGTCGTGGCCTTCGTCAAGGTGATCCTATCTCTCCCTATTTATTTACTTTAGTAATGGAAGTGTTATCAGGGATTTTATTCAGGTGCTCTTTGAAGCCAGAGTTTAAGTTCTTCTGGAGATGCAAGCCTACAAAACTCTTGCATCTTTTCTTTGCGGATGACGTTTTCTTGTTTTCTGAGACTGATCTGCCTTCAGTAGCTCTCCTCAAAGAAGGCCTCCAAACCTTCTCCTCTTGGAGTGGCTTGTTTTCAAATTCAAATAAGAGTGAAATCTTCCTTGTTGGAGGCATGCCTTTCTTAAGGAATCGAATTATCTCTGAGCTGGGTTTTCACGAAGGTAGCCTACCGGTTCATTACCTAGGGGTTCCTATCATTACCTCAAGGCTCACTAAGGCTGACTGTTACACTCTTGTCAACCGCATTACAATGAGGGTTCAATCTTGGACTCATTGCTTCCTTTCTTTAGCTGGCCGTTTACAGCTCATCAGGTCAGTTCTTTATGCCATCCAAGTCTTCTAGGTGAGTGTTTTGATTATACCTGCAGTTGTTTTGGACTAGATTGAGAAAATCCTCAGAAAATTCCTTTGCAAGGGCCCGGAGTTAAGCAGAGGGGGTGCCAAGATTGCTTGGGAGGATGTGTGCCTTCTAAAGACAGAAGGAGGGCTTGGTATCAAGAGGCTTAGAGATTGCAATAATGCTGCCATGCTGAAATATATATTGTTCTTGTTCTCGGATAAGGAGGTTTTATGGTGCAAGTGGATTCATTCCACGTTTTTAAAGGATAGGAACTTTTAGGTCACTAGGAAGCCAACTTTTTGCTCCTGGGCTTGGAAGAAACTCTAAAGTCTCAAAAGCAAGGTTCGGAATGCCTTCTTTTGGAGGATTGGGGATGGCCGTTCGGTCTCTCTCTAGTTCGACAACTGGCACCCTAGGGGAACCCTGAATTTAATCTTCTCGGACTCTCTTATTTATAGTTTAGGGTTATCTAGGCAAGCTTCAGTTGCGGATCTTTTTTTTGATGATGGGCACGCTCTTAAGACGGTCCTTGAGTCGTGGGAGCACCCCCTACTGATCCTTTCTCAGGAAGCAAACTATTTTTGCAAGAGGGAAAACCTGTCAGGTAGGTTTACGGTTGCGACTACTTGGGAAGCCATCAGGCGGAAGCGGACCGTTGTCTATTGGCATGCCTTCATCTGGAATAATGTAATCACGCCAAGGTATTAGCTCAACCTTTGACTTATTGCCAAGCGTAGACTGCCCACCCAGGCTCTATTATTGTACTGTGGTAGAATTGAGAGGGGATCTTACGCCTTCTGCAATGGTATGTATGATTTCATAAATCATCTATTTTTTTATTGCTTCGTCACGGCTGGAATTGCCTTCTTTTGGGCGGCTAGATACAATTTGCCTTGACGAAATAGGTTTTGGGCCGAGAATCTCTATTGGGCTACCTTTTTCTTGATGGGTAAGGACTTCTTCAATTGCATTGCTCGCTTTTTCTTTGGTGCTTTGTGTCACATTATTTGAAAAAATAGGAATAGCATCCTCTTCAGAGAACAACCCCTTACAGTGCCGGCTATGAAGAACCGTCTTTTTAAGATGGTAAGAGATAGGGCTAGTACCTTCAGAAATGTTGAGGATAACTTTAGGAACATAAGGCTGTAGAGGAGTTTGGGTATCGATTCCATTATCTTCTTGGGGGACCCCTAAGCACCCAAGTTCTTAGCCGTCGCCTTTAGGAGCTGTTGGAGCTGACATCTTTCTCCTCCTTCGCTGAGGTGTTTGTATCTTTGCTGGTTGTTCATGCCATGCTTTTGTTTTAGTTACATTGTGCCCTAGTTTGGGCATCATGTCTATGTTTTACATCATGGCATCCTTCCACTCATTATATTCTTCTCATCTTGAGTGCAAGTTTTTGGTCCACGATCTTTTGTACATTTGATCTTTCCTCATTATTTTATTACCTATTACCAAAAAAAAAAAAAAATCTATTGTTGCCTTATCTTAAATTTGTTGAATATGTATTGGCATTTATAGTTTGGTTGCATAACGCCGTATTGTTGATCGATAAGTAATTTGAAATGGTAGGTTTGCCTTTTTAGAGACTCCAAAAAATGAAACAAAAAAATTATCGGTTGGTCCCAAATTAACCTTGAAACCATACCGAACTTACTAGATCAGTCTAGTCCTCAATCCCAAGCTGAATAGGATCGGTCCTCAGTCCCAAAAATTGAGGACCGATACTATGCAAATTGATCCTAGGGTTAGGGGATGGATTGGCCCAATTCGGATTATGTTTACCCCTACTTTGCCCCTTTCTTTGGTCACAGTCATTCCCCTCACCCTTGTGAGCGTGTGTGAGAGAGAGAAGATAAAAGGGTTAGGCTTCTCTTATCTGCTCACTTGGACTCATGTCATGGGTTAAAAAAAAATAAGAAAAATTAGGCCGAAGAAGAGATTAGGAGTTGGGGCAATAGAGGGATGGCTTAGTAGGCCGAAGGCTCACAAGCTAATGAGGCAAATGGCTTTGGGCTGCACTTGTGAAATGGGCTATATATATATGGACCAATAGGCTTTTTTTTTTTTGGTTATTCTATTATTTTAATCTTTTTATATTTTTATATTTTTGTAAATAATGGACATCTAAACAATCAATAAATTCAGGTGTCAACAAATGGGTCATCGGGCTTTAGCCAGCCACTGGTGGCAACGATCCAGTATGGTAAAAACCTAAGTTGGGGGACCAGGTAGGGATTTATTCCCAGACTCAAATTACTCAGTTTGGGTGCTTGACTTGCATGAAAAAATCCTGGCCCAATGGCTGGGTTTGTTCTCCATGGCCTTGATTTTCTAGCCATGGACTCGTTTGTGCCGGCCCATAGAACCATGAGTTGGGTGCTATCTGGATAGGCAGCCACTGGATGGATTGGCTTGCAATGGGCTAGCCCGCAATGGGCCTTGGTTCAGCTGGGCCTAGACATGTTGCTCCTGATTCATGCATTTAGCAGGTGTGTCCAAGGAATACCGATAATTTTTTGTATTAAAGCAAGCATCTTACATAACTTTCGATATTTTTAGTATTCTTCTCCCTTCTCACGCCACTCCTTGCGCACACGCACCGACCTCTGTTTCTTCTCTCTTTGACGACCAAATGTAAGACTCTCTCTTACTTTTATTTAGTCAACTCATGTGATCTGCCCATCTTCTTTTTCTTTTTCTGTTTTTCCTTTCTCCTCCCTTGCCCGTCCCTTTTGTTCAACCCCAAACTTCAAGTGATGGATTGGGCTTATGCTTCGCATTCTTATTTAAGTTCAGCACGAAGAATTCCGGATTGGAAAGCGTAACGAGCCGGTTCACAATGATTCACGATCTCGCCATAAGTAAAGGTTTTTTAAACGAAAAAATGTCTCTAATTTCTAAATGTATAAAATGTGGATGCAAGATTATGTAATGTTGATATTTTTTTATGGAGGGTCAAATTTTCTTGTTATCAGCAAATTCAATACATAATTTTCTTATTTTCATATGAAATGCATTAAAAATCTACTAGTGAAAATTTAGATGTCAATGTATCCATCATAAACAAAATTACATGACATGCTCTACATATTGTTTTGCCGATTTTGTTTCCGCAACGAAATATCTTTCATCGAATGATGTATTTGGGTTTTGTTAGAGGAGACACGAGTTTTGTATTGAATACGGACAGAGGATATCAAAATGCAAATATTATTTTCAATCCATACTTAGAACCTTGACGATTGACGACTTGCTAATTTCCACCTTTGGGTCTAGATTATACCGGAATTCAACTAACATCATAGCCTTGAGATAGCTTGGTGCAAAGCTAGAACTTAATCAATAGCAATACTCCTAAATAAGAAACACAATGTCGGAATTTAATTGACGATACTAAGCTTATAGTACAACAATCGAATTCAATTAACGACGCTACACCGGGGTATAGATACTCGCTGGAATCTAATCAACAACAGGAATCTAGAGACTATAGCTATGAAAACTAAAGTGCAATAGAGTAAAGATAAAGTAAAGGCATTTGACGTGTTGTTCGGGGGTTCTCTTTGTTAATAACTTGTGTATTTATAGAGTAATCTGGTGACCGTTGAACAATTATTTCCTCTTTTGCAACTGCTTCTGACCTTTCCACACGTTCCTTTGCCTTCCTACTTTTCTATATAACTGCCTCGATCGTGCCGCACCATTTCCTAATTTGTCGACAGCAATTGCATGACTTGGTCATTAAAGAATAAACTGCTCCTTAACTTTGCGCGGGCTTTGCACATTCAATTATTTCCACTCAAATTTTGATTTCAATAGTGCCCGAACTCTGTATCTGTGGCATTGTTCTGATACCTGGAAACATGGTGGCTCTTTACCTTACCGTCGAACTCCCATTCATAGGCTCATTGACACATAGTTGAAAATCCTTGTGTGCATTGACTTTTCCTCACTCTCATGACTAGCACGTGATCTTTCTACTTCCTTTATCTTCATGATCGGCACATGACGGTACGAGCAACTTTTGGGCATTAACATATGCCTCTCTTTAGGAGAAGTAAATTTTGAATTTATTTCTTTTAAAGGAAATACCTTGTTTTGTGGGGATGTACTGAAAGATAACGATCAAGCCTTTCTCTCCCCTGACGCTTCTTTTCTTGTGTATGGCTGATACGGATCCTTATCACCTATATTATCTTCACACATCACTCATAGGTAATTATTTCCTTTTTGAATCTCTGTCTTCGACCCATATATACTCTTGGGTTTTTCCTTTATACTTTTGTCTTCTTTCTTAAACCCTAACACCTTTTGCAATTCGTCTCCTGTCTCTGTTTCAGCATTCTCCGTGGTCACTAACGCTCCCAACTATTTTCCTAAGAAATGTGCCAACTTCGATGATCTTCAAGGAAGTGGAGATGCTAAGAACTGTCGCTTTCAATTGCCGAGCGCTGTCGAGAACGATCCCCATCGTTTACTTCTTGGTCCCAGTCTTATCGACCATCAACTTGTCCCTTCGTCTCTCAAAGCCCGTTTTCCTACTAGGCACAAAGAGACTCTTGCTCTTTCGCATCCGTCTATTTTGGGCATCTGGACCTCAGTACCTCCTCGATTTCGTGGGTTTCCCTCCTGCGAAGCGAGTTTTCACACATGGTATTTACGACTAGCAGACGATCCGGATATTAAGCTGACCTAGATGAATGCAGGGATAAGCACAGCACTGGAGGTTAGTATGTCGTCCCATTACCTGAACCAAGGATTGGTGGGTTCCGCCATATGCTTTTGGTCCTCATCAATTTCCCTTGAATTATTTCCTTATGATCGTGATGAATTCAATTACCTTTTCGCCCGCCACGCTTTAGATGATTATTAGGCTTTTTGGATTCGTGTACTTTCTTCGATCGATCTTCCACTACAGCTCTCTTAAAAAGAACAATTTTTACCTTGGCTTCGAAGTCTATTCTCCTCACTATTGTGCCAGACAGTTTGGTTGTTGCCAATCTATTCCAATGCCGATTCCTTATTCAATGGAATTACCTTGGATGCTTAAGAAGAAGGATGCAATTGACAAAAGCGAGCCCTTCGCTTGCTGTTCTCAGGTAACTAATATCATGCACTCTCAATATGCTCTGGATCTCACCGAAGAATTCCAACCTTCTCCCGGTTATAGCCCTGAATGGATGGTTTGGTGGCTTTCATTTACTTACAAAGGCCCTTTCGAAGAGGCGACCAAGACTGCAGTCGGTCGAGTGAGGCAGTGTGGCTCTAGATCAAAAGGAACTAGCGGCAAGAGCAAAGAAATCATTAGTTATGATGCTCAACCTGACTCCTCCATGTTGGAAATACCTCTTGAACCAGGAGTACCAAAGGAGGCAGAGGATGAGACCACCACCAGGACTGGTGAAAATTCTGCTGAAGGTATCTTCTAACTCTTGAATGCTTTGTCTCTGGCTTCTCGTGTTTCTTCTTAATTAGATCCTTCCCCATTTCGTGTGGTACAATATTTGGAACATGAAGAAATACTAGAAGAGATGGTGTCTCAACTGAAGAAAAGAAAGAAAATTTTTCCACTTCGCTGAGGAAGCAACTTTGGACTTCATTGAGAGTTCAATCGATGCTACCCTGGCTCGCGCTGAGGCATCCGAAATTCCAACCCCTCAAGACGGTTCGACTGCCCTCAATGAAATCATTCCTTCTAGTGATGCGACTTGTTCTCTTGTGTCGTTGGATTTTGCGCTTAATCCTCCTCCTTTGAGAACATCCTAACCCTTCATTTTGAATAGCAACAGCTACGAGGTCAACGACTGCGAGTTCGCATCACCCCGAGATCCTCACTAGTTCAACTTCTCCTTCATTTGAGGGAGTGATGCCCTTGGAACGTGGTATCTTCCTTTTCCTTTGTTTGTCTGCTCTGTATATGTCAATTGCACACCAGTCGCTTGATCTCAATTCCTTCATTCTCTTCCTTTTTATAGGGACTTCAGTAATACCTCGCTCGCCTAATGTTCTTATTACTGCAAATCCATCGACATCATCAGGAAGCACAGCGATGCCTTCTCCTTCAGCGACAGTTCCTCCTGTTAATGCCTCATCAATGCCATCCTCAACGTCTCCTTTGACACAAGAAGAACAACATCGAGCGGGTGATTTTTCTTCAACATCTCTTGCCAAGACGATGCACGCATTGGATGAAGTCATTGATCGTTATGACCTGACCCCTGGACGCTCTGCTCTTCCCATTAATAATGACGAAAAAAATCAAGCTGGCGCAGTTTCTTGATCTCTAAGCTGGTGGAATCTTTATGGTGATGCACGAACAGACAACGTTTCGTCAGCCTAAATTACTGATGGGTCAGCTTAGTGATGAAGACATTGGCGTCAATCTACCTTCAGAACTCAGGCAGCAGTTCAAAGAATTCCATGATAATTATTCCACAATATTCGACACTTAACGTCACTACTATGATCAGATACTTGCCCTGACTCCCTCTGAAGAGGATCACCTGGAGCCCACTAATACTATAAAGGAGGCCAGCCGGCGCGTGAAGGACAGCCAAGGATTCTTGCAGATTGTTATGGATGAATTAGCTGACCTTAATGAAGAAGAAAAACGTCTCGAGAAGGAGAAGGCGGAAATTGAGAGGAAATCGAAGATGTTGTGGAAGGCGTGAGGTCAAATTCAACCAAAGGGCGGATGCTGAAAAGGAGTTGAGGCGTCACGTCGACTCACTTCAAGAGTCGAAGAAAGTGAAGTGTCTGCGCTTTAGCATAGTTGGAACTACAGCACCGTCGTCTCAAAAATAGCCACATCACCTAGATTGGCATGCTCTACCGTAAAATGTTTTCCCTTCAGCATAGCGTAAAATCTTTTTTTATCCCAAGTAGAAAACCACTCAATAAAATATCTACCTAAATTTTCATCCCTTTGTTGGTTTAAGATTGTTGGAGAAATCTTCGTGGAGTGTTTTGAAGCTGACAAAATATTTTCATCAGTCTAGTCTGAAGATCTGCAGACTCTTCTATCAAGACTCAAAGTCTATTCTCATTGACAGTTTCTATTTCGTCGAAGAAGGCCTATTAGGACTGGATGTTTCGTTAAGGATTTGACCTTATCGACTGACGAAGATCTCTTGGCTGGATATGACATAATGAAATCCTTTATTCGGATCAAGATTGATTCAGAGATTGAGGATCCGATGATTGGCGAAGTATACTTGGAAGGTTCTACTTATGGAAACCGATATCCTAATTGTATGGGCGAGCAGGATTGATGGGCTATCGTCATGTTCCTTAAATAGCTCGAATAATCTTCCTAATTGATTCTGTTCAACAGGAAGATTGGAAGAATTCCTTTGGTAAGTGCCAACGGGTATGATGGCATAAAGGAGTATATAAGAAAGACGTTCCAGTTGTTTGAGTGTGCGCACAATAGAAGAATTCCAAAGTATGAAGCTCTTTGTTCTTAGTCAATTCATTTACTGAGCGAAATCTTGTATGCAAAAGAGAGTCTATATTCTTGAGAAACCTTGAGAAAGTGTGGTATAGTATCTACACTGTGGAATCAAGGGAGAGCTTTGTTGTAACAACTCTTTTGTTCATAGTGAAATCCAGCCGGTGGGCTGTCAGTGCGGAAGAGTGGACGTAGGCTTGGAATAAGCCGAACCACTATAATTTCTGTGTTCATTTTCTCTTCCCTACTCTTTGCTTTACTTTGATCATAATTCGTTTTATTAACAAAAGGAGAATTTCTTTTCTATTGTCTGTTTAGTATTGCTCACTTATCATGAGAAACTATTTTTACACATATTCATACTAGCTATCTTAATTGGTATCAGAGCCTGTGTACTCACTTTGTTTGAAGTGTTTTACTTCAGAGTTAAAGATTCATGGCTAGTATGTTGGCTCCAGGGCTGGTAGAAGAGCAAAGCAATACCGGACCGTCTTATTTTGATGGAAATGAATACAACATATGGAAAAACAAGATGAAGGCGTTCCTATGATCAAAGGATCCTTTGGAATGGGACGTGGTAAACAAAAGAATCATTCCTAAAGCTGCACCTATCTCAGAGAGAGGAAAAGAAGCTGTTGAGTCTAGTGAAATGACTCAGGAAGAGATAACTAAGAGACAAGCTTTGATGCAAAAGCAATTTATTCTTTATATTGTGCTTTGTCACCTACTGAATATAACAAAATATCTTCTTGTGTTACAGCCGAAGAAGTTTGGGATATATTACATATCACCTATGAAGGAACTGATCGAGTGAAAGAAACCAGAATTAACATTCTCCTTGGTCAATACGAAGCCTTCAAAATGAAATCAGGAGAATCTATAACTGACATATTTAGTCATTTTACAGAAATCGTGAATGGTCTTGAAAATCAAGGTCAACCAATTTCTGATCCCATGAAAGTAAACAAGCTACCGCGTGAACTCTCCAAGGATTGGAATCACATAAAGACCTCAATAAAGGAGACACAAAGAATTATGCCACTCTCTGTCGATGAGTTGGTTGGGACTCTTCAGTCTTATAAAGTGGAGCGAATCAATGAAGACGAAGATCCTTAAGGTAAGAAATCCATTGCATTAAAATCAAATGATGATTATGATGTTATAGATTCTGAAGACGATATGGATGATGAGGAGCTTGCTCTCATGATAAGAAGATTCAGAAAGCTGAACAGAAAAGAAAAAAGATTCAATCCAAATAAACAAAGTTTTCAAAAGCAACGGACTAAGTCTGTTGAGGATGATGAATCTACTAGAGATGTAGTCTGCTTTGAATGTAAGAAAAAGGGACACATCAGACCCAATTGTCCCCTTCTGAGGAAGAAGAAAGGAAAAGCTAAAAAGTATCGAAAGGCTCTCAAAGCAGAAACCTAGAGTGATACAGATGTGAAGAAAGTGATGATGATTATGCCAATATATATCTAATGGCACAATCAGATTCAGATTCAAATTCCGAAACAGACCTAGATTCAAATAGTGAATTTGAGGTGAGTAACTTTAAAATCCCTATTAAAGTTTCTAAATACATTGATGAGTTATGTTTTAGTCTCAAGACTTCTCTTAAAAGGATTTGCGAACTTAAAAAAGAAAATTCTGCACTAAAACAACAGGAAAATGTTTTGAAAGAAAATGTTAAATGTTTAGACATGAATGTTTCTACTCTTAAAGAAAGTGAAAACAACCTTTAGAAAGAAAATACATTTTTTAAAAATGACATATCAAATATTTCCAAAAGATTTTCTATAGGATCTGAGAAATTTAAGAAAATTCTTTCAGCACAAAGACCTTATTTCAATAAATCTGGTTTGGGAATGACTGTGGAAACCATTCCTTTAATTGATTTTCCTAAAGTAAAGGAAAGAATTAAGTTAAGACCCACAAGAGATGCTTACAAAAATCATTTCAAAAAGGTTTTTGTAAAACCAGTAGGTCGCAATGCTTTCAGATGTTCTAAGTGCAATAGTTCAGATCATTTTGAGAAAGAATGTCCTATGATTTGGAAACATGTTAAGAAAGTATGGGCAAAGACCGCATATTATACTAACGCCAATGGACCCAAGAAAATATGTGTACCAAAGAAAGTTTGAGTCTCTTTTTTAAATGCAAATCACTATCAAGAAGAAGGTAAAATGGTATCTGGATAGTGGATGCTCAAGACATATGATAGGAGATTCAAATTGCTTCATAAAACTCGTTCAAATAAATGGTGGAAAAGTTTTATTTGGAGGAAATAGCAAATGAAGAATTGTGGGATTCGAAACTGTAAAGATTGGAAACCTCACAATCAGTAATGTTTCCTTAGTGAAAGGACTCAACTACAATTTGCTTAGTATCTATCAACTGTGCGATACCGATTTCAAAATCAGCTTTCAAGAGGGAATATGTTCAAAAACCAGTAAAGATTTTACTCAGTCATTCATGAGTCGAAGACATGGAAATATCTACCTCTTGGATGTCAAACCAAATGAATCACAATGTCTAATCTCAATTCAAGACGAAGCAAACTTATGGCATAGAAAACTTGGGCACATCAATATGAAGCAAATAGCCAAAATTTCAGCAAAGAAGCTTGTTCGTGGTCTACCCAATCTGTCATACCAAAAGACTGATCTATGTACATCATGTGTATTGGGAAAGCAGGTAAGAAACTCCTTTAAACCAATAAATCAAGTTTCCACTAATCGTGTACTGCAGCTTCTGCACATGGATCTCTTTGAATCAACCAGAACTCAGAGCATTGGAGGTAAGAAATATTGCCTAGTAATTGTGGATGACTACTCACGATTTACTTGGGTATATTTCCTGGCAAGTAAGTCTGAAACCTTTTTTTACTTTGAAAATTTTGCTGAAAAGGTCTAAAATGAAAAAAGGGTATGTTATTTCAAGTATACGAACAGACCATGGAGGTGAATTTGAAAATCAAGATTTTACAAAATTCTGTGATGAATCTGGTTTTCAGCATGTGTTCCCCTCTCTATATACTCTAGAGCAAAATGGAGTTGTGGAAAGAAAGAATAGGTCGCTTCAAGAAATGGCTAGAACTCGTTTAATTGAAAGTAATATCTCTTCACGTTTTTAGGCTGAAGCAGTTTCTACAACATGTTATATCATTAATAGAGTTTTTCTAAGGCCTATTCTGGAGAAAACCCTCTATGAATTATTCAAAGAAAAGAAGCTTATTGTTTCATATTTTCATGTGTTTGGATGTAAATGCTTTATATTGAAAAATGCAAATAATTGAGTTGGCAAGTTTGAGGAAAAATCAAATGAAAGCATCTTCCTTGGATATTCAACCACAAGCAAAGCCTACAGAGTCTACAACAAAAAGACTCAATCTGTGGAGGAATCAATGAATGTCAAATTCCAAGATTTCATGCAAATTGAATCTATTCAGACTCATCTTGAAGAATCTGAACCTGCTCCAGACTCTACAAAGTCTAAATCTCAAGAAGCAGCTCAGACTTCGAAAGACCAGCAACAAATGATTGTCGAAGATTCAAATGAAGAAAAATATCAACAACCTAACAAATCAACCAGTAACTGGAAGCATAAGTCCAGTCATCCCAAAGATCTCATTATTGGCGATATTAATGAAGGAATTCGCACAAGATCCAAAAGACGCGAAGAATCAAGTGCTGTGGCTCTATTTTTGAAATAGAACCCAAAAGTATAGAAGAAGTTTTATCTGATGAAAGCTGGATTGAAGTTATGCAAGAAGAACTCATGCAATTCAGTATTAATGATGTCTGGGAATTGACTCTTAAATCAAAAGGTAAATCTATTATTGGAGCTAAATGGGTTTTCAGGAACAAGATGGACGAGAAAGGAAAGGTCGTAAGAAACAAAGTAAGACTCGTGACCAAGGGATATACGTAAGAAGAATGGATAGACTATGATGAGACTTACGCACCAATAGCGAGGTTAGAAGTAATTAGATTATTACTTACTTTTGCTTGTTATAAGAATTTCAGGTTATTCCAAATGGACGTCAAAAGTGCTTTCTTAAATGGATTTATCCATGAGGAAGTCTATGTGGAACAACCTCCTGGGTTTGAAGACCTAAGGAAATCATACTCAGTATTCAGATTGAAAAAGACTTTATATGGTTTAAAGCAAGCACCTCGAGCTTGGTACGACAGGCTGAATAAGTTTTTAATTCAAAATGGATTTGTTAAAGGTAAAGTAGACACTACACTTGTTTATCAAAAGAGAGTAAAAGTTTTTTACTTGTTCAAATATATGTTGAAGATATTATTTTTGGATCTTCTAATGAAAGTCTGTGCAAGAAATTCTCTAAGTCTATGCAAGATGAATTTGAAATGAGCATGATGGGTGAACTAACCTTTTTTCTTGGGCTTCAAGTGAAACAATTGAAGGAATGAACTTTTATTCATCAAGAAAAATATGCTAATGATCTTGTCAAAAAGTTTGGACTGGAAAATTGCAAAAAGACTGATATACCAATGTCAAGTTCCTTAAAGATAGACAAAGATGAAGGAGGAAAGAAAGTTGACCAGAAGCTATACATGAGTATCATTGGTTAACTTCTTTATCTTACTACTTCTAGACCTGACATTTTGTTTAGTGTTTGCATTTGTGCCAGATTTCAAGCAGACCTAAAGAATCTCATCTAAGTGTTGCAAAGCGTATTATCAAATACATTGCATCTACTTCAAACTTTGGTCTTTGGTATCCTAAAAAGTGAGACTTTACTTTTCTTGGATACTCAGACGCAGACCTAGCCGGATGTAGAGTTGATAGAAAGAGCATCTCGGGTACCTGTCAACTACTTGGAAGCAAGACAGTGTCTTGGTTTTCAAGGAAGCAAAATACAGTAGCTCTTTCTATAGCAGAAGCAGAGTATATAGTTCTTGAAAGTTGTTGTTCACAAATTCTGTGGATAAAATAACAGCTAAGAGACTTTGGAATTAAAGATTCATGCACGGAGATTAAGTGTGACAACACCAGCGCAATCAATCTCACCAAGAATCCAATTCTTCACTCAAGAGCAAAACATATAGAGATTCGACATCACTTCATTAGAGATCATGTTCAAAATGGAGAAGTTTTGATTCAGTTTGTTGACTCAAAGAATCAACTGGCGGATATATTTACAAAGCCTTTGGAGAAAAATCAATTTGAAGTTATTCGTTCCAGACTCAACATCTTAAGGTTTGAAGAAGTAAAAGTCTAGAGACTCTCAGACTCAGACAATTAAGATTTTTGACTGTAAGTTATTTTATTCTCTCTCAGATAAAATCTCGAAAAGGTACGATCATCTATCCATAATTGATTTTTGCTTTTTCAATTTCCATGATTATTGCAATCTTTCTTTTTCGAAAATAGAGTTAATTTTAAATGACAGTTATCTAATTTTTGAAAAGGCAGTTATTTTTTTTTTTTTAAAAAGGCATCTTTTTACTTTCATTTACGACGTTTTGTATGCCTCTCTTCGATTTGTCCTATATATTTTAGGGTTCTCTTCGTTTTACTTCAAAAACCTTAAAAAGCATCGATCTTCCACTTCTGTCTTCTTCTCTTGTTTAATCTTCGAAAAGTTGTCATCTTTCTTGGGAAAAACAAGTTTGGAATCTTTCAAAAACTATGAAAGATGTCGTCTCAAAGGAAGTCTTCGAGGATCGCGAACAGGGGACTGCAGCAAATGCGTGAGGGGTCTACACACTTTGATCTCATCGAGAAAAAAGAGTCTCCTAGTCAGCAGCAGAGCCCACAACATTCTCAACAGCGCCCATCTCCTCCATCTAGACCACAGGATGTTGCTCATCGAGAAGAGGAAGAAATAATCGAAGATGCAGAACCCGTAAGAACTTCTAAGCCCTCTTTTACCTACAAGCTTTATCGTGCTTTGAAAATGGGTGGAACTCCTTTGAACTACATCAACGAATTTCTGAAAGACAAAGGGTATAAAAATGAAACCTTCTTTTTACGCACAATGGAACGGTTGGGAATTGCCCCTGCTGGGTCGGCGGAAGAGGCAAATATCCCAAGCGATCCACATGTTGGAGGGCTGAATCGGCCAGATGGGAATGATGATGACAAGTTATACATTCAGTTTCAATCGAGAATGGGTGTTGCGGCAAAAATTTAGAGCAAAATGACAGACTTGTTTCGATCGAGAGGAATATAAGCATCTATACTCTAAGTTGTTGAAGCGTGGGGTGATAAACCCTAGAAGTGTGGATTTTGATTTCCTTGACTCTGTGAACGTTAATTTGAGGGAAAAATTTAGTCTCCTTCAACTTGAACAGTTTTGTTCTGAATCTACAGAAGCCTATGCTAAACTCACTGCATATTTCTATTTGAATCTCAGTTTCTTGAATGCAAATAGATTCTCTTTTAGTGTCCGAGATCAGGACTATGTGGTGGATGTAGATATGTTGGCTGATGTGATTGGGGTTGAAAGAGGGAGATATCAACCTATCAATGTGTCCATTGCTCGTGCTACATTGGAACTTGTTAAGGATAGAAGAACAGAGGGAAAGATTTCCTACTTGAGGATGAGTGCGTTCAACATTCTGCTTCACAAGATTGTGATTAATTGCCTCAAACCAAAATCTATTTCAAAGACTGATGTTTCAAACTCAGAGGCAAAGCTGATGTATGCCATCGATGCTGGGAAAAAGTTCTCTCTTTCACACTATTATGTTTCACATGTACAGAGTAATGGTGAAGGACAAGGGTCAACTTCCTTATCCAGCTCTTATGACCAAGTTATTCAGACATTTGAATATTTAGCCTCCCTAGATTCTCTGTGTTAGAACTTGTGATCAAATGGTAGCGGGACTGAAAACGGTGTCTAAAATGCGTATGAAGGAACTCAACAAGGCGTTGGAGAAATTCAAGGAGAAAACCCCTGCTAAGACTCATCAAATCTCTTCGGCAGCAAAAAGAAAAGGGAAGGAGCTCATGGTTGCTCCATCCAAGAAAAGAAGAGCTCTCATTGTTGAGGATGAAAAAGATGAGGATGACGTCACCATTTTTACAATGGCACTGAAGAACCTGAGTCGTTCTATTTCAGAATCAACGGAACGACAAGAGAAAGACACAGATGAGACAGAACAGAGGACTGGAGAAAGAGAAAATTTGGAAGTAGAGGAGAAAGAAACAGAGAAAAGAGAAGCAGAAGAAAGAGATGCAAAGGAGGAAAGAATTGAAGAAGAAGAAGAAGAAGAAGAGGAGAGAGGAGATCAAGAGGAAGCAGAGCATGAGGAACACTCTTCTCCACTTGAAGGCATGGAAATAAGGGTAGATCGTGAGAAAAGAGGAATGTTCTCATATCCTGCCACCAGTGAAGGAGTAAGCCGCTATCTAACAGATCCAGAGGACATCTATGCCTCTCAGTTTCTTGAGGAGGGACATGATGTTTCATCGCCCAATCTGTGTAACAATGTTGATTTGCCATCGTCTACCTTTACTCCATCTGATCGTGCAGAAGCCAGTATGCAGACTGATAATTCAACAGATTTTCGCAGAATTCTTGATGTTCTCTTAGAGATGCGGGGTCAGATATATGCTATGGGATACGAAGTACAGAATTTGCAGACTGTAGGCCAAGCTTCTTCAGCTTCTTTGAATGATCAAATCCAAGCCCTTGCTCTTTGGATTCAAGCAAATGCTAAGGGTGAAGATGTGCCTCAACTTAAGGAAGAGTTGAAAAAGCTAGAAGGCATTGTCCAGTAAATGGGAGATTTCCAGCTTGTTCGTGTTCCCAAGCAATCTTGATTCCATTCTCTTTACATCTCTACCTTTTTAATGATGACAAAAATGGGGAGAAATGTGATGCAGATTTGAACTTTGAACTTTTTGAACTTGAACTCTTGATTTGTTTTGATGTTTGTTTTAACTTGACTTTTGCGTTTGGCTGTGGACTGGATTTGGCATTGACTGTTTATCTTAAGTACTATTGATATCTTATGGCTTTACTCATCTACAAGACTAACCTATTTTCTGTGGTTGCAGATTCTAGTGTTATCTTTAAGCCATTTATCTTTATGAGATATCCTTATTTGTTTGAGTAATGTTTTGCAGGTCAAAGTTATTCAAATCTGTAGGAAAATTTTGTCACCATAAAAAATGGGGAGATTGTTGGAGAAATTTTCGTGGAGTGTTTTGAAGCTGACAAAATGTTTCCATCAGTCTAGTCTGAAGATTTGCAAACTCTTCTATTTTTAAAGTCTGAAGACCTCCGGACTGCCAGACTCAAGACTCAAAGTCTATTCTCATTGACAGTTTCTAGTTCGTCAAAGAAGGCCTATCTAGGACTGGATGTTTCGTTAAGGATTTGACCTTATCGACTGATGAAGATCTCTTGGCTGGATATGACATAACGGAATCATTTATTCGGATCAAGATTAATTCAGAGATTGAGGATCCGATGATTGGTGAAGTATACTTGGAAGGTTCTACTTATGGAAACTGAGATCATGATTGTATGGGCGAGCAGGATTGATGGGCTATCGTCATGTTCCTTAAATAACTCGAATGGTCTTCCTAATTGATTCTGTCCAACGGGAAGATTGGAAGAATTCATTTGGTAAGTGCCAACGGGTATGATGGCATAAATGAGTATATAAGGAAGACGTTCCAGTTGTTCGAGTATGCGCACGATAGAATAATTCCAAAGTCTGAAGCTCTTTGTTCTTAGTCAATTCATTTACTGAGCGAAATCTTGTATGCAAAAGAGAGTCTATATTCTTGAGAAACCTTGAGAAAGTGTGGTATAGTATCTACACTGTGGAATCAAGGGAGAGCTTTGTTGTAACAACTCTTTTGTTCATAGTGAAATCCAGCCGGTGGGCTGTCAGTGCGGAAGAGTGGACGTAGGCTTGGAATAAGTCGAACCACTATAATTTCTGTGTTCATTTTCTCTTCCCTACTCTCTGCTTTACTTTGATCATAATTCGTTTTGTTAACAAAATGAGAATTTCCTTTCTATTGTCTGTTTAATATTGCTCACTTATCACGATAAACTATTTTTACACCTATTCACCCTCCCTCTAGGTGCTTATACTAGCTATCTCAAAGATTTCCCTTTGAAGCGGACCAATTTGTGTCACGATCTATGGCGAGACTATTAAACTCTTGCCTCACTTCCACACGCACCATTTGTAGTGGAGTCGATGATTATTAGACTTGACCTATTTATACTTGATGACCTAATTAATTAGGCCATACTTTCAACTCCTATCTTACCCATAATGGTAAACTTTCCTCCACCACCAGTTAGTATCCAAGCTACCTCATGTTTGAGGCGCTTCAAAAATCTCCAGTTGTACTAAGACCAAGGCCAGCTCTCTCTTTTGTTCATGAATTATAATCCTCAGGGCCATCGTGTTACCTTAGGTTCTCATTTCAAGTCGACACCCCCTCCGTTCATATTCACAGAACACTTTTCTCATGATTATAAAGAAATGTTGCCTATAAACCAATTGCGGGAAAAGTACCAAAAAAGTTCTAAACCTATTACATTGGTATCAATTCAATTCTAAACTTTTCAATTGAATTAATTCAATCCTAAACATTTTTACATTGATACCAATTCAATCCATCCAGCCAATTTTGGTCGGCTGGCGCTAACGTGAACGCTGACATGACAATTTTTTAAATATTTTTTTTTCATTTTTCATTTTTCATTTTTCATTTTTCATTTTCCTTTTCTTTTCTCCCTTCTTCCTCCTTGGACTATTTAGGTGGTGGCTGGCGAGGGCCGCGGCCCTCACTCGGGCTTTCCCAGGGCCATCGGCGAGGCAGCTTCGCCTGGATGTGGGCGAGGCTAGCCTCGCCTTGGCCTTGCCACGGGTGAAGGCGGCCTTGCCTTGGCGGCCATCACCTGGGTGGAGGCGAGGGCTTCCAAGCCAAAGGCTCGCTAGCCACTGGGTGAGGGCCATTAAGCCCTTGCCAGCCGTCGGCGAGGGTTGCAGCCCTCGCTCAATGTCGCTTGGGGCTGCGGGTGAAGGTGGCCATCATTTGCGGCAAGGCCTGGCGAGGGCCGTGTTGGCCTCGCCGGTCACGGGCCAGGCCACCTTCACCCATGGCCTTGGGCGAGGCCGGGTGAGGGCTTTGCGGCCCTCGCCCAATGGCCGGCGAGGCTCACTAGCCACCGCAAGGATAGTCCAAGGATGAAGGAGGGAAAAAAGAAAAGGAAAAAGAAAAGAAAAAAGAAAAAAAATTAATTAAAAAAATCGAAAAGAAATCATAAAAATTGCCACATCAGCATCCGGCCGATGTCCATGTCAATGCCGGCCGGCTAAAATTGATTGGATAGACTGAATTTGTACCAATATTAAAAGGTTTAGGATTGAATTGGTCTATTTGAAAAGTTTATGACTCAATTGATACAAATACAATAGATTTAAGACTTTTTTGGTACTTTTCCCCACTAATCGCACATCTGTATGCACACCTGGTCGTCTCCAAATTTCCGCGTCAATTCATATCCTTCCTTCGATAGACGCTTCTTTAGATGGTATAAAAGAATGAAAAGGGAGACGTCGAACTTGTGGGAAGAAACTAGAATTAAAGAAGCCTTGGCATTCAGCTGTATGTCAATCGATTCTCTTGAATATGGGCTCATTGGTAGTCTCTATTGCCTATGGTCTCCTTCGGTCAATTGCTTCTCCCTTTCTACTGGTCCGGTAACAATCAGTCTACTAGACATACGGTCTCTGACTGGTCTTTGAGGGCCGCCGAATAGGGATCATCATGAGGGGGAGAAAAGCTTGCGCAAGACACTTCTTGCATGAAGTGTGAGTGGCCAAGGGAATTGGTCCCACCATGAGCCTAATTTTTGGGGCTATTTACCCATTTTAGAATTAAGGCTAATTTTGCCTGGCTTGTTATTGGTCACGGGTGCTGCATTTTGGGGATTTAAACAAAAAATCATGATTTAAAACTTTAGGTTAGGGACATGGGCGGCCGGCCTTGCACAAGTGCACATTGAAGACCAAATTAAGTACTATACTAGGACTAAGGTACTTAAATTAATCATACAAGGCATAATTTAATCACCTTAGCTCCTAAACTAGTTGACTAAATTCGATCACTTATGCTAATTGGTTCATCATGACTAATTAATTAGCCAGAGGAATTCGGGGTGTCACAGCCAGCCGTAGGTGTTAATGCTGGGCTGTTTTGGTTACTAAAGATCGACAAGTTCAGGCGAATGAGAAGTTTCGACGCGGGCCATGGTTTATATAGAGGACAAGGAAGAAGACGAAAGGTCGTATCTTTTGATAAACTGGCACGATACGAGATAGGATGAACATGTTTTAACATATATTTTTGTTAGATTTTTCTGGATTAATGTAGTTAGCACAAATATATTTTAGTTTGTAGTGCTTTTCTGCTGGAGTGTGAAAATAAAGAACCTGCGTGTGTTATTGAATTTTTTTAAAAAAAAATTGGAGCTGAATCGGCTCATACCTTCTTCTGTAAAGTTTCAGTAGACATTTGTACGTACAACATATAAAAATTTAAGAGTATTTTGATAAGTTTAGACGGTCGAAATGTATTTCCTTTTGTGATCGTGGGTTCTGGCCGATGGAAGAAATCTGGAGTTGATTTGTGTGATTTACTGCTCTTTGTACAGGACTAATTAGGTTTTGAGCTTTTCATGAAATTCGTTTTTTTAGGTCTTATTTATGACTTACTAAAAAATTAGAAATTTTCAAGTCCATTTATTCGGTTTTTCAAAAAATTTATTTCTAAAACTGGGCATTCTGGTTTAGGTTGGCTTTATTCCGAATTTGCTTAATTTTATGTCGAAGGTGAAGGAATCTTGGTTTATGATTTCTAGCGATGGTTTTGGCATTCGATAAATGATGCAATGATGTGCTTGTGATTCTAAAGTGATATTGTTTAGTTGAGTATTTAACGTGATACTTGTGATGGTCTATTTGTTGTCGTGTGCTCATCTCATTGTTTTGCATGCAAAGTATGTTACAAACTATGCCCTGCGAACATTATGGCATTGCATGAGTGTAAAATATATATATGATGCATGACATGTGTTGGGATATAATACGCGAAAATGACAGGATTTTGTATTTTACGTCAACGCTAAACCACCAAAGAAATAAACGAGAAAAATAAAGATACCAGAAATTTACATGGTTCGGTCTCAGTATCGGTACCTACGTTCACAAGGAGAGCCAGTAGCAAATAATCCACTATAATCAGAGTATCAGAGTTTATAATCGCTTAAACGTTCAAGCATTTTCCACATCTAGAATTAACCAAAAATTTAAAGTATTTATAAATAAACAATTCACTTAAATATAAACTCACCGCACAAAAATTAGCACGCATTCAAGATTCATGCGACTTCAAGGATCGTAAATGTCTGCGGCTTTGTAGGGTTGCTGTAGCCGAAGAAGAAAAACTTCACTGAGACGTGCGCTTTTTATATGTATACGTATGTGTGCCCCCAAATGTCAAAGCTTGACTTTTTGGGCCCACCATCCACGTGCAGACTTCCTCTCTCGGCGGATGTGCGTGTATGTATGCGTGGGTGTGTGCCCAAGGTCAAACCTTTGACCTTGGCCCCACCAATTAACCAATCTTCACGTGTAGGGCTTCTTCCTTCGCTTCTTCTACGTAGGGTTGCTCCCTTGAAAGAAAAGAAAACTTCGGTGGCTTCACTCCAATGGAAAAAATTCCTCTTTTAATTATTTCCTTCTTTGTGTAGCTTTAAGGAGTCTAGCGAATCGCATTTTATTGTACTTTAGCTAGCTAGCTAGTACGTCCATGATGGGGTGCGATTGGACCGCACCATTTGGACTTGATACGGTACGATAAAAGGACACCATTTGTAGGGGTGTCATGGAGACGTATAAAAATCTCCTGAACACAACCGTTGGGATGGTTGGCCATTCATTCGCATCAAATTTCCTCTCCATTTCCATCAAAGAAGATCAAGGCATTCCATTTCATTTTTGCAAGAACAATCGGCATTTACGCCGTGGAAATTGGGTCTTTTCCTTGTGATTGCATCCAGACTAACGTGAGGTAGTGTTCTTCGTGATTTATTCGCAATTCAACGTTCGTTCCGGGGCCGTTTGCTGTTTGCGCATCGGAATCAGGTAAGTTGTCTTCCGCCGACTTAAATTCCAACATTGGTATCAGAGTTCGGTCATGATTTCTGCCTTATTTTTCATCGAGTTTTCTTGATTACTATTTGATATTGAGATCAAGAGATTGTATTCTACACTGTTTGGATCTCTGATAGTTGGAATTGCCATATGAAAAACTCGAAATTGAACCGAAGTGAAGAATGGGTTCGGGGTCGCGTGATCTGTGAGGTTTCGGCCGTTTTTCGAAATAATCTTTTAGTCCAAATTAATTTTTGAATATACAGGGTGAAAGAGCTCGTCGAGACGAGTCCAGCGATGGGTCGAGCGTTGCCAGGAGACGCCGGACGAGCCTACACGCGCGGCCAGAAGCCGCTACGCGTGGGCGCCACGCACCTGAAGTGCTGGCAAAGCCAGCGCGTGCGCTACACGCGCTGATCGGCGAACCAATGTGTGCGCGACGCGCGCCGGTCGGTGAACCGGCACGCGCCAGTCGGCGAACCGACACGTGGTGACGTCACCCTGACGTCACCCAACGATCGGTAACTGCTGGGATGACGTCATCGATGACGTCAGCGCCAGCGATAGTTGGCCGGCCAGTGACCCAACCCGATTGGCGACCCGACCCGACCCGAGACCTGACCCGACTTGTTGACCCGACCCAACCCGACCGTTGACCGATCAACCGATCCGGCGGTCAAACCGGTTGAACCGACCAGGAGCCGTTCGGCTCGCTGGCGCATGCGCCACACGCGCCGCGCACTCAGGCGGCGCGTGAGGGCACGTGCGAGCTTGGATTGGAGCGTGGTTGGTCTCGTTTGGTTCGTATGAGTGTCATCTACACAGTGGTATAATTATTTTATACTTTTGAATTTTATAAATGTATGAAAATGCTTTGAGAACCCTATGTACTCGTATTTTTTTGGGGTTTAATGCAGTTTATTCATTTGTGGCTTGTATTTTCTTATGATTTAGGAAATACAGTAGCTAGCTTGTGTACAAATGATGTTATATATGTTGTGTAGAGCTTTGTTCAATAATATGATGTATATATTTTAATATACTTGCAATTTTCTAGTTGCTAGAAAATTAGAACAATGGTAGGAAATCCATTATATGTTGAATTGCAATTTAAGTTAAAGTTGAAGAATGATTGTTGTTTATATGTTGGTTATTATCATGCTATGTTTTTTGTGTTAAAAAAAATGTAGAAATTACATAAGATCATGTAATTATTTTTCCTAGTGGGAGTTCATAAGTTGGTAGAATTGAAAGGAGTTCTTACCTAGAACTTAAAATTTGTGCAAATTAAACTAATTAATGATAATAGAACAATTGTACATAAAAGTTGATTGGGAACATAGTGAACTTTTGATTTTGTGTCTTTTGTTGAATTATCATTAATTTAGTTTGTCTTTGCTGCAAATTAAATATGTGTGTTACTATGTATAGTGTGCTAGTATTGATTCTGTAGTTATTATGTCAATGTGTTATAACAATTGATTATGGCATCGACATCCAAGACCATTGTGGCTGACCTCAATAAGGATGAGAAGCTAAACGGTGACAATTATGATATTTGGCACCGAAAGATTCAGTACATCCTTGAGGAGCAAGAGGTTTTGGAAACCCTCAACCATACAATGGATGAACCTGAGCATGGAACTTCAGCTCAACACAGGAGAGATCTAGAAGCTTATTAAGCTTGGAAAAAGAAAAATAGCATTGCTCGCATCACGTTGCTGAGTTGTATGCAAGATGATCTCATGTGTGAGTTTGAGAGTTATGACAAAGCTCAAGTTATGTGGGTTGCTTTGAAAGATAAGTTTGGGGGTACATCTGTCACTAAGCTGAGGAGACTCATCATTAAGTTTGACACATTCCGAAAGCGCCCAAATGTAACGATGAGGCAGCATCTTCGAGAGATGTCAAACATGATCCGTGAGCTAAAGTCGAAAGGTTACTCCCTTACTAATGAACAGCAAGTTCAGGCTGTTATAAGGTCTCTTCCTGATAATTGAGAGCATATGAAGATCAATATGACGCATAATGAAAACATCGTCACTTTTGATGATATTGCGCGTCATTTGGAATTAGAGGATGAGCGCCTAGAGGCTGCAAGATCCTCTACCCATGCTTATGTTGCTGAATCGAGTTCGCACAAGGTTTTGGGCTTCAAGCGCAAGAGGAATCTTCAGTTCAACAACAAAGGAAAGATGACTGATCAAGGACCCAAGAGGGCTAAGACCTTCCGACACAAGAAGAGTGGTGGGAAGAAGGATAAGGCCAAGATGGGTCACTTTGCTCGTGAATGCACTAAGCCGAAAAAGGTACCCTATTACTCCATTACTTTGAGTAATGCTTTTGTTTCTAGTACTGTAATGCTTGCTGAATCTCATCCAATGTGGAATGTAGACTCAGGAGCAACAGACCATGTAGTTAGAGACCGAGAAATATTTGTGGAGTATCGTCGGATACCGCTTGAAAGAAGATGGATATATGTTAGAAATAACTCAAGAGTTGAAGTGAAGGTATCGGCACATGTAAATTAATCTTGCGTGGTGGTCGAAACCTGTTCCTGCATGATGTCTTTTATGCTCCAGATATTCGACGAAACTTAGTCTCTGTAGTTGTTCTTCTTAGGTTAGGTTATGTATTGAATTTCCATGGTGATTGTGTTGACATTTTGTATGGAATAGTTTATTATGGTTCAGGTCATGTATCGAATGGTTTTATGGTGTTAGACATTGACTATGATCAGTATAATGTTAATGTTGATGGTTGTTTTCTTTCATTGCGTCTTCAAATAACGTTGAGATTGATGCAAGTACTTGGCATGCTAGATTAGGTCACATTGGATTGCAAAGAATGCAAAGATTAGCTAGAGAAGGCCTTTTAGGGTCATTCACTAATGTTAATATATCCGTATGTGAACATTGTCTAGCGCGAAAAACAACTAGAAAACCATTCAGTAAAGGAACTAGAGCTGAGTTTCCATTGCATCTCATACATTCTGACATTTGTGGTCCTTTGAATGTGAGGGCGAGGCATGGAGCCTCATATTTCATCACTTTCATAGATGACTTCACACGTTTCGGTTATGTTTTTCTAATCTCTCATAAGTCAGAAGCATTAGACTGCTTTAGACGATGTATAGCGATGGTAGAGAATCAGTTGAACAAAACAATAAAGGTATTGAGAACTGATCGTGGACGTGAGTATCTATCGGAGCAATTCAAGGCTCTTTGTGATGAAAAGGGAATTGTATGACAATTGACTATTCCCGGTACTTCACAACAAAATGGGGTAGCTAAGAGAAGGAATAGAACCATATTGGAAATGGTTAAGTCTATGATGGCGCAAGCAAATTTACCTATCTCCTAATGGGGAGATGCGTTATTGACTGTTGCCTATATACTTAACCGTGTGCCCTCAAAATCGGTCACTTCCACCCCTTAAGAATTATGGACTGGTAGGAAACCAGACTTGAGTAGTCTACGTCTATGGGGATGTGCAGCTTATGTTCATGATTCTTTCCATAAACATGGCAAATTAGGTCATAGATGAAAGAAATGTATATTTATAAGATATTCTGAACACTCCAAAGGATACGTGTTCATAGGTGAACAAGCTGATGGAAGTGTGACCGAAATGGAGTCACGAGATGTCACGTTCTTGGAGAACGATTTTCCTAATAGAGGTGAGATTGATAAGGACTTCCAATTATATGAGATAGAAGATCCTGATAACACACCCACTGATGTTGTAGAGGGAAATGAAAATTTACCTCAACACATAAGACCTAGTGGGAGTGTTGCATCGCCTGATGAATTGAATTCAAGAGAAATTCAATTGCGTAAAAGTAATCATAAAAGTATTCATCGTCGTCGTTTTGAGATTGAATGGGAAGCATTTATGATTGCTCAAAATGACGATGCCGAGCTTAAGACTATTCAAGAGACTCTTTCATCTTCTAACAAGGAAGAATGGAGAAAAGCTTTGGAAATGAGATGGAGTTAATGAGGGCAAACCATGTCTGGGATTTGGTTGATCTACCACTCAATTGTAAGGCCATTGGAAACAAATGGGTCTTTAAGATTAAGCGAAGGGCGGATGGATCCATTGAAAAATATAAGGCTCGCCTTGTGGCAAAATGTTATACTCAACAAGAGGGTATAGAATATGAGGAAACTTTTTCACCAGTTGTAAGGTTTGCCTCAATACGTCTTATTCTAGCCATTGTTGCACATTTGGACATTGAATTACAATAAATGAATGTAAAGACGGCATTTCTCAATGGAGAATTAGATGAGGAAATGTATATGAAACAACCAATAGGTTTCATAACTAAAGGTCAAAAGCATAAAGTTTGCAAGCTTCATCGCTCAATATATGGTCTTAAGCAATTATCTAAACAGTGGTATCTTCGTTTTCATCGAGCAATAATAACTTTTGGTTTCACAATGATTGAAGAAGATCACTGTGTATATGTCAAGCGGTCCAAAGATAAATTTGTGATTTTATCACTTATGTGGACGATATTCTGTTGGCTGGAAATGACAAGGTTTTGGTTATCACCATAAAAGAATGGTTGTCCTCCAATTTTGAGATGAAGGACATGGGAGAAGCTGCTTATATATTAGGAGTTAAGATTGAAAGAGATCGATCAAGGAAACTCCTTACTTTTCACAAGAATCTTATATTATGAAGATTCTTGAGCGTTTCAATATGTAGTATTGTAATCCCATTGATACCCTTGTCATGCAAGGTGAAGGCCTAAGTACTGAGATGTGTCCTAAGACTCCAGAATAAATTAAAGTGATGGAAACTGTTCCTTACGCTAGTGCGGTCGGAAGTTTACTGTATGCTATGATGTGTACTCGACCCGACATATGCTATGCCGTGGGATTGGTGAGCCGATATCAATCAAATCCCGGTCAAGCACACTGGAAAGCAGTGAAGAGGATCCTGAGATACTTGAAGGACACTATGGACTATCGACTTTGTTACCAAGGGAATGATTTACGCCTATTAGGTTATTCAGATGCCGATTGGGGTGGAGACCTGGATGAGCATAAATTGACTTCTGGATATGCGTTCTTGCTCAATGGAGGTGCAATTTCTTGGAATAGCAAGAAACAGACATGCACAGCCTTGTCTACGATGGAGGAAGAATTTATTGCATGTTCTGCCGTAGTGCAAGAAGCAGTATGGCTAAAATGTTTCTTGGAAAATTTAGCCACTGTCACTGAAGTTCCAAGACTGGTGACAGTTTATTGCGATAGTCAAGCAGCCATTGCCTATGTGAAAGATCCCAAATATCATGGAAGGACAAAACACATTGACATAAAAAATAACTTCATTAGAGATATTATAGCGCAGAAAGAAGTGATCCTGCAATACATTTCAACCAATAGAATGGTTGTTGATCCATTTACGAAGGCTATTCCTAGAGACATATTCTTGACCCATAGGATGTCACTAGGATTGCGTAGAATGTGATATCTGTTATTGTAGAGGATTATTGGTTTATGTATTTGTGGATAGATGTATTGTACTTGTTTGTTTATTAGTGATATGATGTTTTATCAATAAGTACAAATCCACTATGAGACTAGCACAAACACATATATTATTGAAAAATATGTCAGCAGGCAATGATTGGCTCACTCACACGAGCAATCGCCTCAAGTGTTGTAGTTAGCACGTTGAGATGAGACGTTATGTACAAATAAATGCTGAAGAGCAAGTTTGGTACATAAAATATGTCGCTTTGATTGGAGTCAAGATAAGGTCTGTGATTGGTTTATAACAAGACCGAACATGATAGTCCCATAATCATGTATGCCTGAAAGATACCGGATGCGAGTACTTAATTGGGTACTATAGAAAGCGAGCTGATATAGCACTCAGGCTAAACATGAGTACGTGAGAAGCACGTGACTATGTTTAGGCTAAGATCTATATGGTGGATATATTTGATAAATGACATACGCTCTTATAGAAAGAGCAATCCACTATAGCATGTAATTCGTACTACATGTGCATTGTACGATCAATAAGGAAAAATGAGTAATATTATCCCTATTTACTCATCGTGTGAGTCCTTGAGGTAATTTGTATTTTACCTCAATTTTGTGTTCTATGTTACTTCTGAATATGTTTTCGAAGTGAAAGATCAATGTTGCTACTTTAACATGTTACGGGCGGTCATGAATAGATATGACCTATGAGACGTGTCTAGGAAAGCAGCTGTTTTGAAATTGAGAGAAACATGAGTGCGAAGGAAGACTATTGTTGTTTTACATCTATCACGTGTATTTATTGGTCGACCAATTATATCGCCCTATGTGGTTGCAGATGTAATTGTAAATACATGGTGTTTTGAGAATAGTCAAGTATAGCTTTTAAGGGATAGGTATACTTGGACTGATGTAACAAAATATGTCTGGGGCACTGTGAGACATCGATTGTTTATATCTTTTCAGGGTTGTAGCTATTATGTCATCCCTAACAGGTGCATAATTTGAGCTCCCAAGTGCAGGTGTACTCACTGGTCGCACGGCTTATTTGCTAGTATGAATTGTTTTGTAAAATTGATGAACGTTGAATGCATTATATTCTTGATAGAATACTATCAAGCCCATCATGTCCGAGTGGGAGATGTTATACTTTAGCTAGCTAGCTAGTACGTCCATGATGGGATGCGATTAGACCGCACCATTTGGACTTGATATGGTACGATGGAAGGACACCATTTGTAGGGGTGTCATGGAGACGTATAAAAACCTCCCGAACATAACCGTTGGGATGGTTGGCCATTCATTCGCACCAAATTTCCTCTCCATTTCCATCAAAAAAGATCAAGGCGTTCCATTTCATTTTTGCAAGAACAATCGGCATTTACGCCGTGGAAATCGGGTGTTTTCCTTGTGATTGCATCTAGACTAACGTGAGGTAGTGTTGTTCATGATTTATTCGCAATTCAACGTTTGTTCCAGGGCGATTTGCTGTTTGCGCATCGGAATCAGGTAAGTCATCTTCCGCCGACTTGAATTCCAACATGTTTTATAAATGCTCAAACTCGAAACATAATTTAAGATAATTTGTGATGCCCAAGGCATGTAGTCCTCGGATGCCTGAAGATGGCCCCGGGTGGATGTCGATGGAAAATGCATTGGTTAGTGAATGTATGCCAGGAGTTTGACACGGAACTGGTTGTGCAAACCTTGCTCGCAACAACAACAGTCACAAAATATGGAACCGAATCTAACATTTGATTAAGATGAATATTCGGTAAGGCCCTATTATGTTCCCACAATGGATACATCCAACTTAATTCAAAAATAGTCTAGAGTCCCGCTACCCGCTGTCACTCTCTTCTCTCGGAAGAGTTGTTTCCTCTCCACCTGGGTAGAGCAAATCCCTATCCTTGTAATGGGTGATAGTATCATCAAATCTCAAAACACCCCCCAGGGAAATTTTCTCCAGTTACAATCTATATGGAGGATAGCATCATCCTCACCAAAAAAGGAAAACATTTTCTTTCCCAATCACTCGTAGCCTTCAAAATCCCAAACCTTAACTTACGAACACCCTTTGTCTCTTCCCTTGGACCGCAAAATTGTTGCTCCTATGGCTGGGAAAGGAAGTCTTCAAGATCCAGCCGAGCAACTCATCCCCTAGTCGATTCATCACACCGCAACCTAGGTTTGGATGCCTCACGCTTTCGGCTTGGGTCGGTGATACTGTTCCATTGGGTGGGGCTATGCAAATCCAAACTTTTCGAAAGATCCTACCTTTTGGGTTTTTGGCTACAGAACTTCTATGACAACCTTCCCTAAAGCTCCCTTTAAAGCAACCTTCACTAGTAAGTTCTCTAATTTTGTCACTCGCAAGATAGGAGAATGGAGAGAGAGAATGAAAATAAAATACGTCTTGCAGTGCTATGTAAAAGCTTGGGCCATTTGTGGTCGAAGGATGATGTTGTGAATGTGAGACGCGAAATCCCAATTGAAAAAAGAATCGAATATAAATTGACCCTATATGGCAAACTTTTTTCAAAGCTAAACGTGAACTTCCAGGCTTTCCAAAACACTATGAAGAAGGTGTGGAAGATAGATACAATGACTTGTAAACAGAAGGAATCAGGGTTTTACTTGTTTTTGTTCGAATCAAAGGCTGAAAAAGAAAAAGTCCTAAATCAAGGACCGTGGTCCTTTGCAAGCAACTTATTGGTGCTAAAACAATGTGTTGCTAATATACCTGAGCATTGTTATAATTTCACAAAGTGCGCTTTATGGGTTCAACTAGTAGGGATACCCCTAGGATGGATTCTGAAAAATGTTTATTATGATTTAGCCGCAAAAATTGGAAAGGTTCTGGAAATTCAACTACAAACTAAGGGAGGCCCCTATAAAAAGGGAAGAGTGAAGGTTGAAGTGGACTTAATGCCCCCCCTGAAATCTAGAACTGTCGTTAAATTAGGTGAAAAAATGTTGTGGGTAGAATTTAAATATGAACAATTACCCCACTATTGTTTCTCATGTGGAAGAATGAGCCATTATGCATCATATTGTGAAGAAATTCCATATGAGCAAACAAAATGGGCTGAGAACAAAGCAGGAAAGTATGGAGCTTAGCTAAAGGCTGAGATGCGAGAAAAAAGTCCACACTGAGAGGCATTCTATGGGGCGATAAACCAGCAGCAAGAAGAAGAGTCCTAGAAATGCAAATCTTGCCAACTAGAATGGAAATCATTGTGAGATAGGAAGGAGCTAAAAGTCCATATTCAACTAGAAGAAAAGAAAAAGACTTGACAGCCCTTTACAAGCAAAGTATGAGGAAGGTGTGGATCAAAATGCAGCTGAAAAGGAAAGCAAGGACAAGCAAATAGTTATATTCAAACCATCCCCTACTGATGTTATCAAGACCAAAGCACCAAGCATCAAGAAAAGCCAAATCTTCAAAAGAGCAAAGAAACATAAGAAGTTTCAAGAATCTGCCATAGCATTGGTAGAGAGATGGGGCTTTTAGATACCCATATTCAAACGGTAAGAGAAGGAAAGGAGTGGGCTCTGGTAGCTAGCTCGAATAAGCCACCGAAAACGACATAAGGGTTTTGAGATGGAACTATCAAGGGCTGGGCAATCCCTAGATGGTTCTAGAGCTAAGAGCCTTAATGGCTCAGGAAAGGCCCACTCTATTTTTTCTAATGGAAACAAAAAACAAAGAGCTACCGGTGGAAAGGGTAAGAAGACAGCTTAAGTTCCCACATTCTCATCTAATACAGCTGGAAGGAATAGCATGAGGTTTGGTTATTATGTGGCTTGAAGATGTAGAAATCAAAGTGAATTTCAGCTCAAAATAAATCATTGATCTAGAGTGCAAAGAATTGGAAAGTGGGAAACATATGAGAATGACATTCCTCCATACGTCCACAAATTTCGAGAGAGATTAGCACTTTGGCAACAAATAAGAAGCTTTCAAGCAACGAACCAACTCTTGTGGATAAGTATGGGGGATTTTAACGAGATTTTGTATAAATGGGAGAAAGAAGGCATGAGAGAGTCCGATCATCACAGAATTGTGGCTTTCAGGGAGTTCACGAATGGCTGTTCCTTCATGGACATAGAGAGTAAAGGCTGTGCCTACACATAGACAAACAAGTGAGAAGGCAATGCACTAGTAAGGAAAAGGCTCGATAGGGTGTTATGCACTATGGAGTGGATGGTGGCCTTCCCGAATGCGAAAGTGGTGGCACTACTCGCTATAGGATTAGATCATAGCCCGCTTATGCTCTATTTATATCCATTCCAAAACAAAAGAAAAAAGGTTTTCAAGTTTGAAGCTTATTAGTTAGAAAAACAGGAATGTGGGGAAATCATAAGAAGCACATAACAAGAGGAACAGTTTCAGCCACTAACCTTCCTAGGAAAAATCCAAGAAGTATCAAAGAAGCTAGCATCATGGAGTAGAGGGAAGTCCTCCAACGCATCGCACCAAAGGGTTGAAAAGGAAATTGACGGAGATAAACAACAAACTAGGGGCAACCGCCAGCAAAGAAGAAAGCCAAAAGATAGTGGAACAACTGAAAAAGTTATGGAAAGAAGAGGAAATGTACTGGGGGATGAGAATCCATATTGAGTGGTGGTAGTGGGGCAATAAAAATACCAAATATTTTCACGCAACAACAATCTAGAGGAGACATCGAAATAGGATAACAATGCTGAAAACTGATGGAAGGATTTGGTCTAGAGAACCAAACATTCTTGAAAAACCAAACATTCTTGAAAATCATATAAGGGATTTTTACCGAAACTTATATGAATTGGTAAGACCCCAGAATTTCCAGCCTATCCTTGACCAATGCTTGAGCCCGATCAGAGATGAGATAAATGAAAATTTGATAGCCAACATCACAATGGAGGAAGTTAAAGCAACCGTGTTCCAGGTAGGAGCAACAAAAGCCTCAGGGCTTGATGGAATGGATGGACAATTCTATAGGAACTTTTGGGAAGAAACCAAGGAGGATTTACTTTAGCTAGTCCAGAATTTCTTTGACATGGGTATCCTTGACCCAAACTTAAACATGACTAATATATCTCTAATTCTTAAGGTTAAAAACCCAAAGAAAATAAGTCAATTTAGACCTATAAGCCTTTGTAACTTTAGCTATAAAATTATATCAAAAGTGATGGCTAATAGGCTAAAACCATGGCTCCAAGAGATAATAGCGACAGAAGAAAGTGCTTTTGTTCAAGGCCGGCAAATTCAAGATAACATTCTCATAGTCCAGGAAGTGCTGCACCAACTGAGGGTAAAAAAGAGAAGGAAGAAGTTCCAAGCCATTCTAAAACTAGACATGCAGAAGGTGTACGACAGTATTGAATGGAATTTCTTAAGAGCTTGTATGCTGAAAATGAGCTTTTGTGAACGATGGGTCGATCTAATCATGTAGTGTGTCTCAACGGTATCGTTTTGCGTGAAAGTGAATAGAGAAACCACACAGCATTTTTCACCCACAAAGGGCAGCAGACAAGGAGATCCACTATCACCTTACCTATTTATATTAGTGGCAAATGTGTTATCATGGTTAATGCACAAAACACAAGTGAATGGAAGCCTCAGGAGAATCACTCTAAACAAGTATTGCCCAATATTGTCCCACCTATTATTTGCTGACGATGCTATTTTCTTCCTAGATGGAGTGGTTAGGGAGTGCCAAAGCCTAACAGCAATTCTAAACCAATATTGTTATGCAACGGGTCAAGCCATCAATTTAAACAAATTTGGTATCACTTTCAGTAGTGGCTGTCCACAGAATTTGAAGAGGAATATGGCTCAAGAATTACGCGTCCCGATTATAGAGAAGACCGAGAAGTACCTCGGAATACCATCCTATTGGGGTCAGTCAAAGAAAGACATGTTCACTTGAATTTTGGCTAGAATTAATATGAAGATGGAGGGGTGGAAAGAAAATTTTCTCTCAAAAGCATGTAAAGAAATATTGATAAAGAGTGTAGTGCAAGCTATCCCCCAATATGCCATGTCGATATTCAAGATACTAAATTCTATTTGTAATGCTATAGAGAAGAGAGTTGCCTCATTTTGGTGGAAACAAAGCGATGTCAGGAGGGAAATGCAACGGAAAAAATGGGAAGTGATGAAACTCCAGAAAGCTGAAGGAGGCTTAGGCTTCAAAGATTTGCAAACTTTGAATAGAGCTATGTTAGGTAAAAAAGTTTGGAGATTACATTAGAATCCTTCAACACTACAGAGTCAAATTCTTAAAGGCATATACTTCCCAAATGGGGAATTTTGGAAAAACAAAAGAGGACTTAAACCTTCATGGGGTTGGCAGAATATTTTAATCGGGAGAGAAGTCATCGAGCCCGAGATTAGATGGGAAGTAGGAGATGGCAAAACTATAAAAATCTGAAAGGACAAGTGGCTAACCTTCGGCATAATTGGGGGTCCTGCAAGACAAGGATGAGCCATACAAAGTGGCAGAACAGATAAATGCTGATATAGGGAAGTGGAAAGAGCAAACTTTGCAAAACCTCTTTGCAGAAAAAGTCGTTGAGGAGATATTAGCAACCCCCATCAGTCCCTCCCCCAAGGTGGACATCCTAAACTAGACAGCAAACAAAACCAGAAGCTATATAGTCAAGAGCGGCTACAACAATGAGTGATCCAAGTCACTCAAGGTAGCTACAAACACGGCATCAACCTCATTCTAGCCGCTGAGACAACTATGGACCAAAGTATGGAATATCCGAACTCCCCCCAAAATGTGAATCTTCGTATGGAGCATATGTCAAGACGCCCTACCAATACATGAAAAACTTTACAAGAGAAGAGTCTTACCAGACCCAACATGCCCGCTCTGTTCCAAGTACCTTGAAACAATCAAACACTTGCTCTTCTCATGCAGCTAGACGGGAGGAATATGGTCGGACCAAGCTTTGAAGAGATTCAACAGCCCGTAAAACGTCCCCAGAACAGATAAGTGGTTAATGGATCTCTTGAGGACAGCAGCCGAAATCAAAGGACAGCAACTGAAAACTCAACTGAAGTAGAGGAAGTCGCAACAATCTTCTGGTTCATGTGGAAGGTGAGGAACAACGTAGTATTTCGAGGATAGCAACCAAACCCCACAGCCATACTTGAAGAGGTGAGAGCTCAAGCCATCACCTACCTTAGATGGAATCCACAGAACAGTAGATCAAAAACCAGATCTAGAAAGGAAGAAACAAAGTGGATGCCCCCAACAAAACTCAAACCTCAAGCTAAACATGGATGCGTCTTGGGCGGGGAGCGAAATCTCGAGCTCGATCACTGGGATCTTGAGAAACTCATCTGGAATGGTGGAGGGAGGCTTTGCGTGTGAGATCCGAGCTAAAACCACTCTTCAAGCTGAAACCCTAGCTTTTGTGAAAGGTCTGAACTTCCTGAAGCAAATCCAAGAGGGTCACGTGTGGGTAAGTCAGAAGAAAGGAATAGATTTTGTTTGTGAAAGCGACAACTTGACGGTAATGGAGAGCATAATGGGCCGGGAAGAAGCACCTTGGGCCATGAGGAACATAGTCAATGAAGGAAAAGAATTCTAGCCCAATTCAGTCAAGCAAAGACGAATCATTGCCCCCAGGAAGGAAACCAAGCCACCGATTGGATAGCAAAAGCCCACCGAACCAAAAAAAATCCCTCTTAATTGGGCGTCTTCCCATCCCTAGCCTCTTAGGGATATTTTATGTTCGGAAGTATGTTTACCTTTGTCTTGTAATTATTGTATGAAGGAATGAAGGAAATCACCCGTTTTCAAACAAAAAAAAAATAAAAAACCAAGATATCTCAAGTTTAAGTTAAAAAGCTCAAGGTGAGACAAATCTTGGGAGTTTTGAGCTCGACAATTGCCCAGAGTGGATGCTGAAGGCGAATGCCTTGGTTGATAACCAAGATGCCCCGAGTTGTAGTAGGGATGCCTCGATGCCAAGTTGGGTGTCAGGAGGAGAATGCTTTGGCTAACAATCAAGATGCCCCAAGTTGTTGTAGGGATGCTTGCAGTAAGGGAATCGGGGAAGTCCAGTTAGTGAATTGAAAGCAACCTGCACGGGTCGGCTAATAAAGTGAACTAGTTGAACAGTGAGATGGGGGTGGACCCGAATGATGATGTGCATGAGAATACGACATGTCATACACCCATTGCAAAAATAGTGTGATCCATATAATTATATATGATGTGTGTTGCACTAAATGCATGCTGGCATTACTCGTGTGACTACAGGTGGTCTGAGGTATGTCGTGTGATCATACTTGTGAACTTGTTTGCTTGAATTTTAGTTCGTGTCCTAGGAATCAAGCACTAATTAGATCGAGTGATTTATGAATTTATAGTTTCTCTTGCTGAGCGAGCCTACTCCTGTTGTTCCTTTTCAGATTGATAGCTATGTCGCCGATCCCCGCGTCCCCTATTGCACATTATGGTGCGCTCGTAGACTTTAAAGGCAAGTGGCGTGGAGTAGAATAGATAGGAGGTTGGAGGTAGGAGCCAATTTCTGAAGGCACGATTGTGACTTTTTGGGAACGAAGCATGCAGCTAGTGATGGGTGATGACGATAGCCGTGAGCTATTTATGTCGCTTGTGTGGATAGCTTACGGGAGTAGACACCCTTTTGACCTCCCAGTGTAGCCCTTTTAATCACTCATGTTCATAAATATGACAATGAAAAATGAAAATTTGATGTTTACTTCATCCTTGTGTTCATCCCCTTTTGTGATGTCGGGCTATTTATATATATTTTTGTTTCCGCTTGTGTTATAAGAAAAAATTAAATAACTCACATTAGTAAGGTGGTGTACTGGACGTCACACCGGCCCTTCCTCTTCCTCTACTACTTCTGGGAATGATGAATTTATAGTCACATTTGACCAAGGTATTGAGGCCTATTGGACGAACCAAGCCATGATGGATGCCTACGCCGCTGCAGAGCATGAGTACTGGTGCAAGATTGAAGAAGTAGAAAATGTCGATGCCATCTATAGCGAACTGGTAAGCACCCAATACGCTTAACTCTCAGCTTCTTCGTCTTCAGGGCGTTGTTTCTGAAAGAGCAGAAGCTATCGAGAAGCGATTGAAGGGACGCCTAAACGCCGTGCAAAAAGCCGAGTATGAAGTGAGCAGGCCAGTACACACCATTACATTAGCACTACTAAATCCTAACCTTTAGGCCGCCGAATTGCTTACTGGCCAAATCGACAAGCCCTCCATAAATTGGAGGAAGAGAGCGACAGCTTGTACGATGCCATGTACAAACCGGAGGAAGCTAGCAACTTGGCCACCAAGGGGAATGAGCACCTTGAATCGGGCCTTCGTCACTTCGTTCTTGGGTTCAAACAGCATCTGGGTTTAAAGTGACGGGGTCAGGGTGGCGGTCTTGACGGAGTAAGGAGGGAGGCTTGGTTATGGTTGTTAGTAAATAGGCGTCGACAGGACGCAGTTTCTCTTTTTTATGTTTTAAACCTCCATGTATGGCATTGGCATGAATGGAAGTCTATGTTTCAGCATCGGGCTTTTGTTCTTCGATTCCTGCATCTCTCACATAAATGGGTAATATTTCTTCAAATATTTCCCATCGATTGAACGTGGCAATTCCCTGCCATTGATCTCCATTAGTTGATAAGCATTTCCGGTAAGGACATCAGTGATCAAGTACGGACCTTCCCACGTTGATGACCATTTACCAAATTTTTCATTATCCATGTTCTGCGGCAAAATGGTTTTACATACTGAATCACCAATGTCAAAACCTTTTAGCTTCACATGTTTGTTGTATGCCCTCGCAAACCAACTTATCCAAAGCAGCGACTCTGCTTTCACCCAATTCATTGACGTTTGCATACATCAGCTCATCGTATTCCTTCTTGGCCATGTCACTCTGCAGCTTGACCCTTAACGACTGGACTGTGATTTCAAAGGGAAGAACGGCTTCTTGTACGTATACCGTATGTTAACATATATGGGCTAACTCCAGTGCTTGACCTCCTCAACGTTCGATAAGCCCATAACACTGTTGACAATAAAGTATCTCATCCTCCTGGATTATCCTCTTAAGTGTTTCTTGATCAAGCTAATGATAATTTTGTTAGAAGCCTCAACTTGACCATTAGCCTAAGCGTAATAAAGTGTTGAGTAGATCATTTTAATCCCTCTTGATTTTGTGCAGCACCTCTTGGCTTGTGAACATTGTTTCCTAATCAGCCGTTATAGATTCAGGGATTTCAAATCGATGGATGATACGCTTCATTGTCTTTTATGTAACATTTTTGTATGAGGCTGCTTCAACTCATTTTGTAAAGTAATCGATGGCAACCAAAATAAAGCTATGCTTCTTCGACGAAGGAGGATATATCTTTCCTATTATATCCATAGCCCATCCCCTAAGTGGCCAAGATTTGATAATAGGTTTCATTACGATGCTGGCACACGATAGACAGGCCCATGCTTCTAACATGGTTCACAACCTTTAGCATAATCTATGCAACCTTGAGTAATTGTCGGCCAGAAATAACCATGTTGAAGTGGCAACCATTTCATCCTTACTCCAACTTGATGTGCTCCATATATTCGTTCATGTACTTCAGCTATTACTAACATTGATTCTTGTTTCCTTAAGCACCTTAATAGTAAACCGTCTACAGTTTTTCGATACAAATTGTCATCAATCAACAAATGCTTAATTGCTTTTCTCTTGAAATTTTTGTCATTGACAACTGGATTCTTCAAATATTCGCTGAATAGGTTTCTCCAATCTTGTTCTCCTGTGTTATTGTCTTGATTCTCTATCATCATCACTCGATTGTCTATCGACGGCAATACTTCGACTTAGGTGACGATGTGGTTAGCGAGTTCTTTGGATATTTTATACCCGAATGCCATTTAAGCTAATTCATTGGCTTCCGAATTCTCATTTCGTCTAATATGGACCAAGTCGGAATCAGCAAAATGATTTAATAATTCATTTGCCATCGTGTGATGAGACATGATATTTTTATTAAGGCATCGGTACTCTCCAGACAATCGTTTTATTACTAGCTGGGAGTCGCCTTTTATTGTAACAAATTGGGCTTTCATGTCAGCTAATGTATTTAGCCCAACAGTTAAAGCATCATATTTAGCATGATTATTTGAACGCTCAAAATCAAACTTGAACATAAGCTTGGTTTTTTGTCCCCACGGAGATAGCTCCTGCTGATCCAAATGCACTGGACCCATCAAAATATAACGTCCAGGGAACCACTTAAGTGCAATTCTCGCCTCCAACCTCCTTCTGAATGCATGGATATTTTGTAATGAAGTCCGTCACTACCTGATACTTCACTGCATTGAGCGGTACATAAATCAAATTGATTTCTGACAATGCAAACGCCCACTAAGCAATTCGGCCTCTCACAATTGGCTGAGTTAACATGTACTTTATTACGTATATTTTAATATTATATGTACCGTAATAGGCAACTTATAATGACGTAATTTAGTACAGGCATAGTACAGGGACAAACATAGTTTCTCAATGGGAGTATATCTTGTCTCAGCATCATTTAGCACTACCTGCTCTTTGCCCTCATCATTCTCTTGTGTCACCATATATCTTATTGTAGTATCGGTCACCGACAAGTAAAGTTTAAACGGCCTACCCGCCTTGGGTGGTATCAAAACTAGATGGTTGACCAAGTATTCCTTTATTTGGTCAAAGGCACGGTAATGCTTGTCTTCCCATACAAATTCTTCTTGATTCTTTAGCTTCAAAATGTGGGGAAAATACTTCAATTTTTCTAGACAAGTTAGAAATAAGCTAACGCGAGAAATTTATCTTCCCTATTATCATTTGAAGCTATTTTTGGTAGTATGTGGCGATAATTCTAGAATAGCTCTTGCTTTGTTCCTATCTATTTCGATTCCTCTTTGATTGACTAGGAATCCTAGAAAATTACCAGCTCTAACACCAAATGCACATTTCAACGGGTTCATTTTCAATCTAAATTTCCGCATTCTAAGGAAAGCTTTTTCTAAATAATTTAAATGACTTATCTGGTCTAACTTAACGATGACGTCATCAATGTTCACTTCCATAAAATGATCGATTATGTCATGAAAAGTGAAATTCATAGCTCTTTGGTATGTGGCTCTAGCATTCTTCAGACCAAATGGCATAACAAGCTATTCAAAAGTGCCAATTCCACCCGGACACCTAAACGCTATTTTATGGACATATTCTTCTGTTATAAAGATCTAATCATATCCAGAATACCCGTTCATTAAAGACATAATCTCGTTTCCTGACACTAAGTCGACAAGTATGTCAATGTTGACACCTAAATTTTGGCAACCCAATTATTTATTTATTGCATTAAAAATTAGGGATTAATTTTTAACCCCTAAAAAAAAATAGAATTAAGTGGCATAGCATATAGTTTTAGGAGCATTTTTTTTATTGGATCAACGACGGATAGGTTCAACTTGATGGTTCGAGCCTTAATTTGACAAGTTGGACTAAGGGTGCATTTGGGAAGACTTTTGGGAAAAATCCTTGAGAAAATGTAAAGGCCTTTTGAGTTAAGGGTGTTTTTAAAATGCAAAGTGTGTTTGATAAATTTATTTGTGAAAGTCCATTGTGAAATATCTTTGTACAAAATAGTGTTTGGGTAAATTAAATTTGTAAAATAATTTTATTATTAAAAAAAAATAAGAACGTTGGCCGGCCAAGGCTTCGCTGGTTATCACCGGCCAAGGGCTTCACCGGTCACCGCCGGCCAAGGGTAGGCAAGCCGTCGTGCGACCCACCGCGTCGCAGAGGTCGCCGGCAACCCATCTGGTCACACGTGAAGGTTGCGGCCGGCGTGGTCGCGACTAGATCTGCAACCAAATGGGTCACGCGAAGGTCGCGACCTCCGCGGAGGTCGCCTGAAGCATGGCCGGTGACGCAAATCTGGTCGCTACCAAATCTGCGTCGCGACCTCCGCGAAGGTTGCGGTCGGCGACCCATCTGGTCGCAGCGCGAAGGTCGTGACCAGATGGGTCGTGACGGAGGTCGCCTGAAGCACGGCCAGTGACGCAGATCTGCGTCGCGACCTCCACGAAGGTCGCCTGAAGCCTGAAGGTCGTGGCCGGCGACCCATCTGGTCGCAGCGCGAAGGTCGCGGCCGGCGACCAGATCTGCGACCAAATGGGTCCCGGTCGCGACCTTCGCGGCGACCTCTCGAGCGGGGTCACGCGACCCTCGCTGAAGGGTTGCGCAGTTGCGGCGGAGGTCATGGTGCGGCGGGTTGGCGTGGCGGGCGCGACAGTCGCCGGCGATTGCGTGCCCTTCGTCGTCCACCGCTCACGAAGAAAAAAGAAGAAGAAGATGAACAGTCAAGGTAAAAAGGGAAAAACGAAAAATCAACGGGGACAATTTGGGAAGGAAATTTTTTTATTTAAGCTCAGCTTAGCATGCCGAGAAGGCTGAAAGCCCAAGGCAACCCCCAACCTGCCTTGGGCTTTCAGCCTTGGGAATGCTTGGCATTCCCCAAATGGGGTTTGGAAATTTTTACCAAACACCCACAAATTAGCCCAAAGAGCTTTGGGGGTTCAAAGTGGCTTGCAAATGCCACTCCCAAACGCAGCCTAAGCCCACGAAGAGAGCAAATTGACCCAAACCTGTATCCTCGAAAAGATATTACGAGCTCATCTTTGTAAGATTTAAAATTTGAGAAAAATCCTATTGCAATTTTGAATCTTTGGCAATATGTAATAAAATCAGTAGATAATATTCACTTTTGCAAAGGAAATCTAAAGGAGATGTTGAAAATAAAAATAAAAAATAAAAAACAAATATCGCATTTGGAAAAAATCCTCATGGATGTTGATTTAAAACCCTAGTCCACTCACCTATAAATAGGTTGCTACACCACATAAAGGGGGCCACACATATTGATACATACGGCCACACAAGGGGGCTTCTCTTTTGATCACTTCGTAGAAGGGGGCCTTCTCTCGGTTTTTGGGGTAAAAAAAGAGCAACACAAAACAAAAAAAAAAAAAGAAAAAAGGCTCTTTTCTTTGGGGGAAGTAAAAGTCAGCAAAGGGGGGGCTTCGCGCGCCCACACTGAGAAAAACAGAAAGACGAGAAGTTATGGCCAAGTCCCTTTCGCAGCCGTGACCTCGTTATCTCCGCAATCCTCACGTAGCCTCACCACTCCGCCTACCCTCACCGTCACTATTGCTGATCCACCAAGAGTCCTGCCACCAGCGACGCACTTCCAGTCGGGCTCCCAGGAGGGTCCAGCGGCTTCGGTAAGCTCCTCACCAGCACAACTCAGGATCGTCTGAATCTTCATCATATTTTAGAGCCAGCGAGACTCCTGTGGAGTTCCATCTAGCTCGACGGATTCGCCGATGTCCAGCAAGGCCAGTATCTCTCCACATACGTGAAAGTCGCGCCAGATTTTTGTGGCCACCGCTCGCGAGCCTGAAGTCCGAGCCACATCCCTTGTTGCCCCGAAGTCCCCAGTCAAAACAACTACCAGGATTTTGGTGAAATAAGCCTAAGTGGTGGATTTGTCTTCCTCTGGGTGTTGTCCAAAAGTGAGATTGACGTGTGGATTTTTATGAGTTTATTTCATGCAAGCAAAGGGATATTTTTTGGGCAAGGATAACGTGAAGAGTTTGGTCCGTGGCGTCGTACAAATTTGGGAAAATAAATAGTCAAACGCTTCCTTGTCGAGAAGCCGTCACCACCGAGAACCTGCTGTTCCCAGCTTACATCGCGCGACGATCTGTTGTTGCAGTTGTCGATCTTTCGCCAAGTTGCGGAGTTGTTCTTCTGTTTTGCAAGTTATCAATCACTGACGAATCACTCCGAGACTCCCGAGCCGCGAGTCCCAACATGATCTCGCTGATCATCCGTGAACCATCACCGTTGACGCCACCGAGCACCACCGCACACTGCCGGTCACCCGTTGAGCGGATTCTGTTTAGTTCAAATTTGGTAATATTATTTATGGAATTAGCTAATTATCTTATCTAAATTTGATTTGGATATTTTGTTGCATAATATATGCTTTTCAATATCTTACGTGCATGTCAAATAATAGACGCATTACTCAATTAAGATTTATTTGCCTAATCCGCAACCGCACGACAATTTTTTATTCCATCTATAAGGCTTTAGATGGAATAATTAATTACGCGGGAATAAAATTGATATCTTGATCTTTAAGGTTTAAGATCAATTTATCGATTTTATTAGCAGAATAATTAAGTTTGGTTAGATATTTGTTTATAAATTTGAACTGTGGATAATATTTTTGATGATCGTGAATGATTTGGTGCTTATCTTTTAATTGCTTTACTTACCAAAAAAATACAAAAAAGATTGCATTTGCATATTATGTAGATTGGAATTGATTTCCTAGATAGAATTGCATGATAGTTAGATTCTTTTCTAATTATATTAAAATGCATGTTTAGATGGCATCTAGGTTAGATAATATCTTGAATTAAATTGCATGTCGAGATAAATTTCTAAGTTAAGATAGGATTTGGATTAGTCTATTTCTTAACTTAAAATAAAAAATATCTCACATTGGTTAGATTTTTATTTTAACAATTTTAAGTACGAATTTTAACAATATATATATATATATATTATGTGCACGTCATATAGAATTAGGTTCATGAAATACATATCATTTAGTGATTGTTGCTATATCCATTTAATTATAATTTGCCTGTCATTAGAATTAGGTCATTTGGTTAATTTAGATTGCACATTTAACCATTGGACAATTTTAGTTTCAAATCTCATGGAAAATACAAAAAAAAAAAAAAAATTGTCTAGAATAAATTAATTTCATTCTCAAGGATGGATTGCATGCTCATTAAGAAAACACAAAAATATTTCACTTGCGCCATATAGTTTAGGTCATATTGTTATGTCATATCATTTCATGTTAGATTAGTAGCATGCATTGCATAAAGCATGATTCTCATTAAATAAGTGAAAGAAAAAATTAAGTGATTGTGTGTTGATTAGAAATCATATCTAGGACCGTTGATGTGAATTCTGATCTAACATTGTAAATGCTTTCGTTATCATGAGGTAAGTCCTGCAATTTATTTAATGCTTTATCTAGGTGTTAAATTGGTGGTTTGTACACCCGCAAGGTCACCTCACATGTTAGAGAAGTAAATTAAAATCAATTTAAGTTGCCTACAAAACATTTTTCGAAATAAAAGAGAAAGGTACCAAAATGGCATTAGAGGAATCTAGCGTCGACAGAAATTTTGAATAGTTATTAAACGTGTTTTTTTACTCAGAAACTCGTCCAATGAATAGAAATTGATTTTTTGTTTCAAAAATTTTATTATGCATACCCTAAACTTCCCATTCTTCTTCTTAACTGGCACTATGTTTGAGTGTCATTCAATATATCACGTAGTTCTTGTAAAGCCTGCTACCAGTGGTCATTTGATCTCCTCTTTAATTTTTTGAATGACTTCTAGAGCAAGTGGCCTTGGTGCTTGTTTATGCGGTCTGAAACCTCTGTTAATTGGCAATTGATGCTCTGCTACTTCTCTACCCAACCCTAACATTTCATGATAGTTCCAAGCAAGAGTCTTTGTAATTTTCCAGTAAGCCTATCAGTTGAGTTACATAGATGGATCGACGATCCACGTCATTACCAAGATTAACTTCATCCAAAGGGTCTTGGGCCTCAATTACTTTATTGTCTTCCTTTATGGGCGATACTTCAAACTCCAAGATCCCATCGATAGCTCTAGTAAATTGCTCGGCTTGTTCGACCCTATAAGCTGCATCCCTCTTAATGAGGTCTTTTGATAACATAAAGTTCTCTATAAACAACCTTACTTAATTGTCCCGCCAATTTAAACTTGGGGACCTACTCAATATTTCCCTCGTCGAAATAGTAGAACATGATATTCCAACATGGAACGGGGAGGTAAGAGGTTCAAATCCCCACCTTTTTAGGGGGATGGGGTGGGGACGCGTAAGTTTTCAGGGAATGGTTCGATCCACACGCAAAGATAGCGGAGACAAAAGTCTGAGAGTAAGTGTAGAGTAGGCATAGAGTAGGAGCGACCAAAAAAAAATAAAATTATGGGGATTTGCTAATGCACCCATTGTCCTTTAATACCCCCGGCGACTTTTCGTTGTTTCCAATGCATGTGCCCAAGTCACATGTGACCTAAGGTTAGCCTTGACATACTCAACTTTGTCTCCATTCTAGATTGCCAATATTTGATGTAATGTTGAAGGCACACATTAGTTCCCGTGGATCCATTCTCTTCCTAATAATAGATTGTATAATCCATCAACGTCGACACAAAAGGATGTCCTTGAGGTTTTGGATCCAATCGTTAAGTCAACAATGAATATTCCTTTGACTTTAGAAAACTTCTCCGGTAAAGTCTGACAGTTGGATCATTAAGCAGAGAGACAGCAACGGAGGGATAGACCCCATGCTTGGGGGTTCAAAGGAAGTCTATTGCCCCTTGGATTTAGAGGTGTATGGCTGGCCAAGGAGATCCCATCTTGGACTAATTTGGTTCAAAATTAAGGTGCCATTGTTTCCCTATCTGGTATACCTAAAACTAGCCTCATTTGATCGTTCAATCTTTTTCTACTGAATCACCACCACATGAGGGAGGGTTAATGATGTGAAAATGTGAAGCAAAACAGGTGTTAGAGGGTGGTCATTATTTGAACGAATTTTGAAATTAAATGACGATGGGCATAGAAAGATGAGATACATGAATGCAAGTCCATGCAAGGTGCAATATGCGAGTTCATGCAATATCGATGTTTTTGGTTAGGGATCAAATTCTGAATGTATCTAATCCCTAATTTTCTAATGAAATGCAGAAATAATCTGTGAGCAAAAATCTAGTTGTCAATACTATATTTAAATTGAAAGAAGAACCAGAAAAGATGACTAGCATGAAACGAAAAATCAATGGAAAAATCAACGATGTCGCTGAAGTCCGAATGCAAAGCATCCTTTTCCTTCAGATAGCCTATGACCGCTATGATTTTGGCAGGGGTATTCATAAACTTGATCCAGAAGTGAGGAGACACATGCTAACTGAGAATGAGAATCTATTGGTACCTCAGTAGCCTCTCAAATTATGCTGAATCTAGACGGGAATTCATTCCTGCTGTGACCAATCATAAAAGTGATGCAGTTTTCTAATTGACTAATCTGCCAGAAAGTTGCATATATTGGAGCCCTTAAAAATTTTGCCATCTGGAATTTGAGGAGAAAATCAACTGGTGCACAACTTATCTTTCGGAAGAGACCGGTGTGATCACCTGAAGCGGCTGCTTTTTGTTCACGGCGGTTGATGTGGCCTTAACTCGTCTTCAAAGGGACTTCAATAGAGTCAAGCTTGAAATTGACTCCAATAAACTTGCCTTCTTCGCTTATTCCTGTTTCTCCATTAAGTTTTTCCACGGACTGCACTCGTCTTCCCTTTACAGGGTGGATGCCATGCAGAGACATCGTTGAAACTGAGGAGAATTCAGCATCACGTGTCCGTAGAACGTGCCATTACATGCCTCAACACATTCTGTACTTGCACGGAGTTCTCAGCCAGACATCCACTAATATTCAGCTTTTCCAAGGATGTTAATTCTTCTAGGCCTTCAATTTGATGGATCATTTTGCATTGTCTTATCTCTAAAAGTTTCAGCAACTTCAAGTTTGAAAGATCAGGTAAACTGTCGAGGTAATCACAGTCAGATAGAATTAAACTTCTCAGTGAGGTCAGCTGGCCAACCCCATGGAGATTCTGTATTTTGCAGTTCGATATATCTAGCCTCTTCAGGGCTTTGAGACCTTCAAGCCCTTCAATCTCTTCTATCGCAGAATAGTAGAGCTTGAACACTGATAAGTTGTTTAAGCCCTGGACAGTCGGCAATCTTTTCAATGATGAACAACCTTGAATTGATAAAACTGACAACGTCGTGGGAAGCTCAGATACTTCTTCAAGGCTCAAACCAGAAAGGACTAGCATTTTGAGCTGAGTAATATCTGTCGGCTCAAACTTCAGCTTGATAATTTGCGAAAGAGACAATTCTAGTTTTGTCAGTTTAGGAAACGATATTGAGAAGGATGGTTTGCCAATCATTTGTTGCACATTGGATTCTGGCATCAGCTGTTTTGAGGGAGGTCGGCATGCCTTCAGGTCCCCATCACTTAGGCACAGCTCGTCCAATTCCTTCAAATCTTCAAGAAGGGGTATCGCTTTCATCCTCTTAGAACTCACACGCAGACAAATTAGAGAAGGGGGAAGCTTCGGCAACTCTTCAATTTCATTGCACTGAATTAAATCCAGGGTGTGAAGACCAGTGATGGTGGAGATTTCAGTGGGTAGGCTAGATATATTGGAATGCCCCAGCATCAATGATCTCAGATGACGTAGTCCCTTGATATTACCAGGAATGGGCCCCTTCAAACTCCGACACCAGGAAGCATGTAGTTCTTCGAGCTCAGTTAGATTCCCAGTCTCCTCAGGAAATGCTCGAACGAAGGAAGAATCCATTCTCAGCACTGTCAAGCTCTCCAGATACATTATTGAATTGGGAAGTCCAGAGATACTAGTCCCCGATATATCCAACTCCTTTAATGACCACATTCTGCCGATAGAATCTGGAAGTTTCTTCAAACAATGGCAATCCCTCAATGACAAGCGTCTTAGATTAAGCAGCTCCCCCAGTGAGCTTGGGAGCTCGATCATTTTGGCACCGTCTAATAAGAGCTCGGAGAGAGCAGTCAGGTAACTAATTGACCTGGGCAGGTGAGTCAATGGGAAGCACTTGAAGCCACTGAGAATTTTGAGTTGCTTCAAATTGCCTATGGAGATGGGGATCTCCCGTACAGAAGTCCGGTCAATAAAAAGCTCTTTCAGAGCTGTCGCACGACCTAGTTCCACTGGCAACCCGTTCAATTGGGAGCAGAACTTCAAATTCAGGGAAACTAAAAGTTGCAAACTTCCAATTGAAGGATGTAGCTTCACCAAATGAGAACAGCGTTCAAGAATTAGGATTTCCAAATCTTTGTAACTGGAGAAGTCGGGAGTGAACAGTAAGTCAGGACACCCGGTAAGATTCAAGACTTTCAATTTCTCCATCTGCAAAAGTCAAACAGAAAACACACATATGGTCAATTCGCAGATATATAATTCAAGAAAGCAAATATAAAACAACCAAATGAATACTAAACCACCTTGATTTCACTCCAACCTCCCCAGTCTTCTGTGACTTTGCTCCAAGACAGATCAAGAATGACCAACTCTGTTAACATAAAATTTGTTGCACTAAAATCCAGAGGACACCTTTGCCAACAGAGCCACCTTAAACTAGCAAATGCACCTCCAAAGTTTCCGGAAACTTTGGCATTAGCCAACTTGAGAAACCGTAGTTCTGGCATTATCTGAAAATATCCAGCTGTTAAGTCAAAGAGGAGAGCTTCAACGTTTTCCATTCCCTGCATTTGACAAAGTAACATAATCATCAGAAGCTGTAAACCCAAATAACCATCCAATAAAAGGATATTTCCTTGCCCTACGTGCTAAAGTGTACATATATGATATGATTCCTTGAGAATATATGGAGAAAAAAAATGTAGCCCATAAGTCGAGGTGTTTGTTTTGCCGAAAACAAACTGAACCATAAGTTTTTACCTTCTCCTGTATGTAAAATTTTCTCCCAATTGGATCTCCAGATCCCTCTTGCTCAAAAATTCTTTTGCCAAGGCGTCTCAGCAATCTGTGCATCTGCAATTCATTGTTTTCTCCAATTTTTGCCAGGGGCATCAGAATGCAACCAGAGGATGGATAACAATTGGGCCACATATATGAAGCAATTCGGGCATCCACACCAGAGATAAAACATGCTATGTCCAGAAATATATCTTTTTGCTGACGATCTAGTTCTCCGTTACATATATCCAATAGCTCTTGAAGGCCAACCGTAGTCTTTTGAGAACTCATCAGACGTGCTTTCATTGACTTCTTCATCATTTCCCATTCTTGTATTGATTTACCCCGCAAAAATGAACCGACGACTTCAACTGCTAATGGTAGTTTCTCTGTAGCATTGACAATGCAGTTTGAGAGTCCATCATAATCAGGTATGGAAGATTGCATCCTGAATGCATGCTTGCAGAAAAGTTTAAAAGCTTGACCATCATCCAACTCACTAACCATGTAGGTAGGAGCCTTGTCGGAATCATACTCTTTGAGAATTTCCTCATTTTGAGAAGTCACAATTATTCGACTACCTGGACCAAACCAATCAAGCTGGTCTCCTACAATAGCATGAAGATCGGATGGCTTTTCCACGGCATCAACAACTATTAGAACTTTCATTTCACGAAATATATCCACGAAATCTTCTATTGTTTCATCAAAAGAAGTATCTTCATGATCTCGCTCAAGGATATCACAAATCAACTTATTCTGCAAAAACTGAATACCATGAGAATTTTGGGTGGTTCCTTCGACCTCTGCGAGAAAGCTACAACTGTCGAAACAAGAAGAGATCTGGTCGTATACAGCCTTGGCGAGAGTCTTCTTGCCAATTCCATCAGTTCCATATATTCCAATAATGCGCACCTCATCATTGACTTCCATTTCCAGTAAGTCGGTGATTTGTTTTGCACGATCATCAATTTCAACTACATTCTGAACAGCTGCAATTGCATAATAATTCCCATCTGAGGTTTCCTTGTCTGCTGATCGCTCTCTGGCTTCATCTTCCATTTTCTTCATCCTCTGCAAGAAAAACAGAATTTTTCACCTAAGTATGATCGTAGACGGAGACAAGAACAAACATTGCCCGATCAGTCTCTCTCTTATAACATTCCTTTAGTTCCACGCATAGATACAAGATATTCATTTATCATCAAATTGTTCTTATTGATGCAAAAATACGCACACTTATTCTAGCTATCTCTGATCCATAATTCAATATCTACTCCCACAAAATATTAATAAGGAAACTTAGGTAGTATTGTAATCAAATTAGCATCTTGGAAGTTGGATGCTTGGTTTACTGACCAGATATTTCAACTTTCAAGAGATCTTGATATGCACATCACAAGAATGGTCACAGTAATTAATTAATTCTGCTCTAGTCTCTGAAGTGTAAACAAGCTCGCAACAGCAAATGAACATTATGCAAATAGGACTAACGTCTTAAAACTCAGATGGTAGACTATTTTTAGACTCCGACTATGCAATGACGGATATTAAGTTCAGTTTACCTTCAAATACGTACAACACAAATTTCTTTGGTTCCTTCTGCATCATCTTTCCTCACATTTTCTTGTGTTGTTGTTTCCAAGTCGAATGATCCACATTCAATTTTTGGATATAGTGGTCTTGGACTAATGGAAAGCAATGCCTAAATATTCTCACCGAGTTCCAAATACAAGTATGTTCCGATACCACACTCTCATTTACAGGTACTGAGCTCTTCTTGATTGGTTCCTTCTGGTCACTTTGTTATTTTTACATGCACTTTATCCTTAAATAGAATGTCATTTATCAATTGAGAATATTGTCTATTTGCTAAAGATTTTTGCAAATTTATTGTTCAATTCATGCGTTGCCTGTTTACATCCGCACTTATTTTTCATGAGACATGCACATATTGACAAAGATCAACAATCGGGAAAGAATTGCAAATGGTTGGTATTTGGGTGAGCGATCGGCATCCATATTTGAAGGGATAAAAGACAGATGACAAGGAGATTGAGGTAATACATGCTGCTAGGGTGAATAAACTCGGAATCTTTTTGGGGAAAGATAAAATTTTGCTCCTCGCTTTTTTCGCAATTCTTCATTTTGGTCCCATCTTTTCCATCATTTTAGCCCCCAATCGATTTTTTTTTTTTTCAAATTCATCCCTTCGATAACTTTCTGATGCAAAACCTGCTGGAAACGAACAACGCCCTAGTCTACATGGCACCTACATGTCAGCAAATCGTTTGTTTATCGAGCACATTTACATGAGGAAGCCATTAGAGGACGAAATCCAAGGGAAAAAAAGAATTCCTAGTTGAGAGATTAAGATGAAGAAAGCACGATACGTGGACAAAATAAAGAGTCGCAAATAATATGAGGACCAAAACTTATTTCTCTGTTTTCCTTGGTATACCAATTTTAGAGACCATTAGTATACGTGGCCTTAGTTTTATAAATAAATAAAATATATATATATATATATATATATATATATATATATATATATATTCCATTATTGAGGGTCTTGAGCGAGAATAATTCAACTCATAGTACCCGAACCAAAATGGAAACGACTAAAATCATCGGAATCTCTTTCTAACTGTTAGTATTTAACGTTCGTAAAGATATGAGATGTTCGTTTAAAGGAAATTTTAATTCCGACTGTAAAAATGAGTAAAGTAAAACCCTAAAGCAAAAAGCAAAATCCACTCCAAACATTCCCCAAGTTAAAGCAAAAGGCTGTCGAATCCCCCAAGTAAAGCAAAAAATAAAAAATAAAAAAAGTACGAGTCAAACTATTCTAATTCCATGCCCAGTTCCGTCTCTTTTTCTATTTTACGTTGTTATATTAATACTTCATCTTACTTTCACTTTAATTAGATCAATATATTCTTTTTGGATATTTTCGACGTACGTACTACTATCTTTTTATGGTAATTATTTATTTCAATTACGATATTAATATAAATCCAATTGTTTTGCATTTTGGAACTAAAAAAGAGCTGTATCTTCTACTATTCGAATGAAAAATCCACAACCATGGGATACATTGTTTCAAATCATTTTATGAAAATCTGTATGTTGTTGTATTCTTTCTTAATCCAAAGTAGTATGCTTCCAAACTACTAGCGTCTCTTTTTGTCATAAGTTGCATTTTTTATTGAAATAATACTTTCTCCTATAAAAGTTACATCATGATTTAATTAATGACCATTTGTTAAAGCAATATTTGCTTTAATTTACGTTGAAATAGTCAATGTATTATGAACAGACGTGAATTCCCCGCGGTGGCAATCTGCTATAGTACTAAAATCGCAAAATCAACTAGTTAAACCCCTTTCGACCGAAAAAAAAAGCAACTAGTCAAGCCCATTGGTGGCCAAAAATAGAAACTAATCTAGCCTACTATATATGCATGCACCGGCAAAACAGCAAATAAATGTGTGACACAATTATTGTTTAACAGCTTCTCGTGCTGAAAAACTAATGGATGCAACATAAATCAAAGTTTTTTTTTTTGGGTGGGGTGAAGGAGGTAATCTATAACTTTTGAAAGTTTACAGTCTAATGCGCAATAATGCCAAAGTTTAATAGGGCGATTATGCTCAAAATTATAAAAAAATATATGGTATAACATTATATCCGACGCTCAATTATATAACAACGAAATTAATTTAAAAATTATAATGATAAAACTTTCATTTGTGCATTTATTAAATTTATATGAAACAACATTTCAAATTGTGAAGAACATGTCAAAGGAACACCAAAGTTTTTAAAATTATTTGAAATCATCCCCGATAAATTTTCGTCAATGGATTAAAAGATATATTTTAGTCCATGCAAATTTCAGAACAATATTCAACCTTTTACAATGTGTAGTTTTACCGAATTAGAGCATCAAACTGAAATTATAACAAACCAATTTTCAAACCTGTGCATTCACATATATCTACTATATATTTATGAAGACGATATCGCACCTTGTTTAATGTATCCAGAAGAATCTTCTGTCTGTAATGCTTCAAAGATGTCGCACGTCGTTTGATGAAGTCGCCGCGGCCCCCTATTACGACTGAACTTGCCATTACGTTCTTTGCTTGCACCGAGTTCTCAGCCGGACATTCACTGATATTCAGCGTTTCCAAAGAAAATAATTTTTCTAGGCCTTCAATTTGACGGATCATTTTGCATCGTCTGATCTCTAAAACTTTCAGCGACTTCAAGTTTGAAAGATCAGGTAAACTGAGGCAATCACAGTCAGATAGAATCAAACTTCTCAGTGAGGTTAACTGACCAATCCCATTGAGATTTTTTATTTTGCATCTGGATATTTCTAGCCTCTTCAGGGCTTTAAGCCTTTCAAGCCCTTCAATCTCTTCTATCGCAGAGTGGTGGAGCTCGAACACTGACAACGTCTTGGGAAGCTCAGATGTTTCTTTAAGGCTCCAACCAGGAGGGGTAGGCGTTTCGAGCTGAGGAATATCTGTCGGCTCAAACGTCAGCTTCATAACTTGCGAAAGAGACAATTCTAGAATCCTCAGTCTAGGAAACGATATTGAGAAGGATGGTTTGTCAATCATTTGTTTCAAGCTGGATTCTGGCATTGGCTGTTTTGAGGGAGGTCGGCGCGCCTTCGGGTCCCCATCACTTAGGCACAGCACCTCCAATTCCTTCAAATCTTCAAGAAGGGGTATCGCTTTCATCCTTTTAGAACTCACACGCAGACAAATTAGAGAAGGGGGAAGCTTCGGCAACTCTTCAATTTCATTGCACTGGATTAAATCCAGGGTGAGAAGACCAGAGATGGTGGAGATTTCCGGGGGAGGCTAGATATACTGGAATGCCCCAGCATCAATGATCTCAAATGACATAGTCCCTCGATATCACTGGGTATGGCCCCTTCAAATTCCCACACCAGGAAGCATGGAGTTCTTCCAGATTGGTTAGATTCCCAATCTCCTTAGGAAATTCTCGAATGAAAGAAGAATCCATTCTCAGCACTCTCAAGCTTTTCAGATTTCTTATTGAGTCGGGGAGTTCAGATATACTAGAGGCCGATATATCCAACTCCTCTAATGACCACATTTCGCCGATAGAATATGGAAGTTCCTCCAAATAACGGCAATCCCTCAATGACAAGCGTCTTAGCTTAAGCAGCTCCCCAAGTGAGCTTGGGAGCTCGGTAATTTTGGCACCATCTAATGAGAGTTCGGAGAGAGCAGTCACATGACAAATCGAATTGGGCAGGTGAGTCAATGGGAAGCACTTGGAGCCACTGAGAATATCGAGTTGCTTCAAATTGCCTATGGAGATGGGGATCTGCCGTACAGAAGTCCCGTCAATAAAAAGTTCTTTCAGCGCTGTCGTGCAACCCAGTTCCTCTGGCAACCTATGCAATCGGGAGCAGAACTTCAAATTCAGGGACACTAAACACTTCAAATGGCCAATCGAAGGATGTAGCTTCACCAAACGAGAACATCGTTCAAGAATCAGGATTTCCAAATCTGTGTAATCGGAGAAGTCAGGAGTGATCAGTAAGTTAGAACAACCTGTAAGATTCAAGACTTTCAATTTCTCCATCTGCAAATCCAAAACAGAAAACCCACACATGGTCAATTCACAGATATATAATTCAAGAAAGCAAACATAAAACAACCAAATACTAAACCACCTTGATTTCAGCCCAACCTCCCCAATCTTCCGTGACTTTGCTCCAAGACAGATCAAGAATGACCAACTCTCTTAACACAAAATTTATTGCATCAAATTCCAGAGGACACCTTTGCCAACAGAGCCACCTTAAAATCGGAAATGCACCTGCAAAATCTCCGGAAACTTTTGCATCATCCAACTTGAGAAAACTTATGGTTGGCATGCTCGCAAAACCTGCAGCTGTTAATATGCACGAATCACAAGCTTCCACATTTTCGATTCCCTACATATAAAATAAGTAACGTAATCATCAGAAGCCACAAAACAAAATACCAATCAGAAAAAAAACGATGCTTTCCTTGCCCTACATGCTAAAGAGTACACACATGATATTATTCCCTCAGAAAATGTGACAAAAAAAAAGAAACACGTAGCCCATATGTCAAGATGTTTGTTTGCCGAAAACAAACTGAACCAAAAGGTTTTACCTTCTGCATGTTCATTGCCTTTAGAACCTTATCCTGTGTGCAAAATCTTCTTGAACTTGGATCTCCAGATCCCTCTTGCTCAAAAATTCTTTTGCCAACGCATCTCAGCAATCTGTGCATCTGCAGTTCATTGTTTTCTCCAATTTTTGCTAGGGGCATTAGAATGCAACCACAAGATGAGAGATACCAGTTGGGCCACATATATGAAGCAATTCGGGCATCCACACCAGAGATAAAACATGTTATGTCACGAAATATATCTTTTTGCTGTTGATCTAATCCTTTGTAACATATATCCAGTATCTCTTCAAGGCCAACCGTAGTCTTTTGAGAATACATCGTAAAAAGTTTCATTGACTTCTCCATCTTTTCCCATTCTTGTACTGATTTACCCCGCAAAAATGAACCGATGACTTCAAATGCTAACGGTAGTTTCTCTGTAGCATTGACAATCCGTTTTGCGAGTCCATCATAATCTGGTATGGAAGATTGCATCCTGAATGCATGCTTGCAGAAAAGTTCAAAAACTTGACCATCATCTAACGCACCAACTGTGTAGGTACGAGCCTCCTTCTCGGGATTATACTCTTTGAGAATTTCCTCATTTCGAGAAGTCACAATTATTCGACTACCTCGACCAAACCAATCAAGCTGGTCTCCTACAATAGCATGAAGATCGGATGGCTTTTCCACGGCATCGACAACTATTAGAACTTTCATTTCACGAAATATATCCACAAAATCTTCTATTGTTTCATTAAAACAAGGATCTTCACGCTCTCGTTCAAGGATATCACGAATCAACTTATTTTGTAAAAAATGAATACCACGACTTTGTGTGGATTCTTTGACCTCTGCGAGAAAGCTGCAACTGTCGAAACAAGAAGAGATGTGATCGTACACAGCCTTGGCAATAGTCGTCTTGCCAATTCCATCAGTTCCATAGATTCCAATAATGCACACCTCCTCACTGACTTCCATCTCCAGTAAGTCAATGATTTGTTTTACACGACCATCAATTCCAACTACATTCTGAACAGCTGCAATTGCATAATTCCTATCTGAGGTTCCCATGTCTACTGGCCGCTGTCCAGCTTCATCTTTTATTTTCTCCATGCTCTGCAAGAAAAACAGAATTTCTTCACCAAAGTATTATCAGAGATGGAGAAAAGAACAAACTTCATATGATCAGTCTCTCTTTTATAACACTACATCACTTCCACGCATAAATACAAGATGTTAATTTGTCATCAAATTGTTCCTATTGATTCAAATATGTGGGAAAATTGTCTCAAGAGTCCCAAACCTATTGCACTTTTGCCAATTTAGTGATAAACCTTTCGATTTTTCCAATTGAATTCTAAACATTTTTACATATTGTCAATTGAGTCCACTCGGCCAATTTTTGCTTGGAAATCGTGGACATAAACTTTGGCCGTTCTACGTAGCTCAATCATCGTTGATGTAGACAATATTGAATAGTATTTTTCGAATGTATTATTTTTCTTCTATTTCCTTTTTTTTTTCTCTTTTCCTTCTTCACTGCATTCTTGCTATGGCCAATGACCGGCAAGGATTGCCGAGCCCTCACCAGCCATGGTATAGGTAGGGCGAGGGAGTCCTAGCCCTTGCTCTCGGCTGACAAGAGCCCAACGACCCCCGCCAGCCACAGTTGAAAGCAATGAAGAAGGAAAAAGAAAAAAAAGAAAAAAAAAGAAACATAAAAGAAATAATTAAAATATTAAAATATTACTTAAAAAATGTCAATATCAGGTTAGGGGTGTGCAAAAAAATCAGGACCCACCCAAAACCGGATCAAACCAGTCCAACTCCCAGTTCCAAATAATTTGAACCGGCAGGTACCGGTCTGGCTCCTGATTCTATGGGCAGAACTGCCCACCCGCCCACTAGAACCGGACTGATATTATAATAATATATTAATTTTCAATATAAAAAATAAAAATTCTAAAAACCCTAGATATGAAAGTTACTTTTGTTCGCCTCAAGCTCTCAAATACTTTCTAACGTGATGGCCATTGTGGCTTCTAACTTTTGATTTGTTGTAGTGGTTTTTTTCATTTTCTTTTGTTCTTATTGAGAACATTGGCTTATAGTTTCTGATTTTGGCTTATAGTGAGACCGATTTCACACTTATTTTTGTTTTACTTTTTGATTTTGCCACAAAATAGATAGGGCTTTTGATTTTGTTTGTTATATGTTGTAACGATAAATGGAAAGAGCTATTATTATATATACTCAATGCTTTGTGATGTTGTTTATGGTAAGGACTTTACGGTCAAAGAATGGAGATATTTGGTTGATGTTTGGTGATACCGGTTCCATAAATCCACCCAAGAACTGAATCCATGAAATCAACTAGCGGTTCTCGATTTCAATTTTTTGGAACCAATTATTAATGGGCAATTCTCAATTCTAGGTCAAGAATCGCCCACTTGAACCATACTCACCCCTAGCACCGATTGCTGCATCACGTAGGACAATCAGCGTCCACATCAGCAATTTATGATCAAAATTAACTGAATTGACTCAATTGAAAAAACGTGAAAAGATTTAAACTACATTATTGCAAAGTTTATGACTGAATTGGCAAAAATGCTATAAATTTAAGACTTTTTTGATAATTTTCCTCAAAAAAATGCAGACACTTATACTTAATCTAATATCTAATCTGATACAATTTCATTACAGAAACTTAGCTAGTAATAAATCTAATTCGGTGACATTATTATCTTGGAAATTGGATCTGCTTATTTACTGGCCAGATATTTCATTCTGATTAATAACGTCATCTCTGACGTGTAAATAACTTCCAACCAGCAAATGAGCATTATGGAAATTGAACTAACATCTTAAATTCAGATGGAAGACTATTGCCATGCTACTTATGAAGATCTTTCCTCTTGACAGGTTTCCTGCCAAAGTATCTTATCAGATCGTGCATTCTTAAGTCATTATTTTCCAAATATTCCGAGAAATACGTCTCACCAAGGCATTTTGTTCCACTAGGAGGATAGTAACCACAAGACTTCACTCGTAAGAGGGAATCCCCCATCCTTTCCGATAAAAAAAAAAGCATGCTATGTTGAGAAATATCTCATTCGTATGAAAATATAAAAATTTGTAACTGACCTCAATGGCAGCTTCAACTCCATCTTTCGGCTGCTTAACATCTTTGGGCTCATCAAGGTTTGTTATATTGCTTCCTTGAATAATATTTGGGACTCGCAAAAGCTTTAAATTTTTTAGCTCATTAAGGTTAGTTATCCCATTGCAATGAAAAATTTTCACGACTTCCAAAAGCTTTAAATCTCCAAGACCATCGACCTTTGCTAAATCGCAGTTGTCTAGTTCTAGTTCTGACAGATATTTCAGACTAGAAAAATTTGGCTCTTCAATCTTGCAATGTTTGAGACGCAGAGTCGATAAGCTTGGGGACGAGGGAAGTTGTGTGAGGTCTAGCTCCTTCATGTAGGATAAAGAGAGTTCCTGGAGCTGAGTAAGGGCACTAAAATTCCTAGGGAGATTGGTAACATTTGGAAGTGACAATTCCAAGGTCTCTAGACTTGTTAATCTCGTGATCCACCCAATGTCTAGGGTCTTTAGATTCAACAATAACTCCGCCCTTGGCTGCTCAACGTCTTTCAAGCACAGCACTTTTAGACTTGTCAGAGGCGACAAGTCGGGGACTATCATTTCATTGGATACCCAGTGGAGACTGAGTAAACTGGAGGGCAACTGTGGTAGTGCTTGAAGTTGGTTGCATTTGAGTATGTCAAGGGTTTGGAGGCGAGAGAGACGACAAATGCTCTGAGACAGCCCAGCCACTTCGGATGACGATAATCTCAAAATTCTCAAAGAGGATAATCCTGACATATCACAACGAACTTGGCCCCCCAAACTTCTGCAGCCAGAGAAATCTATCGCTTCCAGTTTTCCTAAGTTCGCAATATCTTCGGGAAAATTTTGTAGGCGGGTGCGTTTCATCTTCAGCGTCTTCAAATTACCCAAATTCTTGACAGATGGTGGCATTTCCTTGATTCCAGTGCCTGAAAGGTCCATTACCTCCAGCTGCGTCAGCTTCCCAACGGAATATGGAAGTTCGTCCAACTTCTGACAATTCTTTAGAGAAAGTCTCCGAAGTTTCCGAGGAAATTCAAAAGTTTCTGGATCCCAATCAATATTAGCACTATCATCCAGAGAAAGACTTGTGAGATTCCTTAGGCGGCCAATTGTGGATATGTCTTTCAACTCTCTACAGTTGCGAGCACTAAGAATTTCAACATTCTCCAAAGAACCTTCCTGGAAACAAATATTATGGATGCCAGTTCCATCAATCAGAAGTTCCCTCAGAGATTCCATCCGGCCCAATTCTTGGGGCAATTGCTTGATTAGGCTGCACTTTCTCAAATTTAAGAAACTCAAGTTCCTCAGGTTACTAATGAATGGCCCAATTTGAGATAACTGAGTACAATCTTCCAGTATCAAAATCTCCAATTTGATTGGAGCTGGAAAGTTCAACAATTTAGGTGCCTGAAAACACCCTCGTAGGTTCAAGACTTTCAATTCCTTTGCCTTCTGCAATGTCCAAAAGAAGATATCAAACTTTACTCGCTTGTACCTATCATCTTAAAACAAGATTTAAAAAGTAAATATCTGCCATACCTTCATGATTTGCGACCAGAGTCGTGAATTTCCAGTAACCAGACTCCAAGACAGATCGAGAATGACTAACTTCTGCAAATGCATATTACCTAGCTCAGAAATCAAACGGCAAGCCTGCCATTCAAGCCATCTCAAATTTGGAAGAAGATTCTCGGTGTTTCCCTGAATGTTGGCCTGGTCCAGTCTGAGGTACCTCAAGTTCGACATTTTATGAAACACTTCCCATATGAAAGATATTGGGCAACCTTCTTCAACACTGAGACTAATGCCTTCGACATTTTCAATACCCTGTCAACACTCGATTGGGGAAAAACGTATGAGTAATTTGAGAACTTTAATTTCTTACTCCTTTTAATGAAATGAAACAAATTAGTGGGTATCCACTACGCATTGTAAATCGTGTTAAGAACAAATCCGTTTATTTTCCATGCGGGATTGAATAAAGAAAAGTAAGTTATGTCAATGGCAATGAAAGGCTTATTTGAATGCTTTCGTAACCCACTAAAAGATTTCTAGAGGCTTTGTAAAACTCACCTTACCATCCTTTAGAATGTAAAGTGCGTCCCTCAGATTCCAAATCCTGGAGCACTCATGAAGATCTCTGCTCTCAACAAGTTTCCTGCCATATTTTCTTAACAGGTCATGCATTCGTATTTCATTATTTTCTCCAATTTCCAACAAATACATCTCACGAAGGAGTCTTAATTCTCTCGCAGGATAGTAATCACAAGCCTCCCACATGGAATAGGCAAACCTCCAATCTTTTCCAATTAAAAAGCATGCTATGTCCAGGAAGATCTTCTTTGTATGATCATTTAAAGACTTATAACTGGCGTTAAAGGCAGCTTCAACATTCACATCTCGGTCTTTCTTTAATAAGTCCGAGGTCTCTCTCCATATTTCTATTTCCTCCCTATTGTGCCGTAAATATCCTGCCCAAAGCACGATAGCCAAAGGACGCCCTCTAAGAGCCCCGACGATGTCTGTGGACAAGGAATCATACTCCGAGACATCTTGGAGAGCATCATCCCCTTGGAAAGCACGTTTACAAAAGAGTTGAAGAGCATGGTGATCGCTCATTGCTTCAACCTCGTGTTCTTCAAATGCTGCTTCATGCTTAAAACCAGTGAAAACATCTCTTCTAAAATCAGTGAAAACATCTCTTCTATCTGTGGTCAAAATGATTCTGCTTCCTGGACCTAACGAAGTAAGCTTCCCAACTAATGCATTAATTTGATAAGCCTCCTGCACACTATCGAGCACAATGAGAACCTTCATATGACTAAATAGACTTCTGATTATTTTGATACCTTCATAAGAAGATCTAAGTGATGCGCACTTTTCTCTTTGAAGGTTAGCAATCAACAATTCTTGGGAAACCTCGATCTCTTTCGAATTTATATCTTCCAAAAAGCTACTTCCCTCAAACAACTTATACATCTTGTTGAAGACTACCTTTGCAAGTGTAGTCTTTCCGATACCCGGCATGCCGCATATTGCGACAACACGGACGTTTCCTCCACATACTTCGATCGCTTGTCCATGGCTGTAGACGACACCAAGCTTTCTCATCATCCCTTGAACATGACGATCCATATCAACTAGTTCGTCGGTTACACGTTGGTCATACTTCTTCAACACCTCCTCGACACGTGTAAGAACTTCTTTCAGGAGGTCGGACACACGCCTGCAAAAGAAGAGTGATGAAGCACAAGGATGACGACATAGTTACCTAAATTTATTAAAGACAAGACGAAAATCAAGTGGACAATGAACGGACAAAAAATTAAATCAACCAATAGGGGCAGGTGGAATCTTCAATTTAAATCGGAAAGCAATTTTTAATGCGTGGTCTATTTCCCCGTCACGCAAATAGCAATTCTGACATCGATATCATGCTCTCTTCAAATCAAAAGTTCTAGCCAAGGAGTAACCAACAGAGAATGGCGGACCAGGTCGTCTCGAGTCATTTTCAAATGGCCATCTTAATGGATTCACCGGTTATTCGATAAGCACGTAGAACTTCAACCTGATTGTTGATCCATGTCGTAAGAATAACTTTAAAGGTCTCTCTACTATGCATCATCATCGATTTGATTACATATAAAATTTATTCGAAAAGGTTCCGGTTCATTTTCACATCACCCTAAACCTCTTTTCCATTTGTCTAGGAAAGAGAAAAGAAATCAGAAGTAAAAGAATTACCCCCCATTCATGTTCTCCCATTCAAGACCGCTTAATCCCCCGACGAGTTGAAGAACCTCCTTCCATCTTTCGATGGTATTTGTGTCAACTTTGCCATCCTTCTCATGTTTCTTGAAGGCCGTTGCAAAATCCCCAGCCTGGTGTTTTACATCGTAAGGATTAACATCATAGAAAATAGGAATAATAGTCCGTCCGTCTGATTCTCTGCACTCCCACATTTGTACCAGCTCCATAAGGCAATTTTTACTGGAAGCATAATCTTTGGAGAAGATGGCTATCGAGATCCTCGACCGCTTGATCGCATCTTTTAGCCCCTGATTGATCTCCTCTCCAGTACGGATCTTTTCATCGTCTTTAAAGACCTCGATCCCTGCGTTTTTCAATTTTTCATGTAGGAGATCCGTGAATTCTGCACGAGTATCTGCACCTCTAAAATTCAAGAATACTTCATAATTGATTTCAGATGACGAAGATGACATTGAAGAAGATTCCTGTCAAATCCAGGAAACCAAAGTAAACATATTGTTTCAGACCAAGTCTTACCCTTCTGGCCAAACGAAAAAATAAAGAAAAAGAAACACCATCTTTGCTGGTTCCATGGAGCCAAACCTAACACAGCAAGCTGACCGCATCTGAAACTCGCAACTAATGCATCTCGGCCGCTTTTAGATCCAAAATACTTAGAACTTTCGTAATACACAAACGTTGATGAGCGAAATTACAAATAATTTTTTTCGCATTTGGGGTTTGAACTACAAGCAGAGGATCGGTTCCGCCATATACACGTCGAAGAAATAATAATAAAAATCCCGAGGATGCAAAGAAAACAAACCCCGATTCTTCTCCTCATTGCAGCAGCCGCAACTGCGAAAGCAAAAACTCGGAGGAAAATTAGAAACGCCCCGGACCAATTCGCTCGCTCTCTCTCTCTCTCTCTCTCTCTAGCTCGCGCTTTCTCTCGCAGAGGCACAGGAGGCATGGAGACATCAGACGAGTATTTATTACACTTTTATACATGACCAAGACCGTTGACTTCTGGGCACTCGCTACGCGCTTGGGCAACGCGTGGGAAAGTAGTCGTTTGCTCGCGGTCCCACTTGATTTAGACATTATACGAAGTCATTACATTTTTTTTTTTTATCAATCCTACTTTATTTCTATTATACACTACAAAAAGGATTTTTCAGTGGTCGGAATTGATTAAGAAGATGCAATCAACTTGTTAGCAGTCCTCCCCAAGCTGTTCCATTCGCAATTGGATCATCAATGTATAAATGGAAACTACCCACCAAAAACCCTAAATTATATCCACCATAGTAACATGGATACAAATTTATTATTTTTCATCTCACAAATTTTTTTGAATATATGTGTCATCGATACAATTTGGAATAAATATATCACTTGAATATAAATATAAGATTTTTTATTTCACAAAAAAAAATAGAATAAATGTATAACAGTAAACATAATTTATAATTTTTGATGACTTTTTTATATGTCGAGTTCCACTCTTTCTAGTTTACGTGAATGGAGGATATTAACAGGTTCTTATCCTATATCAACCAAGTTTCCACAAAAAAAATTGCCAATCATGAATCATGACATGTTCCATGAACTTCCCAGAAAGCACCTTCTCAAGTATTAATAAGCTAAGTAATAACGTGCATAATAAACTCTAGAAGTAAGCCTGTATCCGTCATATTTGAAGCAAAACAAAATGATCCGTTTCCGTTTAATTTTTATTTTGGAAGAATCTTCAAAAGTAATCGCCTTCTCATCGAGCTTCGTGAATTGGCTTGCATAATCAAATTTTAATTGCTTGCGTCTTCTTCTAAGCGCCACAAATGAATTTCCTATTCTGTATGAGCCACATCGGCTCCGTCTTTTTTTGGTTCTCAATGCAACTCTTTCTCTAGTTCCATAAATGCACGACACTGTCCAGGAATTTATCATACTCGTGGCATTAATATACTCAACTCTTAAATCCCACATCTCTTCTAAATTTTCATATCTTCCTTCGCCCCCTCTCATGATTCTGTTTCCCCTCCTCGCCGGGAAGATGGCATGAAGCCATTTCTTCATATATGTGTGAACACAACAACCAGGGGACACGTGGGAGCCATGTCGCAATAAGTAGCTAGATTTCTCGCCAACTATTTTGCCGAGAATGCTCTTGAACAAAATATCTTTCACTGTAAGTTAAATCTTTGATTTTTTTGTGTCTTGGATTCTGTGTCGTTTCAGAAAGGAAGCGATTAATTCTACTCTAATGGCGATAACAATAAATAAATATAAATCTGAGGGGATTTGTAGATAAATGCGGGATAAATGATAACTAAAATAAATGTGTAAAGCAGGAAATAACAAGTGTATTGCATTCTTTGTCATATTTTTCCGGTCCTTTACGATGACTTCTCTATGGTTATTTATAGCCAGGTAGAGTAAAGGCGCGTTTGTTTGTGTTTTTGTTTAAAAATTGTTAGGGAACGAGAAATAGAAAAAAAAGTGTTTCGTTCCGGAACGATTTTAACAAAAAAACGCGTTTGGTAAACTTGTTCCGAGAATAAAAAAAATAAACGAAACATATTCGGTAAATTTGGATAATTTTTTTATTTCTTTTATTTTTTCTATTTTTTTCTATTTTTTTCTTTTTTTCTTTTTTCTTTTTCATTTTTTTTTTTTTTCTTCTTTTGGCCGGTCGCCGGCCAAGGCCTTGGTCGGCGACCGGCCGGCGAGGGTTGGCCTCGCCTTGATCTGCGAGCCCGAGCTCGCCCGGCGCGAGCCGAGCCGAGACGCGGCCACTCGCGGCCACCGGCGAGGCCGAGCTCGCCGGCCGCTAGGCGAGCTCGGCCTCGCCGAATCGGGGCGAGATCGAGCTCACCCAGGCCGGCGCGAGGTCGGCCTCGCCGAATCTGGGCGAGATCGAGCTCACCCAGGCCGGCGCGAGGTCGGCCTCGCCTTGATCCGGCGAGGCCAAGCTCGCCCGGCGGGCGGCGCAGGCGGCCTCGCCGGACCACCACCGGCGAGGTCGAGGCTCGCCGACCGTAGCAAGGTTGGCCTCGTCGGATCGGGAGAGATCGAGCTCGCCCGGGCGGCGCGAGGTCGGCCTCGCCGGATCTGGCGGGTCGGCCTCGCCCGGCTCTGGCGAGCTCGGCCTCGCCGGGGCCGCAGCGTCGGCCTCGCGGGGCGGCGAGCCTCGTTGTGGCAGGCGAGGCCGCCGGCCCTCGTCGGCCGTCGCCGGCCATGGCGAGAGCCCGGCGACCAGCCAAAAGAAAGAAGAACAGGAAAATAAGAGAAAAAAGAAAAAAAAAAAAGTGTTTAAAAAGTGTTTAAAAAAAAAACACAAATTTGTGTTTCTTGTTTGCGTTTTTATTTTTTGTTGAACAAAGAACACAAAAAGCGAAAAGCAAAGCGGCCAAACGCGTTTCTTTTTCGCTTTTTGTTTAAACAAAAAAGCGAGAAAAAGTATTTAAAAAAAAAAAAAAAGAATACAAATAAACGCAGCCTAATTGTCCTGATCGTTATTATTTCGATGTCAAATAATTTCGAAATTCTCGGTGTGCTTTCAACAACTGTACTATCTCATCCACGCAGCAGCTAATACCGAGTGCTTCAGTAACTGGTCTCCTGGTGTGTCGGTAATTAGTCTCCTTCCTATCCTCTTTTCTCCAAATGATGTTTTATACCGAGTCGTAGGTGACTACGACCGTTGCAATTATGGCCCTATCCGGATAGACACGTCTTCCACAAGCCCGATGGGCCTATACGGTTCATGATAGCCCATGGGGACAGGTTTTGGCGTCAACACCAACTATAGTTGATTTTGGGGTTTGATACAGAATCAGTTTCTCCAGAACGAACAGCAACAAAGACAAATTTATCGAAGTTATAACGGAGTTCTCGTTTTATGTTTTAACTTTCTTTCTCCCCAAGGAAAACGAGGATTGATTCAATCGAAGTCCGGAAGGACAAGTTCTCGATTTCTAGAGTTAAGTTTGGTCAGTGTCCTCCAGTTGGAACCTATATTTGAATTTGCACAGTCCGAGTAGATATTTCAATTATAAATGTTGCTAGCTTGTTAGTATTTCATATCAGAGAATGTCCAGGTTTTATTGATAAAAACCTTAACCTAAGTTTGGAGCAATCTTTATGTTTGGGTTTTCAACGCACGCTTACTTATACACAACTCGGGTAAGTTGAGATAGTATTGTTAAGTCTTTTGTAAGCATAATGCTAGCGTTTGTTCCTCTATCATCATTTCTTCATTTAATCTTGGTTCTTTCTTATTGTGACAATTATTTGTCTGATAATCCTCTTCCATACTAATATAACATAGAATTTAATGAATGCCCACGATTATGTATTGGTCTCACCTACCATTATTATTTCTCTCAAACTTATGAATAAGGCAAAGATCGAGACCATGATCACAGTGTAGTCCTCACGCTCTTTGAAGATGTCGTGCTTTGTTATCTACGCTCCCTTACAAAGCTTTGCTCGCAAGACAGGACTCACTACACCATGCTTCTACTTCTTCACTCAACCTTCTCGGACAAACACAATCACCCGATCAATTCCTCAATAGTCAAGACCAAGGACTCAGGGACAAAGGCAATAAGAAACTAGCTATTAGGATCGAAAAACATAACGATAAAAATCTATTCAAATGTTACTATGAAGGACAAAGCTAAATGCAAGAGACTATAATGGTGTACACATATGAAGTGCCAAGTAAGAACCCTTAATATCAAAGAGGAAAGAAAAATAACAAAAATCGCAGTTCTGGAGCCATTTTGTCTTTCACCCCAACCACCATGTTGTTCATTTCGGCTCCTCAAATGAAAAAATTTCCCAGCAGACCCCTTTGATTTAATTGAAAATAATTGATATTTTGAACGATTATAGGGATATAGCATAAAATAAAATTTCCCAAATGACAATATTGTAAAAGCATGTCCAAATGGAAATCGACAACTAAACTAAGGTTCTGTTCAAGACAGTATACATGCCATGCAAAGAAAGTGGGGAGAATTACCAAAAAAGTCTTAAACCTATTGCAATTGTGCCAATTCAGTCCTAAACTTTTTTTTTTTTGCCAATTTAGTTCTAAACCTTTTATAATTGTGCCAATTCAGTCCATCCGGCCAAAATTGGCCGGCCGGGACGCGTGGACGTGGAAGGGGACAGCCGGCGGCAACGCTAACGTGGCAACTTTTAAATTTTTTTAAATTTTTTTCGAATTTTTAATTCTTTTAAATATTTTTTAATTCTTTTTTCTTACACCTTCTCTTTTCTGTGGCTAGCCGACATTGGCCGGAGGTGGGGGCCGGCGAGGTCAGCCTCGCCGACCACTGGCGAGGCTCGCCCCCGTCGTCCGGAGGCGAGGGCCGGCGAGGGCGAGGCCCCGCCAGATCTAGCGAGGTCAGCCTCGCCGACCGCTAGCGAGGGTGAGGCCTCGCTAGATCCGACGAGCTCGGCCCTCACCAAGGCTGGGGTGGAGACGGGGAGGGAGAGAGAGACCTGGAAGAGAAGAAGCGGCGGAGCAGGGAGGCGGTCGACCGGGCGGGGAGAGGGAATCGGGGGGAGGCGGAGCTGAGCTGAGGAGACGACCGAATGCCCTCGCGTGCCGCGACGAAGAAGATGAGTCCCTCCGCCGAATTCCCCCCGATTTGCCCCACCAGAACGAATGGCTCGGCTTGATTCCGACAGCCGCAAAGCTCTTAGATTCCGTTAGCCGAACCTCGGCGTCAATGGCGGCGTCCGCTTGCAACCAAGCGATGCAGCGAGCTTCAACGTCCCTTGGACTGGCCCTTAGATCGGGCGTCCGGTCATCTCCTCAGCTCGACTTCGCCTCCCCGCGATTCCCTCTCCCCGCCCGGTCGACCGCCTCCCCGCCTCTGCCCTAGCCTTGGCGAGGGCCGAGCTCGCCGGATCTGACGAGGCCTCGCCCTCGCCAATGGCCAGCGAGGCTAACCTCGCCAAATCTGGTGAGGCCTCGCCCTCACTAGCGGTCGGCGAGGTTGACCTCGCCGGCCCTCACCTCTGGCCGGCAGGGGCGAGCCTCGCCAGTGGCCGGCGAGGTCCCTCTCCTCCGGCTGGCACCAACTGGCCAGAGAAAAGAGAAGGTGTGAAAAAAAAAATTAAAAAATATTTTAAAAAATTAAAAAATTTTAAAATTGCCACGTCAGCGTTTGCCAGCCGGTTGTCCCTTGCCGGCGTCCACGTCGGCCGTGCCGCCAATTTTGGCCGGATGGACTAAATTGGCACAATTATAAAAAGGTTTAGGACTAAATTGGCCAAAAAAAAAGTTTATGACTAAATTGGCACAATTGCAATAGGTTTAGAACTTTTTTAGTAATTCTCCCAAAGAAAGTGAGGTGAGATTTCTTTGATATATCATGAAAATAATGAGATAAATAGGATGTGATTAGTAGATCCATAAAGCGAAATCATTTTCAATCTTGAGTTAGGGACAAAGTCTGATGAAGGCAAGATTACCAGGAGAAAAGATATAAAAAAATAATAAAATATAAAACCAGACCACTTATTTAAATAATAAAACCAAACCAGAAAGGAGAGCACTCGCGAACCTTTGGTCTTCTCCAACTCTACACTTCGAGTTCGTTGAGCTCACTTGATCATTGATGAAGGAAAAAGGCAAAGAAAAAACGGATGAGACAATACTTGAAAATATGTCAGAATAAAATATCATATCTCGAATTCTCTCTCTCACTTTTATGTTGTATTTCTTGTGATTATACGTCAAATCTTAACGAGAGAGAGATTCAATTTTTACTTCCACCTCCAACCCAATTTCATCAATGAAACAACTTGCACTTCCGTAGCTTGTAATAATTAAAATTGCTTCCTAAGTCGTTCCACATGATTAGTCCATTCATGCCTCAGGTATCCACGTTTCACAAGGTAAAGTCAACCTTTCACAAGTTGAGAAATCTTAATCCTAGCTTGCAATTCAAGTTTTTGGCATGACATTTGGCTTGAAATTCCACCAGCCATTATATTATTCTTATTAGTCACTCCTCAAATTAAAAGATACTTCCCAGTAGGCCTTTGGTCTTCTTCATTTCCAAAGGTTGGAGTTCGGAGACCTTGCTGCATCGTTGATGGAGGGAGAAGGTAGATAAAAAGGGAAAGAGATGGGTACCTAACGCATGGATCTAGCCGTCACGAATTAAATTAATTCCTTTGCAAGTTGGGACGTAGTTTAAATGATGAAATTAATTGATTAAATTAATTCCTTTCCGGGATATTACATGAAAACGCATTGATCTGGGAGAAATTTTCAAGCAGTGATCTTTTATTGATTAAATTAATTCCTTGGTGTCACCAATTAGTCATACGAACAACATGAGTTGGGTTTTAGCCAAAAAAAAACAACGTGAGTTAGCAACAATTATAATGAAATGCGACTTCCCTGAATATTTATATATTTTTTCACTAATAATTCAAATTTTTAGTGAATTAAATAACAGTTTTTCGTAATCAAATAACATTTATGTAATTGACTTTTTAAAATTTGAGAAATAAAAAAGAAAAATCAAAGTTTCACTAAAAGTTAAAAGGGTTCTCTCGCTACTTCAAAAATGCGGTTGGGTTAAGGGCTGTTTGGCAACGTGCCAAACAGTGCCAAATTCTGATTTTTTCTTCCCAGAATCAGTTTGGGACGAGAATCCCGTTTGATAAAATTTTTGTTCGCAGGAACAATTTTGGACAAGATTTGAGAATCAAAAAAAGAATCAAAACAGTGAAACCTTATCCCTTCCCTTTCGTCATCCCGGTTGCCGCCTACCGCCGTTCGCCGCCGCCATGCTGCCGCCCCGCCGCTTTGAGTCCGGCGAGTCGCGGAGGCTCGCCAAGCTGTGGCGAGGTCCGGCGAGCTCACCGGAGGCAAGCTCGGCCACGGCGACGCTCCGTGAGCGTCGCCCCGATGAAGAAGAAGAAGAATAGGAAAAAAGGAAAAAAAAAGGAAAAAAAGAAAAAGTAAAAAATTTATTTAAAATTTATTTAAAAATCAAAAGAAATTAATTTGAAACAGAATTAATTAACACGGTATCAAACGCAATTCTATTTGAATAAAAAATTTTGGACGGTTATCAAACGCGATTTTTACTCGAATCGGTTTTCGGAAACAAAATAAAAAATAATCATTTCTAATTAGATTGGCTCCCATGAACAAAATCTTTACCAAACGCATCCTAAATCGTCGTGGATTCTTCTTGTCGATTTTTCTTGGATCCAGTCAACCAGCGAGTTGAAATTTAAAGAGAATCGCCCGCGCGAGGTAGCGAGTAAAGAGAGAGAGAGAGATGTCAGGTCACAAGGAGTAGAGTAGGGGCGCGTTTGGTAACGATTACGTCCCGATATCGATTCGACTAGAAATGATTATTTCCGATTGCGTTCGGAACCGATTCCGAAAAAAACACGTTTGGTAACAAATAAAATTTCGATTGGAATAGAAAAAGAATAGAAATGCGTTTGGTAACTATATAAAATTTCTATTCCAATTCTTTTTTAATTACCTTTTTAGATTAAAATAAATTTGATATTGAATTTTCATAAACCATTCTTTCGATTAATTATATTTTTATACTAAGTAATAAAAATATTAACTAATCAATTTTTATTATATAGTAAATAATAAACCATAGTATAAACTATACTAATATCCCTACAATATGTAATAAATAAAAATACTAAATTATAACATAAAATTAAATATGTATTCTATATACAACAAATATATATTTCATACTAGGAAGAAATAAAAATAAAATATAGAAATAAAAAAAAATTGATTCGGCACTTTTGATTCTCTTTTTTGATTAGGACGGAGAATCGTATTTTTCTCGATTCTCAATTCTTGTCCAAAAGCGATTCACGGGAGTAAATTTGTTAGAATCGGTTTTGACAAAAAATTTACCAAACGCGATTATGTTCTCAAACGATTTTAACAAAAAATCGATCGGATTAACTGTTTGGATGGTTGCCAAACAGGGCTAGGACTCCCATAAAAAGTAGAGAGTGGCGGTGGGACTCAGACATGATGCGATGGGGATAAAAAGAAGAAAAATAGAGTGGCCCACATGAAATAAATAAATAATTAAATAGGACAAAATGCATTCGATCAGGAACGTGATCCACACCATTATGAGGTCGGAGAACAAAAAGAAAATTCAAATTTCCACCAAAAATAAAAAGGTTCCCTCATGAAAATAAAATTAAGGTAATCCGTGAATTTTTTTAATTATCTGGGTAGATATTATTGTTTAAATTTCATACAATAACATTGAAATTAAATTATTGCCGATCACAACCTTATTAAATCCCCCAGCCAATCAAATGATCTAATATTTGTTACATTGTTTATGACGTAAATAATCAAATATGTAGCGTGCATCTAATTCATACCCTAACTTCCGTTCCTTGACTATTAACAAATGGTTTTCTACATTTAAGAAGTAATAAAGTTTTTTTCATAGTCATGGTATCTACAAATGGAGACCCATATACTTATAGATGGAACATTTCTTCATGGAATTGTAACGTGATTTAGGAGCTAGCTTTTCGGAAGAATTATTACTTTTTGTTTTGGTCAGATGAAGAATTACTACTTACCCCCAGCGATTTTTTTTGTGGATTTCCTAACTTGCCATACAAGCGTGATGGTTAATCTTCTACACGTAAGCTTATACAAAGCCCTTAGTAATTTTGCAAAAGATTTCCCATTACAATGAAAAATTACGGAAACAGGTCGCATGGTATGCGCTGGCTTTTAATGTAAAACGTCCATCATAGTGAAAGCTTCGTTGTTCCATGTTTGGCCTCTCTTTGTGTTTTTTTTTTTTTCGTAATTATTTATATAATAATCCTAACACAATACTATTTCATTTCATTTGAAGAGTGCACATAGAAAAAAAGATTCATCTTCCAATTATACTGTTTTAATATATAACAAAGGACGTGAAAAAAAATAAACTTATTTAACAAATCATGTAAAAATTGATTGATAATTATACATGATAGTATACAAACGAGAAAAGAAAAAGAAAAAACCAATCTATTGAGCCATATACATAGATGTTATCATTTTATGATGTACTATTCTTTAAAGAATCACTTTTTATAACCTAAAAGACAAAGACAACGAGAAACTTGCTATCTAGCACATTTGAATAGATTTGTATCAAGTTATGTCCTTCATATTAACAGTTCAATAATTGATACAAATCTATTCAACTGTTGACATAACAAAGCCATGTGCAAGCAAATATATAATTGTGGACACGTGGGAAGTGCCAAGTAGAACAAACCGGAGCTTTGTATTTTCTCTTTTTAATGGAAAAGAGGAAAAGAAAAATGATAGAAATTGCAGTTCAAGAGCCATTTGATCTTCTCCTCAACCATTTTGGCTTCTCAAATAAAATATCTCTCACGCCCACGCCCTGCAAGGAGGCAGGGCAAAAGTTTGAGAGTGAAAGTTAGAATAGGAATAGAGTAGGAGTGAACAAAAAATAAAATAAAATAAAATAAAATAAATATCTCCTAGCACAACTTTGATTTGACACCCATTGCCAGAGGAAGAGCAATATAGCCGCCTACTCCATCGCAGGACATTGAGATATGAATGTATCCAATAACTTTTCCTTTAGTCCTTACTGACATAATTAAAAAGGAAATACAGTGATTGATCCATGTATGAATAAAGATTATGAACCCTTTCAAAATATTTTAATCAAAAACCGAAAGAAATCCCTTATTTTAAGTTCCTCACGGATACAAGATTTACATAGTCAGCCCAACATTCTTACGAAACAATCAAATCGAGGGTCTAATGAAGAAGAATTGACCATTTAATCTTCTAAACTAATCGAGATCGAAATGGAAAAAGAGATTCGAGCAGAGAGGAATAACCAATCAAGAAAAAGCACAAGAAACTTTCTGTTTCAATTGAGATGCGAGACTGGGCAGGGCCAATTAAGTAGGTGAAGTGATTGGAATTGAGTCCCACGTACTTATGGATGGAACATTTCATTTCGGAATTTGTAAAAGTCTTCCTTCGTGTTCGAGGTGAGTTAGGAACTAGCTTTTCGGGAGAATTACTACTTGCCCCCAACGATTTTCATGGACTTCCTAACTGGCCGTCCAAACGTGTTGGTTAATCTTCTACATTAACTCATTCAAAGTCTTCCGGTGATTTTGGAAATTTTTTCCCATCGCAATGAAAAAATTTACGAAAACAAGGAAGCATTACGACTTTTAATGTAATTTGGTTTTAAATTGAGTAAAATTTGATTTATAGCTTATCACATTTAAGTGTATAATACGTTACGCCGTACAAAACATTTTACTTAATAAAAAAACCGAGTAAATTGAATAATGAAAAGATAAAATAAGATATGTGTCGTATAAAAAGTACATATATATGGTCTAATGTCAAATTCGCTTAGCATAAACTCACAATGAATTGAATAGCTGAAAAACCGAAAAACAAAATTTAGAAAATAGCGTGTATGTACGCACACGTGCATCTATATACATCTTTTGCTATTATATTTCTCTTATCTTAATAAAAGGATATTTCCTACATGGAAAATTATTTAAGCAAGATAAAATTTAGATAAATTATTTTACAACACATCAGCAGATATAAAATATTTGAGAGACTCTTGAACTTTAACTGATTTGATGCAAGTAATTTAACTCAGTGTATATAAAGAAATTTCTTATCATGAATTCAATTAACAAAAGCTAAAGATATATGTTGTTTAGTCAGTAAAATATCAATAATTTAATAGCTTAATTTGTTCAAGCGATTTCATTCAATGTGATATAGAAACGTTATACTGAATGAATAATTCACTTAATTTAGAAAAGAATAGCAGAAATTTCAAAAATCATAGACTATTTAACATACAACAAACTGTGTTTTTGTCACATTAAGGTTACGATTAAAGTAAATAATCAATGCAAAAAAAAAAACAAAAAAAAAGAAAAGTAAATAATCAATGAAAAAAAGCTGTATATTTATGAAATGATTTTTTTGTCGTTTCATGGTTAAGTAGCTCTGAACTCCTTTTACATGAAATTTACAATGAAATCATAGAGTCAAATAACTTAATAACTAAAAATAATTTAACATGTTGCATCTTGATTCATAGAAATTCATATAAATACAAAGTAGATTTATTTTTATTTTTTTGTCGTAGGAAAATTTCATTCATATGCCATAATCAAATATGAGGGAAATATTAAAAATTTCCAAACAAAGCAAATCCCATAAGAGCCACAAAACAAAACAAAACCCAAGAAATACAAGAGTATAGTTTGTGATTATAAACATGTTTTCATCCCAAAAGATCAGACTTGTCATGGCATAAAAAAATAATCGGTGGCCAATTGCCGAAGCCATCAGTAATGGACACATGCCGAGATTTTATCCTCCAAAAGTCGCAACTTGCAATACAAGCTTAGATTTAACAATACGATTAAATAAGAAATACAAGGGTTGATCCATATATGTATAATGATCATATACTCTTTTTTTAATCAACATATTCTAATCAAGACCAATACAAGGTGTAAAATATCAAGATAAATCCCTCATTTTAAGTTCCTTCTAGATGGATGGTTTACATAACCAGCCCAACGTTCTTGCAAAACAATCAAATTGAGGGTCCATATAAGAAATGGTCATTTAATCTCGGAAACTAATTAAGATCGAAATTGGAAAAAGGGATACGAGTGGAGAACGTGAACATATTCTGTTTCAATAGAGATGCGAGAATAGGCTGGGGACAATTAAGTAGGCGAAGTGGTTGGATTTCGCAAGCTATCTCAACAACCGTTGATGTGATTAGTCGATCCTTGTAATAAAGTGAAGGCTTTATTTAATTGGGCTTAAGGCCCTGTCCGCCCAAGTTGGGCCCAGAAAGCCTGGCCCACGGGAATAAGGCCCGTGGAAAGAATGGGGTATAAAAGGGAGAGAGAGAGAGAGAGAAGACGTCTATTGAAATCAGAAATTACGCACGTCTTTTCTCTCTCGCGCGTTTTCTCTCTCAAAAAGAACAGTAGGCATACGGCTTCTAATTCTTCCCTTCAAGGCTTCATCGGATCGAATTCGACCGGTTTTTCTTCCTCCATTGGCGTCGGTGTTTAATCTGTGGCTAACAAAGTACGTTCGAATCCGTGGTATGCTTTATGATCGGTGATGCGTGGTTTTTCCCAGGCTTCGTCTTCCGCATTGATTTAAGGGTTCGATTTAGTGTCGAATCCGTGTTTTGGGGATCAGTTATTCCCAACATTGGTATCAGAGCCCTAGTTCACGTTTTCCCGATCAATTTGATGTATTTTTGATTGATTTTTCGCAAAAGGACCCTCGGCCGTACGGATCGGGCGTGAAATCCCAACACCCGAGCACTATACGTCCTTTTTTCCGAGTTTGCGTAAGTAAAAATCAAGTTCTGATGGCATAGGAAGAAAGGCGACGTCGAGACGAGTCTGGAGATGCCTCGAGTGCCACCGGGCGACGCCGCACGCGCCCACACGCGCGGCCGGAAGGCGCTGTGCGTGGGCGCGATGCGCCCGGAAGCGCTGGATCGCCAGGCGCGTGCGACACACGCGCCGGTCGGCGAATCGGCGCGTGCTCGCCGGCGGCCGGCGAACCGGCACGCGCCGGTCCGCGGACCGACGCGTGCTGACGTCATCATGACATCACCCAACGGTCAGTAACCGCTGGGGTGACGTCATCGATGACGTCAGCGATGACGTCGGTTGGCCGGGCGGCGACCGACCCGTGAACCGACCCGACCCGACCCGCGGACGCAGACACGCGCGTGGCACGTGCCGGCTGACGTTTGCGTGACGTCAGCCCGCGCACACGCTCGGCACGTGCGTCGGTCTGCGCGAACGATCCGACCGGCCCGACCGGTCCGTCCAATCCGACCGGTCCGTCTGGTCCGACCGATCCGACGACCGACGACCGTTGACCTCCGTCGACCGACGACCGTTGACCTCCGTCGACCGACGACCGTTGACCGTTGACTTTGACCGTTGACCGTTGACTTTGACCGTTGACCAAAAAAAAAGGGAAAAGAATGTGTTTCTTTTTCAATTAAGTCTATGTGGATTATATGTAATCCCTTATTTGTTCTGCATTTGTTGCAGGAACAATGCCTCCCTTGAGGTTGTGCACACCTATTCGCGCAATGACCGATGAACAAAAGGAAAGGCTGTCTAAGTTGATAGCTGAGCTAACTGATCATCGATGGTAGAGTGGTGACTTAATTGATCACGTCCTTGAAGTCAACGGGAAAATTCAACAGGTCATATGGAATGGTCGTCCTATGTCACAGTCAGAGATGGTGCGATTTTTCATAAGCACTATTCCACCTGAATGGCAAGATGTGTTGAATCGCATATGGGATGTCAACGGAGCTGCTTCCTATAAGAAAATTGTAATAGATTTTGTAAATGAATATTACTCGATTGTTACAAAGGAAGAGATCAAGAAATTGAACAAAAGATAATCTTTCCCAGTTCGTATGCTGACTATGTGTTAGTTGTATTGGCTGATATATGTTAAGTGTTCTTTGTGGACATATAATGTATTGTTTACTACCCGATTGTTATTGATGTAACAACTGATATGTTAGTTGTATTGAAGAAAAGCATTATTGTTTTTATTGGATATTATTTATCATTTGCTTTCATTATTTGGTTGCTATGGGTAATTAGCTATGGGTAGTTATAGAAGTTTTTGTAACTTCATTGAATTTATTTTGCATAAGATAATTATATTAATGATAGTTTTAAGTTAGGATTTTTGGAGGATGATTGGAAACGTAGTGACCTTTTGATTCTGAAGCCTTACTTGAAATTATTCATTAATATGATAGGTCTATGCAAATGGGGATGCCTAAATGATAGGCATTAATAATTCGTGCATATTTGTCTGATTTGTTCAGATCAATGGCTTCAGCCACAAAGAGCATAGTTGCTGAGCTGAACAAAGGTGAAAAGCTCAATGGAGACAACTATGAAATTTGGCAAATGAAAATCTAGTATGTGGTGGAAGAGCAAGAAGCACTCGAGGCTCTTGTCATGACCATAGTAGAACCTGAAGAGGGAACCACTGAACAGCACAAAAAGGACAAAGAAGCTTTTCTTGCGTGGAAAAGAATGAACTCTCTAGCTCGCATCACGTTGCTGAGCAACATGGAAAATGACGTCATGCGAGAGTTTCGGCGTTTTGACAACGCCAAGGAAATGTGGGAGGCATTGGAAGCTAGATTTGGTCACACTTCGGTGACTAGACTGAGGCAGCTCACTATCAGGTTTGACTCTTATAAGAAGCCTCATGATCAGACCATGAAGCAGCATCTTAGAAAGATGTCAAACATGATAACTGAGCTGAGAGATGCTGGCCATGTCCTCACAGATGAGCAGCAAGTGCAAGCAGTGATTCGTTCCTTGCCTCAGAGTTGGGAGCATATGAAGGTGCACCTGACTCATAATGAAAATATCAAAACCTTTGAGGATGCAATGCGTCATCTTGAGCTGGAAGAGGACCGCCTGTTGGCGGCTAAGCCGGATGTTGAACTCTATCATGCTGGTTCTAGCTCAAATGGAGCTTCGAGCTCCAAGCGCAAGCGCCCTAGCTAGTTTGATAAGGGGAAAGGCAAGGAAGAAGCTGGTCCTTCAGGGAAGAAACCCAAGTTTAACCAACATGATAGAGGAAAGCGTCCTCACATGAAGAAGTTAGCAAGGGTGAAATGATACAACTGTGACAAGAAGGGTCACTATGGTCGCGACTTTCGTGAGCCAAAGAAGGTATGCATCCCTTGTACTTTTCAGAACTTTACTTATGTGTCGAGTTCTGTGTTCTTAACTGAGTCTAATCCTTTGTGGACTGTGGATTTAGGAGCGACGGACCATGTAGCGAAGGATAGAGGATCCTTCGTAGAATTCCGACGAGTACCAACTGGAACTAAGTGGATCTATGTGGGAAACAACTCCAGAACTGAAGTGAAAGGAATTGGCACATGCCAACTAAATATGCGTGGTGGACGCACTTTGTTCCTTCATGATGTGCTGTTTGCTCTGGAGATTTGTCGGAATTTAGTGTCTGTATTAGTGTTGGTTAAATTAGGTTTTAATTTGAACTTCTATAGTAGAGGTGTGGATTTGTTTTTAGATACAAATTACTATGGTCATGGTTATTTTCTGGATGGTTTTATTGTATTGGATATTGAGTATATTAATGCAAATGTTTATTATTCCCTTATCACATCTTTTAATACCTATGATAATGATGTGAATGTATGGCATGCTAGACTTGGTCATATTGGCCAACAACGTATGAATAGACTAGCCAAAGAGGGCTTGTTGGGTAATATTGAAAAAGTCGATTTACCCATATGTAAGCATTGCCTAGAAGGGAAAACGACAAGGAAACCATTTGGGAAAGGTAAAAGAGCCGAATTTCCTCTGCATTTAATTCATTCTGATGTCTGTGGTCCAATGAATGTGAGAGGAAGGCATGAGGCTGTTTATTTCATCACCTTTATTGATGATTATACTCGATTTGGATATGTTTATTTGATTTCTCATAAGTCTGAAGCAATAAGTTGTTTCCAAAGGTTTATGAACCTGGTAGAAAATCAATTAGACAAGAAAATAAAAGCATTGAGATCTGATCGAGATCGAGAATATTTATCTGATGAGTTCAGAAAATTATGTGATGAAAAAGGAATAGAAAGACAGTTGTCTATTCCGTATACTCATCAACAAAATGGTGTTGCGGAGAGAAGAAACAGAACCCTACTGGAAATGGTTAGGTCCATGATGGCGCATGCTAACTTACCTATCACCTTTTGGAGTGATGCATTGTTAACTGCTGCCTATATACTTAACCGGGTGCCTTCCAAGTCAGTTACTTCCACTCCATATGAGTTATGGACAGGTAGAAAACCGGACTTAAGTTTTCTTAAGCCATGGGGTTGTGCTGCCTATACACATGAGTCCTCTCACAAGTTTGGGAAATTAGGTCCCAGAGGAAAGAAGAGTATTTTCATAAGATACTCGGAACACTCAAAAGGGTATGTGTTCATAGGTGAGCAGGAAAGTGGGAGTATAACTGAATTTGAATCAAGGGATGTAACATTCTTAGAGGATGAGTTTCCTAAGAAGGGCGAAATAGGGGATGATCACTCACTATTTGAGACCTTAGATCAAGATAATGATATTAGTGGTGTTCATCCAAGTGGGAGCATAATAGGGAATGATGTGCAAAGTGTACAATCTCCCGTAAGGCGAACAAGTCGCCAAAGAATTCCCCGTCGACGTTTTGACATTGAAGGGGAAACTTTTATGGTTGCTCCACAAGATGAGGATGAGCCAAGAAATATCAATGAGGCTCTGAAGTGCCCTAGTAAGGAAAAATGGATTAATGCAATGGAAGAGGAAATGGAGTCAATGGAATCAAACCAAGTCTGGGAATTGGTTGATCTTCCAAAATGACGTAGAGCTATTGGGAACAAATGGGTTCTCAAAATAAAGCGAAAGGCTGATGGCTCGATAGAAAGGCATAAAGCTCGCCTTGTGGCGAAGGGGTATAATCAACAGGAAGGAATTGATTATGAAGATACGTTTTCACCTGTAGTAAGATTTACCTCGATTCGCATTATTTTGGCAATAGTGGCTAGTCTGGATCTTGAGTTACATCAAATGGATGTAAAGACTGCTTTCCTCAATGGAGAATTAGAGGAAGAAATATATATGGAACAACCTGCTGGTTTCATAGTGAAAGGCCAAGAAGAAAAGGTATGTCGACTTTTGAGGTTGATATATGGCCTTAAGCAGTCATCAAGACAATGGTATATACGTTTTCATAATGCCATAATGGCATATGATTTTACAATGATTGATGAGGATCATTGTGTATATATCAAAAGATCCAAGGATCAATTTGTGATCATATCATTATATGTTGATGATATACTAATTGCCGGAAGCAATATGGAGTTGGTTAGAACCGTCAAGAGATGGTTGTCTTCTAACTTTGAGATGAAGGATATGGGTGAGGCTGCATACATTCTTGGAGTTAAGATTTCGAGAGATCGTTCGAAGAGATCGTTGTCTCTTTCGCAAGAAACCTATATAAATAAGGTTCTTGAACGATTTCGTATGCAAGATTGTAAACCCATTGATACTCCTATTGCAAAAAGTGAAGGATTGAGCCATAGACTGTGTCTAGGGACTCCACAAGAGAAGGAACAAATGAAACATGTTCCTTATGCTAATGCTGTTGGGAGCTTGATGTACGCTATGATGTGTACAAGACCCGACATATGTTTTGCAGTTGGAATGGTGAGTAGATACCAATCCAACCCGAGTCCAGCACATTGGAAAGCCGTGAAGAGAATACTGAGGTATCTGAAGGGAACTGCTGATTTCAAGTTGAATTATCAAGGAAAGGATCTGCGACTTGAAGGCTATTCGGATGCTGATTGGGGAGGAGATTTAGATGAAAGAAAATCTACCTCAGGATTTGCTTTCTTACTGAACAATTGCGCCATATCATGGAGCAGTAAGAAGCAAACGTGTATAGCATTGTCCACGATGGAAGCTGAGTTCGTGGCATTATCAGCAGCGGTACAAGAAGGAGTTTGGCTTAAGAGATTTTTGGATCATTTAGGTGTTATTGAGGAAGCTGCAAATCCATTATTAGTTAACTGTGATAGCCAAGCAGCTATAGCGTACACCAAAGATCCAAAATATCATGGCAAGACCAAACATATAGATACCAAGTATAACTTTGTAAAAGATATGGTTGCACAAAAGGATGTGAACTTACAGTACATATCTATGCATAGAATGGTAGCAGATCCTATGACAAAGCCAATACCTAGAGATGTGTTTTGTGGTCATGTAAAATCTTTAGGATTGCGTAGAGTCTGATGTACTGAATTGTAATTTCCCTGAGTTGTTCACATTTATGAAATTTTGTTTTTCATTGATTAATGTCTATAAATCTATGTGTGATCTTTATGCATCTTAATGCTCAGTGCATTATTTTAGGTTGAGAAGTATGTTGGACAGATATTAGATTAGCCCACTCACACGGGTAATCGCCTCTATTTATTGTGTGATAAATAGAGATGAGACTGTTTTTAAGCTTATTATCTAGGTGATAATCGAGAGCTCAAGCTCAAAATATGTATGTCGCCTTAACTGAGTGTTAAGATGAGGACATAATACTTGTGATGTTCGAAAGTAAAATACCCCACATAGTTTACTTTATCTGTCTAAGATGCCAGATGTGAGTTCTGATGAATTTTGTGAATGAGTAGATACGTGAACTCAAGTTAGACATTGGGTATGTCTGAACTATCATCTGTACGGTATTGAAAAATATAGACATACGCTCCATGGGAAAGGAGTTAATACCGTAATACGTATTTCATACTACGTATGCATGAGACGACCAATAAGAGTGACAAAAAGTTTGATCTCAACTTTTATGACGTGTGAGACTCTTGAGGAAAAGAGTTCCTTAACTTTTTAGTCCCCTCAGGACTCTTACTTATTCTCAAGATTTCTATTTAGTGTTTGCTATCTTAGGGTGTTGCCAATGGTCATGAAATGATTCGATCTAATGGGGCATTTCTAGAAAAGCAAGCTGGATTGAAATTGAGAGTTTGAAGGAAAGATGAAGATTGATTTTGAAGAATCACATTGTGGTTTTGTATTCACTGGTCGACCAATTATGATTGTCTTTGTGATAATTATAATTGTGAATACAATATATATATATATATATATCATGTTTAAATGAGATCAAGAAAGATATAAATGTGATCGATCGATCTAGGGTACTGCATACTAAATCTACTCGAAGCGTGACGCCCATTATGAGCTGCTATATATTCCTAACAGATGTATAGCAACGAGCTCTTAAAGTATGCTGATCGCACAGATTATTCACCGGTATGAATGTTGAAGAGAGGTAAAGAGATTCCTGTTCGGCCCACCTTGTGCGAGTGGGAGATGAATGCTTTATTTAATTGGGCTTAAGGCCCTGTCCGCCCAAGTTGGGCCCAGAAAGCCCGGCCCACGGGAATAAGGCCCGTGGAAAGAATGGGGTATAAAAGGGAGAGAGAGAGAGAGAGAAGACGTCTGTTGAAATCAGAAATTACACACGTCTTTTCTCTCCCGCGCGTTTTCTCTCTAAAAAAGAACAGTAGGCATACGGCTTCTAATTCTTCCCTTCAAGGCTTCATCGGATCGAATTCGACCGGTTTTTCTTCTTCCATTGGCGTCGGTGTTTAATCTGTGGCTAACAAGGTACGCTCGAATCCGTGGTGTGCTTTACGATCGGTGATGCGTGGTTTTTCCCGGGCTTCGTCTTCCGCATTGATTTAGGGGTTCGATTTAGTGTCGAATCCGTGTTTCGGGGATCAGTTATTCCCAACATAAAGCAAACTCACATTCAACCTTTGGGCCATAATCGATTGAGCAACATTACCAGAAAAATAAAATAAAAAGGGAATAAATATACAGCTAGGATGGAAAAAAATTAAAACCAAACCAGATCTTCCGGCTCCCATTGCCACTAAAGAGAGCAGAGCACTACCCAGCCAGTGTTCTGCTCCAATCCCGCACTTCGAGTTCGTAGACCTTGCGACCGAAAAAATAAAAATAAAAAGATCGTAGACCTCGTTCGGTCCTCGATGAACGGAGTAGGTAAAAAAAAAAAAAAGGAGAATTACCAAATATTTTTTAATATTTTTTCGAATTTTTTAATATTTTATTGAATTTTTGAATTTTTTTCTTTTTTTTTTGTCATCTTCTTCTTCCTCGGCCGGCGAAAAAAATAGGGAGAATTACCAAATTTTTTTAATATTTTTTTTGAATTTTTTTCTTTTTTTTTATCATCTTCTTCTTCCTCTAGCCAGCCGGCGCCGGCCAAAGGCAAGGGCCAGCGAGGTCAGCCTTGTCGGCCACTGGCAAGGCTCGCCCCTGCTGGCCATTGGCGAAGGCGAGCCTCACCCAGCAACAGTGAGGCCGTCGTCACCACATCTGGCGAGGCTTGGGCCATAGCGAGGTCGAGCCTCGCCGTCCCTGGGCAAGGAGCCTTGCCGGCCACCGGCGAGCTCGACCCTTGCCTTGGCTAGGCGAGGCGTTCCCCTCCGTCTCCTTCGCTCCGTCTGCTTACTTATAAAGGCGCGCGCATCGGGCTGCCGGATTCAATTGAATCGGAGAGAAAACTCTAATCGCAAACCAGTAAAGAGAGACAGAGAGAGAGAGGTAGAGAGAGAGAGATGGTCGTGCTCGCGAGGGACAAAGAGAGAGATAGTAGAGAGAGAATGTCTGCGACGGGCGGCGGCGGCAGCGTTCAGGAGGAGGACAAGAAGCCCTTGCACAGCCAAGGCGAGGGTCGACCTCGCTGATGGTCGGCGAGGCTCCTCACCCAGGGACGGCGAGGCTCGACCTCACCATGGCTGGGAGAGGCCAAGCCTTGCCAGAGGCTGCCGTCGCTGGGCAAGGCTCGCCTTCGCCAGTGGCCGGCGAGGGCGAGCCTCGCCCGTGGCCGACGAGGCTGACCTCGCCGGCCCTCACCTCTGGCCGGCCGACGCAGAGGAAGAAGAAGATAGGAAAAAAAAAAAAGAAGAAAAAAAATTTTAAAAAATTCGAAAAAAATTAAAAAAATTATTAAAAAATGTTCACGTCGGTCGGCATCCACGTCGGCGTGCCGACCGGCCAATTTTGGCTAGATGGACCAAATTGACACAATTGTAAAAGGTTTAGAACTAAATTGACAAAAAAAAGTTTATGATTGAATTGGCAAGAATTACAATAAGTTTACTTTTTTTGGTAATTCTCCCAAAAAAAATACTCAATGCAATGAAAAAATACTCATTTTTAGGTTAAATCTTAATTATGTTATGAACTTTTCTTTATCTCAATAAAAAAGTCGCAAACTTTCACATTAATCATAAATCTATCATGTGTCCAAAAATCATCGCTTATTTCTTTGAAATTACAACATTGGGGCCAATTAGAGATTTATTATCGGATCTTGCATTTATACCAACACCCTCACTTTTGTATGAAATAACGACAATCTCTTGATGTTGATAATTTTAAGGAAACCAGTGTTAATTTTTGGACACGGGGTAGATTCAAGAGTATATAGTAAAAGTTGATGATTTAATTTTTGATAAAAAAGTTCGATGCAGAATTGACATTCACCTAAATTTTGAGGATTTTTTTAGGAAATTAGGTCAAAAATAATAGAGCAGTATTTATATGTGGGAAAATTTCAAATAAGAACGAAATGCATTCATTTTTTCAAATAAGAGTTTAAAATGAATCTTATTTTAAATAAGAGTTTAAAGTACTATAATATTATTAAATAATGACATAAAATGGACATTATTTTAAATAATGACATGAAATTGTCATATCAATCTCAAAAATGGCATAACTCATCGGCTGATAAGGGCATGTTTGTCCTTTATTTTTTTGATTTTTTTCTTTTTATGTATAGATAAAAAGAAAAAAAAAATTGAAAAAAAAAATGAAAGAGGAAGATAAGACAACGAGAGCTTTGCAGGCACTCCCCGGCTAGGGGGTGAGCACGGTTCCGGGTAGAACAGGAATCGGAGAACCGCACCGAGGGTCCGGTTCGGTTCCGGTTCCAAAGAGACCGGTTCGGCCCCGGTTCCCCTTTTCGGGAACCGGCGTTCTCGGTTCCGGTTCCGGTTACGGAACCGGTCATATAATTCAAAAAAAAAAAAAAAAAAATCTAACTTCCCCCACGATTTCCCCCCCTCTGCGAATTCTTCCCCCTTCCCCTTTCTTTTTTCTCTCTTTCTTTTCTCCCCTTTTCCTCCTCACGTCACTTCTTGCCCCCTAACTTTTTTCTTTTCTTCTCTCTCCCTCTCTTCTCTTTCCGGTTCCGGTTCCGAATCGCCTAGGGTTTCCTGGATTGCTCTGTCTCTCTCGTTTCTTTCTCAACGAGCGCCTCCTCCTGGCGCCGTCTCCGATCTCCTGCTTTCCGGAACCTGATCCGCGCGACGCCCTCTGTTCCGCGGCCCACTCCGATTCGGAGCTTCGATCGAGCGCTCGTCGCCGTCGATTAGTTCCCGCTCTTGTTCTTCTGATCTCTTTCTTGTTTTTTGTGGCTTGATAGAGCGAGAGAGAGAGAGGGAAGGGGGAAATGGTGAGGGGAAAGACGCGGATGAAGAGGATAGAGAACGACACGAGCAGGTAGGTGATGTTCTTGAAGCGCAGGAACGGGCTGCTGAAGAAGGCCTTCGAGCTCTCTGTCCTCTGCAACGCCGAGGTTGCACTCATCATCTTCTCCCCGAGGGGCAAGCTCTACGAGTTCTCGAGCTCGACGAGACGGTAGGTTTTCCTCCGCATTTTTGCTCGTCTTCGCTCGCGACCCACCGCCTCGCTCGGCGCCGAAGCCCGACGCCCCTCTATCATTGGGTCCTCCTCGCTCCACCGCCGCAACCCGTACGCCGGAACCCACCATTTCGCGCGACGCCGCTGCGCTTTCCGCCTCGTTCCGACGACTGACGCGCGAGTCGCGACGCTGTCGCCGTTGCCCGAAGACCCGCCGACCGACGTCCACGCTCGGCGCTAGAAGCCCCAACGCCCCGTGGCTGGGTCCTCCTTGCTCCCCGACGCCTCGCAAGTGCATCGCTTTATTCTTGGTTGTGAATCTTTGGTAGAGCTAAGTTGCAGTGTCGACTTCCTCATTATTGTGAATTATTTAATACTTTTGAGGCTTTATTCCCCTTGTTTTCTCTTGACTAAGTGTGTATCTCCAAGTGTGCCCTCTCTCCTCGTTCTAACCCTCTTGTGTGTCAGTTTCCACATTTGAGTTGACCCTTCGCGGATGATTTCTGACTTTTAATATGGTTGCACTTATGCCTTGCTTCTCATGCAAAACTCTGTTTCTGCGATGATAATATATTAAAGGTCTTACTATAGCAAGTCTGTTGGTGCCATGTCATTTTCAGGAGCGAAATTGGGTATGATGGATGGAGGCTCGATTTTGTTAGAGGCTTTTGAGGTGGCTATGTCAAAGACTACTTGGATGCTAGTGAACCTTACTTTGCTATTGGTGAGTACTGGGATTCCCTCAGCTGTACATATGGAGAAATGGATCACAATCAAGATGCACACAGGCAGAGAATTATCGACTGGATAAACGCTACAAATGGCACAGCTAGAGCATTTGATGTCACCACAAAAGGAATTCTTCATGCCGTAAGCACTATCACTGATAGATAGGCACTTTTTTAGATGTTCTGGAAGCATAGACACTCTGATTAAGTGCACTGACTCTAGATAGAGGAAATTCATTCAGTGTTTTGTTTTTCTTTTTGGATGAGTATGCATACAATGTCAATTAATTTGTTCACGTTATGCTTAAATTAGAGATGTACAGCTATTACACTTTTTTGGACCCATTTGTTATTCAAGTAGTTATGCTCTTGGATGTTGCGGTGAAGGAGAACTGTAGACTAAAACTCGGGCTCTAACCCTTGAATTATGTCTTGATCTGCACTTGATGAATCTCACTAATTAGGTTTTGAAGGACAGGTTTTTATAGATTACTTGTATGAGCATTAACTGTACCGCTGATTATCTTCAGAAGCAAAAGCTCTTGATTCTGATTCTCTCTCTGTGCTTTCTAACTGAATTAAAGGATTTAACTTGGCAAAAAGTGCCATTACCTCAACCAACAAATTTATAGAATCTGTAGAGTTTGTTACCCTTCTTCAAGTTTCAATTATGTGTGCTTGATGTTTCAACAATCATCCATTAGCCAACATCTGGCATTATTGATAACTGTAATTTTTATTTTGTTAACAGGTTAAGCGTAGCAAAACTTCTTCACGGACTTACAAAAAAGATTTCTATGTTTTGAGAAGAAAGATTGGTGACAACCAGCATCTCGATAGTGCTGAAGATTCCGATAATATGCGCGTACGTTATAATTCAACTCTGAAAATGAACTAAAAAAAAAAAAAAAGAACCTGTTGGAACCTAACCTCGACTTAAATCCGAGGGTGAGGTTGGGGTTTTGCTGACGGGAAGAGTGGTTGGGTTCCAAATTTTTGGAACGTACTGAGTAAGAGGTTCCAAGCCTCGGACTTTAACCGAACCTAACCAGAACCGCTCACCCCTACTCCCGGCCATCGCCCAACCATCCCCACCATTGCCAGCCCTTTCCAATGACGGTGGTGTAGGAGCAGCGAGGGAGAAGGTATCAAGTACCCATCTCTTTCACTTGATTTACTTACTTTTTTAAAAATTAAATTAAATTTTTTATATAATTTAAATAATGTTTAAAATTAAAATTGCGTTGAGCCAAAATGCCTTTAATCGGCCACAATATTTAATTTATCGCAAGCTTAGGTCTTTATTTGAAATCGTCATAATCACTAATGCTTTTATTTAAATTATTCATTTTAGATTTTTATTTAAAATTATTTTAATTATTTTAGGTATTTATTTAAAATTAAGCTCTTTTAATTTTTTATTAAGAAAATCGCAATACTTCACATTCTTTTTTTGAAGTTTCTCTGTTCGTACAGGTAGTCAATCACGTTTTTCCGTGAAGGTGTTAGGTGATCCACGTGGAGGAACTTTTAAATCTTGACTAAAGGTTAAAGCAAAAGAGAACGTACACAAAAACGGGTTGATCTGCTAGTCGCCATGGATCCTTTTCATTGACTTTTCTTGGACCCAATCTGCAAGCGAGTACATTATTTGCCTAACTCGTATTGTCTCCACACCGCACGCGCGCGAGTATAGCGCGTCAGTACTGAGCGAAGAGAGAGAGAGAGAGAGACGTCGGGTCATGTCGACAAGAAAAGACAGAGAGGCAGCGAGTGGTGGACAGCAAAAGACGATATGGACGAAAGGAAAGGCCGAAAAGGGTGCGTCCCACCAGAATAAAATTAGATTAAAATATATTTGATCACATTTCAACAAAGAGAAGTACTTTTTTTAAAAAAAAATCGAGACAATGTACTGGGTCCATACATTCTAATAAAGTTAGAAAATTTTTAAAAAAAAAATCAAATTTTCAGTTGAAGTACCAAAGCTGCCCTTGATTTGGTTCGACTTATAGGAATGTTTTTTGCAAATACCTTTGGGTGAAGGAGATTTTCCGAAATGCAAATAACCTTTTGTGTAAAATTTACATCAAAACAATTATGGCTAAAATAAAGATTTGATAAAATTAACATTTGTAAATGACTTTTATTAAATTAAAAAATAAGCAAATATTTGTATTTTTTAAGTCTGGCCATCGAATTATCGGATTTGGCCATCGGATGGCGGATTTGGCCCCTCGGACGGTCGCGTGATCAAGTGACCCCAAGTGACGACCGCCTGAGGTCGGGCGACCCCAAGTGACAGTTGCCTAGGTCACGCAACCTGAAGCAATCGTCGCCTGAGGTCCGGCGATGGTTGCTGGGGTCGAGCGACCCTCAGGTGGCGGTTGCCGGTGTGTCGCCGGCGCACACGACCCCTTGGCTAGCGGTCGTTGACCTCCAATCGGCTTCTCCATGTGGTGGTCTTCAGTTTTGGAGAAGATGAACAGTAACTGAAATACAAATGCAAGTTCCCAAAAGACCTCTAAATCTGCTTTGGACTAAGTGTTCTTAGAGTCATTTGGAGATGCAATTGCATCTTATAAAAGTCACCCAAAAAATCGAACCAAACACATTTGCATTTTGCTAAGGGACTTTAGAATCTCAAAGCCCATTTGCAAAGCCGAATCAAACGGGCATAAGAGGAAATCAATATTCAACCAAAAAATAAAAAAAGTAATCAATGGCTCTTTTTTAGTCGCATGGGTAGATACTATTGTTCAATATTGGATCATAATGAATTGTTTTTATAAATCACATTGAAATCAGGTTTTTGTCAATCAAATTTTCGTTTCATAGCCCAACTAACCTCACGAATTTCTTCATATAAAATTCAAAATCCAATTGAATGATCTAATCATTTCTTAAATTTGATGGTGTAAATAATCGGATAAGTATCTTGCGTGTAATTCACACCCAGAGTTTCGTTCCTTGACTATCAACATATGGTTTCCTACCATTTAGTGAGTCTTCAAGCAATAATTTTCTTATTGATTAAATGATTTCCTTTGCGCACAAGGTAAGTTGGGAACTAGCTTTTGAGAGAATTACTACTCTCGCCCAACGGTATTTTTGTGGATTTCCTAACTTGCCGTCTAAACGTGTTGGTTAATCTTCTACTACACTTATTCAAAGTAGACAGCCAAGTTGAAAGAAGTCTTTTTTTTTTTCTCGATAGGCTTTAGCAATTCAATGAACCAAACTAATTTGCCTCTCTTGAACATTGGGCTAAGCGTTTGCTCAAAAAAAAAAAAAAACATTGGGCTAAGCGAACGAATTCGAGATGGGCCAGCTTCCCCTTGCAATCTTCAATCCAGGCCCTCGCTTCCGAGGGGCTTTGGTCAGCTTGCTTCCTTCCATCTCAAGAAATTTGTGTTCATTGTGAGTGCGTTGTCAACAACTAAGCTTGATTCCGGTAGGCAGGACTGGAGGGCATTTCGTGCTTTACAAATAAACCACAGTACCCCCGCAAGTTCGTCATTTGAAAGTAGGTCTCTGCTTGATTCAATATGTTGCAGGATTCATTTATCCATTGTAGTAATGTTCCAGTTTAAAATATGATTGTGTAGTCTCGAATTCAACTGTATGGCCGCTGCCCAGTGACAAAGGAGGAAGATGTGCTCTATTGTTTCTGGAGCTTGGTGACATAGAGGGCACATAGGATCCGCTACTATTTTCCTCTTGAAGAGACTCTTTATTGTGGGATTAGTGTTTTCTCATGATACAAATTTTGGGGAGGGTGTTCAATTTCCCGATTTTTGTCCATAATGTTCCGGGCGTCTGATAGTATAATGAGACTTGGCCTGTTTGCTGCTGCCGGTACGTTTCAGTGAGGCCTGTTACTTGCACTATTAATTGAGTTGATCCTAGACTTATTCCTAGCCAATACCAGCCTATCGTCTTCTTAAGTTCTGGCGGATATTTTATGTTTAGATGTTCACAGACTTTGCTCTAGTTAATGAAAGTACTAGATGTACACAAAAGAGAGGAGTTAGACCCAAAAAATAACGTAAAATGAAAGTACTAGTAATTTCGACAAAAAAAAACTTGTTGAAAGTCTTATAGTGACTTTCGAAAAGATTTTCTACCGCAATGTAAAGTTACGAAAACAAGTCAGCATCATATGCAAAGACTTTTGATTAATTTTTATTTTAAATTGAATTATAGCTCATTACATTTAAGTGTATAAGCTACAGCATACAAAACATTTTACTTTATTAAAAAAATTGGGTAAATTGAATAATAAAAAGATAAAATAAGATGTGCATCATAAAAAAAATACACGTTTACAGTTTATGTAACCTTTCTTGCTAATGCCAAATTCGCTTAACATAAACTCATAATGAATTGAATAGCTGAAAAACCAAAAAACATAATTTAGAAGATAGTGTAAACGTACGTGCCAGTGTGCGTCTATATATATTTTTCTAATCAAATTTATCTTAATCTAAATAAAAAAATATTTCCCACAAGAATTCTTTTAAGTAAGATAAAATTAAAATAAATTAGTTTACAACAAATCAACAGAGATTAATTATTTGAGAAACTCTTGAATTTTAACTGATTTCTCAGTGTATATAGGAATTTCTTATCATAAATTCAATTAATAAAAGCTAAAGATAACGGTTGTTTAGTCGGTAAACTATCAATAATTTAATAGCTTAATTTGTTCGAGCGATTTCATTCAATGCAATATAGAAACATTTATCTGAATAAAGAATAGAAAAGAATCGCAGAAATTTAAAAATCACAGACTATTTAAAATGTAACAAATTGTGTTTTTGTCACTTTGAGGTTACGATAAAAGTAAATAATCAATGAATAAAAGCTGTATAATTATAACATGATTTTTTTTTTTTTTTTTTTTTGTTTCATGGTTAAGTAGTTCTAAAATCCATTTACTTGAAATTTACAATGAAATCATAGAGTCAGAAGAATTAAGAACTAAAAATAATCTAACATGTCACATTATGATTCATGCAAATTCATACAAAGACAAAGTAGATTCTTTTTCATCGAAAGAAAATTTCATTCATTTGTCATGATCAAACATGTTAGGAATATAGAAAACTTCCAAGAAAGCAAATCCTAAAACAGCTGTAAAACAAAACTAAACCTATAAAACAAAGGAGCATAACTTCCAGCTATAAACACGTTCTCATCCCAATGGATCATTTGTCACAGCGTTAAAAAACAATTGCTAGCAATTACCAAAACCATTAATGATGGGTATATACTGAGATTTTCTCCTTCAGAAACTATGACTTGAAATACGCGTCTAAATTCAACGTCGTCAACATTATCATCATACGAAGACAACAATAAATGCAAAGGTTGATCTATATATGCATAACGATTATGTACTCTTTTTTTAATCAATATATTATAATCAAGACCAAAACAAGGTGCAAAACATCTAAAGAAATCGCTGATTTTAAGCTCCTCCCAGATGAATGCTTCACAGAGTCGGCCCAACGTTCTTGCAAAACAATTGAATCAAGGGTCTAGATAAAAATTGACCATTTAATCTTGTAAACTAATCAAGATCAAATTGGAAAAAAGGACGCGCTGAGAACAAGAAACCATTCTATCTCAATAGAGATGCGAGAACAGCCTGGGGGCAATTAACATGGTGAAGTCGTTGGATTTTGCAAGCTTATTCCAACCTCCTTCGATAAAGCAAACTCACTTTCAATCTTTGGGCCATAACCTGATGTAAGCAACATTACCGGGAAAAAAAGGGGAATAGAATATACTGCAAGGACGGAAAAATATTAAAGCCAAACCAGATCTTTCCGGCTCCCATTACCACCAAAGAGAGAAGAGCACTAGCCAACCAGTGGTCTTCTCCACTCGCAGACCTCGCTCGATCCATGATGAAGGGAGTAGGCTAAAAATTAAAAATATATATATATATATGAAAAACACATAGTTTTAAGTTTAATCTCAATTATATTTTGAATTTTTCTTTATTTCAAGAAAAAAGTCGCAAGCTTTCACTGGAATCCTAAATCTATCCCATATCAAAAAATTGCAGCATCTTTCTTTAAAATTATCAATATTTTTGGTTAGTTAGGGATTCATTATCAAATCTTGCATCTTTATCACCGTTCTCATCTATGTATGAAATAACAATAGTTTCATGATCTCGATAATTTTAAAGAAATCGATGTTGGTTTTCGGACGCTAGATAGGTTTGATATTATAGTGAAGGTTTCTGATTTTATTTTAGAAAATAAAAATTGATGCAGAATTGGGATTTGATCTAAAAAGGATTTTTAAAAGAAAATTAGGTCAAAAAATCAAAAGAGGCAGTATGTAAATACGGTAGGTGGTCAAGCACGTTATTTTATTTTATTTTATAAAAGAGGTAGGTTGATCTGCAAGCGAGTACAATATTTGGCTAACTCGCGCGCGTATAGGTATTGTCTACACGCGCGCATATTGCGCGTGAGTAGCGACCGGGAGAGAGAGAGAGAGAGAGACGTCGGGTCATGTCGACAAGAAAAGAGAGACGCAGTGGGCGGTGGACAGGAAAAGACGATAAGGACGAAAGAAAAAGGCATAAAAGGACTGGGTCCACCAGAATTAAATTGAATTATATTTGATCTTTATAGTGGAGCTCACATTTCGATAAAGTGTAATACTGATATCGAACCGACCAAAAAAAAAATACTGATATCGAGACAATGTACTGAATCTAAAATGGACCCACATTAAAAAAAAAAAAATGGACCCACATTCTGATAAAGTTAGAAAATAAAAAAAGAAAATTAAAATATTCACTGGAAGTACAAAACTTCCCTCAATATGAGGTAATCGATTACTTTTTTTTAATCTTGTCGGCCGGTACGATTGTTTCAATACCAAATCCTAATGAATCGTTATCATAAATCACATTGAAATCACGCTTTTGTCAATTAAACTTTTATTACGTAGCCCCGCTAACCTCATAAATAATGTCATGTAGAATTCAAACTTCAGGGTGTAAATAATCGAATATGTCTCTTGCATGTAATTAACGCAAGGAGTTTCAGTCCTTGAATATTAATTAACACGTGGTTTTCTACCATTTATAAATTATATAGTTTTTCTCCTTGTCAAGGTATCTAAAAAGTGGAGTCCCACATGCTTATAGATGGAACGTTTCCTTTTGGAATTTGTCAAAATCTTCAAGCAACGATTTTTTATTTGATTAAATTATTTCCTTTGCGTACAAAGAGAGCTAGGAACTAGCTTTTGGGAACAATTGCTACTCGCCCCCAACGATTTTTGTGGATTTCATAACTTGCCATCCAGATGTGTTGGTTGATCTTCTACCATTCAAAGTAGGCAGCCAAGTAGAAGGAAGTCCTTTTGTTTTGATGGGCCTTAGCTGTCCGATCTGCCCAACCGATTTGCCTCTCTTGGAGAACGAATTTGAGATGGGCCAGCTTCCTCTTGCAATCCTCAATCCAGGCCCTCACGTCCCCAGGGCTTTGGTCAGCTTGCTTCCCTCTTCTCACGTTCCTTTTGGGGTTCCATCTCAATGTTCATCGCGAGTGCATTGTCAATAACTAGGCTTGATTCTGATCGGCGGAACTGGAAGATGTGGGCATTTCGTGCTTTCCGAATAAACCACAATACCCCCGCGAGTTCCTCATTTGAATGTAGGTCTATGCTTGATTCAATGCATTGCCTGATCCATTGATCCATTCTGATAATGTTCTGATTTGAAATTTGACTGTGTAGTCTCAAATCCGACCATATGGCCGCTGTCCAATGACAAAGGAGGAAGATGTGCTATGTTGTTTCTGGAGCTTAGTGACATAAAGGGTACATGGGGTCAGCTAAGATTTTCCTCCTGAAGAGATACTCCCTTGTGGGTATGGTGTTTTGGTATACGCTCCACACAAAGAAATAAATTTTGGGGAGGGTCCAGACTTTCGTCCACCGTGTTCTGGGTGTCTGATAGGATGATGAGGCTTGGTCTGTTTGTTGCGGCCAGTTCGTTTGAGTATGGCCTGTTACTTGCACTTTTAGCTGAGATGATCCCACACTCGTTCCTAATCCATACCCGCATATCGTCTTTTGAAGTTCTGCCGGATATTTTTATGGTCAGATGTTCACAAACTGTGCTCAAGTTAATGAAAGTACTAGATGTACATAGAAGAGAGGAGTTAGACCAAAAGAAAAAAAAAAATGGAAAGTACTAGTATTTTCAAACAAAAAAAATTGCTGAAAATGTTAATGTAATTTTTGAAAGGATTTCGTATCACAATGTAAAGTTACGAAAACAAGTAAGCATTATATGCAATGACTTTTAATGAATTGTTATTTTCAATTGAGTAAAATTGAATTATAGCTTACTATGTTTAAGTGAATAAGTTACACCGTACAAAACATTTTATTTTGTAAAAAAAAGAGTAAATTGAATAATGAAAGGATAAAAATGAGATATGCGTCATATATAAAATAAATATATTTCTTGCTAATGTCAAATTTGCTTAACATAAACTCACAATGAATTGAATAGCTGAAAAACCGAAAAACATTATTTAGAAAATAGTGTGTATATGGACGCACGCCTGTCTATATATATTTTTTGCTGTTAAATTTCTCATACTCTAAATAAAGAATATTTCCTACAAGAAAATTTATTTTAGTAAGATAAAATTAAAATAAATTGGTTTACAATAGATCAAGAGATTAAAGATTCGAGAAACTCTTGAATTTTAACTGATTTGATGTAAGTAATTTAACTCAATGTATATAGGAATTTCTTATCATGAATTCAATTTACAAAAGCTAAAGATACATGTTGTTAAGTCGGTAAACTATCAATAGTTTAATAGCCTAATTTGTTCAAGCGATTTCATTTAATGTAATATAGAAACATTATACTGAATAACGAATTCGCTTAATTTGGAAAAGCATTGCATAAATTTAAAAAAACATAGACTATTTAAAACATAACAAATTGTGTTTTTTGTCAATTTGAGGTTACAATAAAAGTAAATAATCAATGAATAAAAGTTGTATATTTATAACATGAATATATTGTTGTTTCATAGTCAAGTAGTTCTGAAATCAAAACGTGGACCCTTGGAATGCTATAACTTTATAGAAATCGACACTTGAGTATCATAACTTACGAAATGTACACTTAAGTGCCAAAATCGGAGTAAAAGTGCCAATCTGGCCAAATTGCATACGTGGCATTTTTCCGATGAAACGAGTGCAAAACGGCACCGTTTTGCACACCGACGTGGCCAAATAATACAAAAAAACGGCGTCGTTTTGGGCTAATGTGGTAAAAAATAATATAAAAAATAATTAAATTAAATTTAGTTAAATATTTAAAATTTAAAAAAAAAATTAAAAAAAAGAATAAGAATAAGAAAATGGGGGCAAGAAGGGCTAGCGACGGAGAGGGAGGGTCGGGCTGGGGTTGCTTGGCCCGGCCGGGGCCGCAACCCCGCGGACCGGCGGCGAGGATTGCAGCCCTTGCCTAGATCGCCGAGGTCGGCGAGGGTCGGCAGCCTCGCCTAGATCCAGCCGAGGGGGGTGAGGGGAAGCAGCCAGCGGCCGAGGAGGAGGAAGAAAAAGGGGGGGGGAAGGGGGAGGAGGGAGGCAGTTGGTAGCGAGGGCCGGGGCCACTAGCCTCGCCCGGGCTCGACGGCCCCGACCGACCCTCCCTTGCCTTCCAGCGACGGTGGGGAGGCAGCGACGGCGAGGGCTCAGCCCTTAACCGCCAATTGTCTTCCTCCTCCTCCGTCTCCGTTTTTTTTAAATATAAATTATATTATTTTTTTTAAAATTTAATTTATTTAATTTTTATATTATATTAAAATTCAAATTATGCCAAAACGACATCATTTTGGCTGATTTAAGGGTTCTATTTTGGCCAACATCTGAAACGAAGTCGTTTTGGGTGAATTAGAGCTAACTTAGCTCTCTAGTGAGCCACCTCGGTGAGAAATATTAATATTTAAATGCCACGTATGATTTCCAGCTGGTTTCGCCGAGGTGACACTCGTGTGTCCCATTTTTCTTCAAATATGGCACTTAAGATACCTTTCGTAAGTTAAGACTTAAATGTCCATTTGGGCAAAATTATGGCATTTATAGTACTCTTTTCTCTTCTGAAATCCATTTACAAGAAATTTACAATGAATTCATAGAGTCAAAAGACTTGAGAACTAAAAATAATTCAACATGTCACAGTATAATTCATAGAAATTCATATAAATACGAAATAGATTTATTTTTCATCAAAAGAAAATTTCATTCATTTGCCATAATCAAACATGAGGGGAATATGGAAAACTTCCACGCAAAACAAATCCCAAAAAAGCTGCAAAACAAAGCAAAATCCAAAAGATAAATATGCTCTTGTCCCAAAAGGCCAGATTTGTCATAACATTAAAAATCAATTGGCGATCGATCACTGAAACCGTTAATGATGGGCATACACGAAGATTTTTACCTCTAGAAACTAGTCTTGCAATATGTGCCTAAATTCAATGTCCTTAACACTATCACTGTACGCATCTAAGAAACTCTTAGATTTAGATCTATAGCTAAATCAAAAGAGAAAAGCTTTCACCGAATCTCAGAGAAGTCATAGAACCACGTTTGAGCCATCTTGCTGGCTGGACTAGTGACAATGTTCTTACGAAATTTTTAGCTGCAAGTAGATTTATTCATTATGACGATTGAAGAAAGGCAACATCAACAAGCGAAAAAGATGAAAAAACTCCCATATTAGATTGGAAGAGAAAAAAAAAAAAGGAAATCAAAGCCTAAAAAGAAAAGCAGAGCAAAGTTGGATCTTAGCTTCATAAATTAAAGTTGAGAGCCCACGGATGAAGTTTTTTTGAGGGAGGGTTTCTTTGGGAAAGAGAGTTTGCCGACGGAGAGATTAGGTTTTTGAAAGAGAGCTCACAATAAAGATCTTCGTTCAATTGCCGCAAACAAAGTAGAATTGAAAAGGGGATAATAGCATAAATAGTTGCTGAATTTTGGTTCAATGTATTGATTTTTAATTTGTCAATGTAGTCAATAAACTTTGGCTCAATGTGTAATACCTTCAACTTTTAATTGGTTCAATATAGTCCCTGAACTATTGTTAAGGTTCTTTGTAGTCCTTCTGTTTGTGTCATTTTCACATAATTTAGGTATTAAAATAAATATTTATCAATAGTTCATAGATCACATTAAATAAATTAAAAATTTATAATGAAATTGCACGTTGGGTCAAAATTCAAGGAGTATATTGAACAAATTAAAGTTTCAATAACGACGTTGCACATTGGACCTTAGTTTGGAGACCATTGGTGTCATTTTCCCATTAAAAAAGGCATGTGGTATTAGAAAAAAAATCAACTGCTAACTTTAAAGTGAATTTAGTTTAATAGCATGCTGCATTAGATTATTGAAATAAACAAAGAAATCACTCAATTTAAACAATAACAACATTAGTCAGTTTTAAATATCTTAAATGTGGGTTATTTTGATTCCCGGTAATTTAATATTATACACAATTTCAAATAGTTTTGGAAATTAGTGATTTACTGTGTTATTATTCATGTGTTTACTCTTACTTTTGACATCCATTTATCATCAAATAAGGATCATAAAAATAGTTCTGACTTTTAACTTAGTCATTAAAAAATTGAGCTAAAGAATATAGCACCAACAAAGATGTCCGTATTCTAAATAAAAACAAACTGAACAAGATGCTGATATGTTCTAAACTCAACTTTTCTAATGTTTCTATCGTGTATGCATTCTTTCTAAATTTTAATTGTAAAAACTTTCATGTTGCTAAATTTAACTTTAAGCATTTTCAATTTTTTAAATGTGGGACTTTACAAAAAAAAACAAATTAGTATTTATCCACATACATAGGTCCAACAGACTTATAGAAATAACGTAAGTCGCAACATTATTGGTATCATAAGTGACAATAGTTATGCTAACACAGATAAAAATAACATTAAAAAATTGTCAAGACATATTGACAAAATATATATATCAACGATTGGAAGATAGTTTATATAATGCTCGCCACATGAGAATTCACTTTACCTTCATACCTACACTTGACACACTATTGACACCTAAATTTTACCTAATCATTTAGTAATTAGTTGCATAAAAAAAATTAATAATAAATAATAATAATAAAAATAGTAAAATTGCATTTCATGTAATCGCATTTGCATCGGTACTAAAAGGGCAACAAGACGCAGCGGCTCGCGGTCGATAATATTCACAAAAGGATGGCCTCTCTCTCCACCGATCTGAACGTGCATTAAAGAAAGCAAAGAAAATATTCTCCACCGCACACGCGAGAATACCGAAAAAAAGTCTGCAAGAAGATGGGCTCACAATTTTATAAAATTTTATAATGAGTTGTTGCAAGGAATTCTCTCCTTCCCGGAGAGCAAATCGGCTGGAGAAGAAAGTTCAAGAAAGTTCCTACACGTTCATTATCTATTTCTCATTAATGCATGCATTAATTGGACGGACATGGTAGGGACCCTCGAGCGAAAGGTGGTCTCTCTCTTGCTGGTATGAAAACACACAATGAAAGTCAAAAAAAAAACGGAGAAGAAAGAAGAGTTACTGTTCTTCTTCTTTGCGAGGCTTTTGCCGTCGACCCCTCGCGGCCCGCGCTCGCACTGTCGCGCCTCCACCTCCGCCGTGCGCCGCCTCGCCTGCTGTGCGCACCAACCCACGACGACTCGACGCTGCTCCTTCTCCGCCCGCTGTTGCTGTCTCGCCGCTCCACCGCTCCTCCGCCACCACTGCTGCAGACCCGCGACGCCAAGACCGGAGGCCGAGCCACTGCACGCCCGAGCGACTCTACCGCTGCTTCTGCTCTGCCCGTGACCTGCAGCAGTCGAGTCCCCATTCGTCGTCTCCGAGCGCGCCACCGTCTCCGCCCGCCACCGCTGCTTCTGCAAGCAGCACCTCCAAGCCAGCACCACTGCATTCCGCTGCTCGTTGTGGCAGCAACTGCTCAAGTCTGCCCTTGCTCTCCACCGCCGCTCAAACCCTCGCGTTCCACCAGCCGTCGAAGCTCCTCCTCACCCGCGAGCTCGTGCTGTCCTCTGCACCAGCTCTATACGAGCGTAGATACGACGACGCCTCAGCCCGCGACGCCCACCTTCCGCTACGAGATCTGCAACGCCCATCGTTGCAACTCCTGGTCACCGCCGCGCGACCCGACGCCCAGCAAATCCGCTCCGAGCCTCCTCCGAGCGAAGTTGCCTGCTGATCCTCCCGTGCTGCTCAGACCAGCGACCCGACACCTGCAGCACACCACCCGCAACCTGCTGCTGCCGGGTCCGCCCACCGCCGTTCCACTCGCTGCCGGTCCTCGCGGAGTTCAACGCGTGACTAGCTGCTCCCCCAACGACTCACCACGCTTGCCGAACACCGTGGAAAGCCAAAGCAAGAAAACAAAAAAAAGAAAAGCAAATTAGGTAGTTTTTTTTGTCTACTTTATTTTGTTATTTTATGTTACTTTACTTTTTTAGTAGAATTATTCCTTAATATAAGATCGAGAATGTTTGACATGAAATAGCCTGTGAAATTTGTGATTGACAGTCCGATTTTCGCGCCCGAAATCCGACTCGCAATTGCTTGAAAAATCGCCAATCCGATCTCACGCCCGAGATTCGATTTGCAATTTATTTAAAATTGGCCAACCTGATCTCATGCGAGATATGGTTCGTCAATGTAGATGTCGGCCTTGCTCGATTTGCTGTCGTGCCATTTAAGTTAATTTCGCTTTCATAAAAAAAATCATCAAGCATTTTAGAATAGAATTGCATGTCTCATTTTAAGTTTAGATCAATTTGCATCAATTTGCATCTTAGGTTAGAAATGGATAGATTAAAATAACGTCTTAGTTTAAATTAGGATTTAGCATGACTTAATCCTAAGCTTAAATTGATGGGATTTTAATTTAGCTGAGGCAATTTTTGCATTTTTCTTAATTTCGAATATCATGAAAAATACAAAAATTTGTCTTTAGATAAATTAGTTTCAATTTTTAGGATAGATTGCATTTTTAGGAATAGAAATATCATGTGCACGTCATGTGGGATTAGGTTCATAAAATGTACGTCATGTAGAATTAGCTTCATTTAATTAAAATTGCCCGTCATTATAATTAGGTCATTTTGATTTGCATATTTGATTATTGCATGTTCATTAAGAAAACATAAATATATATATTTTACTCATGTCATGTAGTTTAGAACACATTGTCATGCCATTTCATGTTAGATTAGATGCACTCCATGGTTCGCATTGAAAAAGTGAAAACAAAATTGAGAAATTACATTGTTAAGTAGAAATCATATCTAGGATTGTGGATGTGGGTTTTAATTTAACATTGCAGATGCTTTCATTGCTATGAGTTAAGTCTTGCAATTTATTCATTGTTTTCTTGGGTGTTAAATTGATGGTTTGCACAGCCGCATGATTACCTTACATGTTAGGGAGATAAATTAAAATCAATTCGAGCTGCATGCCAAATACTTTTTCAAAATAAAAGAAAAGGTACCGAAAGGGCGTTGGAGAAATCTAGCGTAACCAAGTCCCCGAACTCACAATCTCTGGTTCGTAGGAGTGAAGTAATTCTCCCATTACTTTACTTGGGTTTCTAATCAACCCACCAAGAATAGATTAGTGGCGACTCCTAATTGAAAATCAATTGCATGTTAAGAACTTGAACCTAAGTCGCGAATTGGTATGGGCTTGGGAGAGTCCGAGTTAAGTCTAGGCTTAACAATCCATTAGCCGAACCCTTAGGTGGTCCAACCCGCTTCGGGGAGGTCGCGACAGCTTGGCGACTCCGCTGGGGACTTGAGTTAAAATTCTTAGAGGACTTAGGCCAATTTTCTTTATGAAAAATATTGTTTGGCAGCGAGGATTCCAGGTATGTCCCTAACGTTTAAGGTGTTAAATGTTCTTGCAGGATAGGAGGTATAAGGGGAAGTGTTTGCTAACCTTTGTTTTGCAGGTAGGTGTAGGAATGTATGGTTTACTTTCACATATGAAGTGTTGCTTGATATAAAATGTTGTGCATGCCTTGCATCTAGCACTATACTATTGCACACACAACCCGCCGCCGGACCTGGGCCGCATAGGATCATCTAGGATGGTATTGAGATGGATACCACTTCAACCGCATGCCCGCAGTATGAGTCGCCCATCTCAATCCCGAAGTTTCTTTTTTGGTGTCAAGAGTACCCACCTCGGTTCGCATGCCCGCAACCTAGGTCGGCTCTTTGACCAAGCCAAAGTCATGAGGACCCGACTTAGTCCGCACGCCCGCGGCTAGTTTGATCATCCTTATGGCTTCACTTTGTTAAGCCTTATAGACTAGAAATCGAGCCACTTACCATGCGCGTGTCTATGTGATCGCCCTTTGTTTATTGGTAAAGTAAGTTCTCTAAATTCTCGCCTTTGCAATTTACTTACTCTACCGTATTATTTTGCCGGTCCATGGCATTAGGATTATCCCGAGTCTTGATCAATATACAATGGGAATACCGGAAATTCGAATTATTCTCTCTCCAAAGGAAGAGCTTAGCACATGGTGGGACAAGTTAGACCAAGCTGGCCATCAATTTGTAGAATCGCACATCGGTCGACTACTTCCACTATTGCGTCAATATCCATGGCGGCCTCATCCAAGCACTTGCCCATTGTTGGTGCCCCGAGACTTCTACTTTCATCTTCGGCGGTAAGCATGAACTCACGCCCACCTTGGAAGAGTATAGCACTGCCATAGGGAAATCCTTGAAAGCTGAATTAATTAGCCCGCCTATCGGAATAGACCCTGTTGTGACATTATCTGGTTTCTTTAGAATTAAAGAGGACAATGTAAGAAAGGTTTTAAAAGCTCACCGCAATACATGTCACTTATCTTTTCTAAAAGAATGCTTTGAAAATGACAATTCATTTCAAATGCGAAGGGTTTTCCTTTTAGCTTTCTTTGGGTTTATAATTTTTCCTCATTGCAAGAATGCTATTAACCCTTTGATGGCTCACTTAGTTGAACAAGTGTTGGAAGAAAAATTTTGTAAACACTATTCTGGCCGAAACCTTTCTTTCCCTCACGCGATTCAAAGGAAGCGGGGATAAGACTTTCCATTCCTCTCCTGAACTTTTGCAAATTTGGTTTCTTTCTCATATAAAAGGGTTTGGTGGTTTAATGACCATACATGATATTAGTAATTCTAATCACCCTATTATGAGGTTTGAGAACAACCAAAGACATGCACCGGATCACCATTATTCTAGATGGCCAGCTTTCATGAAAAAACCGACTTCCAAGGGTTTCCTATGGCATGCTAAGTGGTTCCAAGTTCGTGTGGCGAGACTTTCATGTGGAGGTGTTGGCCCAATCCCTCTACTGGGATTCGCTGGAGCAACGGAGTACTATCCGACTAGAGTGACCCGTCAGTATCAAGTTGTGCAAGAGCTTCCCCCGACATTGCAAGCAGATCCATTCCAAGCCAACTTTGTTGATGGAGACTGAGACCATGAAGATTCCATTCTCACAATTAAATCAATGTGGGATATGTGTCAGCCACGAAAACTCAAGTGGCCCGAGGAGGAGCTGAAGGGCAAAGAATTGAAGTACTATGCCTCAATTAAGTACATTCAACAACACAAGATTCCGAGGAGTTACTTCCAAAGATACCGGAGGCGCCATCGAAGATCACCAACCGCGCCGAGAATAAACGCCTCAAAAGGGTTGCTGAAAAAGCTCAAGAGGAGAATAAGCGATTGGGCCGAGTGGTGTCCCGACTGTCTATTGATCAAGCTAGATGAAGTGTTTGAGTCAATCTTGTTGTTTTCATTTCTAGATTAATGTTTAGGGAGTTGATTCATTTACTTTCCTAGTTTGTTTGTTTAGGGCATTTTGAGCTTCTATTTCATTAATGAAATGCTTGAATCAATCTTGCTTCTATTTTGTTAGGATTGTCAAAAAAACTCCATTAATGAATAAAAGTTTTAGACCATTGCCATGGACCGGTGTATTTCAAATGAGATACTTATTTTTGTCCATTTCTTCAATCAGGTGATAACGGATCCTCCACGTTCGCCCATCATTACACGATCAAGAGCAAAAATGGCCGACCAAACCGAAATGCGTGATCGTATGACCACTATGGAAAGCCAACTCCAGCGGTTACTCACTTCTATGCAACTTATGACAGATCAAATGCAATCCCTCAAAGTGAATCAGGCTCTGACACCCGCTCTCCCCGAGATAGTAGTCCCAAAGCAAACGGACAAGGCCCAAATGGGTGATGACGACATGCCTGAGCTGGAGGATGACCCACTGTTCGTCACTGCCGAAAAGGCTAAGTCCGACAATGTCCCTAAGACGGAGCAAGATGAACGCTTCGCCAAACTTGAAGAGAAACTGAAACAATTGCAAGAGTCACAGAATTCACTCTTGTTTGACTTGTCAGTCTATGAGAAGGTCAAAATGCCGAAAAAGTTTAAGATGCCGAAGTTTGAGAAATACGACGGTACATCCTGCCCAAAAGCTCATTTGCAGATGTACCACGTACGCATGGCCCAATACGTCAAGAATGAGCCTCTCATGATCCAATCGTTTCATGCAAGCTTGACTGGGCCCGCACTCAACTGGTACATAATGAAAAATATAAACCTTCTCGACACCTAGAATGATGTGGCTGATGCTTTCCTAAAGCAGTATAAGTTCAACATGGACATTGCACCTTCCCGAGAGGATCTTGAGCGGATGGAGAAGAAGAAAAGTGAGTCATTTAAGGAGTATGTTGTAAGGTGGCGAAACTTGGCAGCTCAAATCACTCCTGAGCCTACAAACAAGGAGTTGATGAAGTTGTTCGTCAAGACTCTCCCGTATGAGTTCCGTAACCGGATGGCTAGCACATACGTTGAGAACTTCAACCAACTTATCCCAGTGGGTGAGCAGATCGAAATGGGGCTAAGGGATGGATGGTTCAATGAACCGACTCATCAAGGCAAAAGGTTCACCATGAAGAAAGACAAAGAACCAGCCACTGAAATCAACGTTGCATATGCGCAACCAGCCCCTAGTAAGCCTCATATGGTTCGTGTCCTTGGGAATCAGCAAAATGGAGGCCGAGTGCCTGCACCGCGGCAATTCACCAAAAGACAGTTCTCTCCTCTTCCTGGCCCTCTATCTCAGGTCTTGCCTATACTCCAAAAGAAGGGATTGATCTCCCATGAACCAAAGCGACCCAATGCTGAAAAATTCTCCAACTATGATCCCTCCAAAAAATGTGAGTATCATATGGGAGAGGTCGGCCATTCAACTGATGAATGTTTGACTTTGAAGCATAAGATCCAAAATTTGTTGGATACTAAGGCATTTTCTTTCCGTACCACCCAACCGAATGTTAAGAAGAATCCGTTGCCGGAACATCAGGGAAGCATGAATGCAATTTTTGGGTTCAATGCTGGAAAAAAGATGAACTTGAAGGTGTCTGTCAAAGATATCTATAGCGGATTAGTTAGAGTTGGTTACTATCCAACAGATAAGAATCCTCCCTTGCCTATCATGAAGGAAAGAGTTCAAGAAATGGTTAAGGCTGGCGTGATCGTGTATGCTGACCAAGCTGGAATAGTGTCAACTATCTCTGAAGTCGTCATTGATTGGGAGAAAGAATTTGCTAAGTTAAGTGCTGAAAAGAGTGAACCAGATCCATTGATCGAGGACATGCCCCCACTTGAGGACGCCTCCGACCATGAAGAACTGATAGTGGAAGTGCCTTCAACTGATGAAGAAATAATTATTGAGATGCCCCAGCTGTATGAGTACAAGGATAACAAAGCTGTCCCCTGGTCATACGAGCTAGATGTTGACCTGATTACAAGATCTGGTCGGACCTATGCTCAAGCTAATGCCCAACCTGCAAAGCTAGTTACTGACGAAGAGGCCAAAGAATTTCTGGCTATAATCAAAGCAAGTGAGTATAACGTGGTCGACCAGTTGCGGAAATTGCCCGCTCAAATCTCTTTACTTGAACTCTTGCAAACGTCTCCTACGCATCAAAAGTCTCTAATGAAGGTTTTGAGCGAAGTTCATGTACCAGAGACAATTGAGGTAAATAGGTTGGAGGAATTTGTAGGGTCGATTCTTCTTAAGGATTTAATAGCCTTTTCTGATGAAGAATTCCCTCTTGAGGGGAGGGGACATACTAAGGCGTTATATATATCCGTCAAGTGCAAGGCTTCCCATGTGGCTCGAGTACTCATTGATAATGGGTCTGCCTTGAATATCTGTCCATTGGCGACTCTTCACCGCCTGAAAATAGATCCTTCAAAAATAAATTCTGCAAAGACCTCCGTCCGAGCTTTTGATGGTACGAGAAAGGAGGTGATAGGGGAGACCCACCTTGAACTGCAAATAGGACCGGTGATGTTCAACGTCCTTTTCCAGGTGATGGACATTCCTACCGCATTCAATTTCCTATTGGGGCATCCTTGGATTCATACTGCTGGAGCTGTGTCATCAAGTCTCCACCAAAGCGTGAAATTTGTTGTCAAAGGAAAGCTAGTTATTGTTCATGGCGAGGAGGATCATCGGATCTATCATGAGACGGCCATCCCCTATGTTGAGCTGGAACGTAGGGAGGAGTCAAGCTACCAATCGTTTGAGCTCGTATCCACTATTCATGCATCTCGAGGATCAACAGCACCCACCCCTGATGTGTCGAATGCAGCAGTTATGGTAGCAAGAGTGATGGTTGGAAATGGCTTTATTCATGGCCGTGGACTTGGTAAAAAAGAACAGGGTATCCGGAATCCTATTGAAGCCCCTCAAAGATCTCGTTTGGCCGGATTAGGGTACCGTGGAAAAGGTGGAGGACATGAACAAGAGAGGAAAAACTCATTACTCCTCAATATCCGGGAGACATTCCTCGGCCCTGCAAGAATGATGCATGATGAAGGAGTGATCGCTACCCGAGGTATCATGCCCGATGGATGGAGTAGCATGGATGACCCGACAACTTCAAAGATAGAGGATCCAGATGATGGGATGGAAGGGATCACGACCCTATTCGATGATCTCCTTATAGGTGCCATTGATGAAGAACCATCGAAGGAAATGGGTGCTAGCCCACAAGAGTAACACATTTTCTTTTCTGCACTCCCCTGCGTGGGAATCTTATCGCTTTTTGGGATTTGATGTTTTCTAGGGTTTGCTTATCGTATTTTGCATATCATTTGTCAAGAATGGATGTTTGCTAGGGTTTGATTGTTAGGGTTTCATTTCACTTTGATTACCGTACTTTTCAATCCAATGAATGTAATTTGGTTGATGAATATCAATTACAATTACAAGTTTTATTTTGAGGGCATGATGGGGTATACCAAACCAGCCCGTTGATGATATCCAACCGATGAAAGAAAAGAAAAATCCAAAGAGAATTATGAGGCCTGGGCTTCATCATGCTTCCTCGTGACAAAAAGCTTTTCCAAAATGTTTTGCCAAATTTTTTTTAATAAAATCAAAATTTGAAAAAAATAAAAAAAAGAAAAATAAAAAAATAGATAAGAAATCCATGCCGTTTAGCCCTATTTGTCTTTGTGAACTATCCATTTTATGTTTCAGGAGCAACCTTATGGTAGGCAAGAGGGTGAAAATGGTCCAATCCAATGCCATGAGCAATGACGGTGGTGACCCTGATGATCCAAATGGTGACTCCATTGAAGTACAACAAAGTTGGGAGCAACATGAAAAACCCAAAGTTCTCACCTCCGAGCAAACCGTCACTCTCAATTTGAGTGATGCCGAAGATCCCAAGGAGATAAAAATTGGGGCAAATCTTCCCAAAGATGAGGCCGAGCACCTGACTCGGTTACTAAAAGAATATCAGGATATCTTTGCTTGGACATATGCTGATATGCCAGGTTTAGATCCATCAATTGTGGAACATTGTTTGCCCACTAATCCAGACATACGTCCAAAGAAGCAGAAGCTTCGGAGGACTAAACCGGAGCTCTCGAAGAAGATAGAAGAGGAAGTAATGAAACTTCTCAAAGTGGGGTTCATCGAAGTCTCACAATACCCTGAATGGGTGGCCAAGATAGTACCAGTCATGAAGAAAGACGGTCGAGTCCGAGTGTGTGTTGATTACCGGGATTTGAACAAGGCCAGCCCAAAAGACGACTTCCCATTGCCACATATCGATGTTCTCGTGGATAGTACTGCCGGATTTGAATTATTCTCTTTCATGGATGGTTTTTCTGGTTACAACCAAATAAGAATGAAGGATGAAGACAAAGAGAAGACAGCATTTATCACCCCGTGGGGAACCTTTCATTATAAGGTCATGCCCTTCGGACTTAAAAATGCGGGGGCAACTTACCAACGAGCCATGGTTACGTTGTTCCATGACATGATGCATGGAAAAATCGAGATATATGTTGATGATATGATTGCAAAAACCCGACCTGGGAAAAGTCATGTTGAAACCCTCAAGAAGTTATTTGATCGGCTCCGTGAATTCAAACTTCGTTTAAACCCTGCCAAGTGCGTGTTCGGGGCAACATCAGGAAAATTACTTGGGTTTATGGTAAGTAGTAAAGGGATTGAGATTGACCCATCTAAAGCTAAGGCAATATGTGAATTGCAACCTCCGTCGACAGTGAAGGAGGTTCGGAGTCTCCTTGGGAGACTGAATTACATTGCACGATTCATTTCCCAACTCTCTGAGACCGCTAAGCCGTTTTTCAAACTCTTGAGGAAAAACATACAATTTGAGTGGAATGAGGAATGTCAAGAGGCGTTCGATAAGCTGAAGCAATATTTGATGAATCCCCCAGTTCTTGTCCCACCAATATCAGGGCATCCTTTGATTCTGTACCTCACAATCCATAGTGAGTCACTTGGCGCGATGTTAGCTCAGAAAAGTCCCGTGGATCAGAAGGAACGGGCCATTTATTACCTCAGTAAAAAATTCATTGTCTCGGAGCTAAAATATTCTGATGCTGAAAAAACTTGTGCTGCGTTAGTATGGGTATTGCATAGACTGTGACAGTACACCTTGCATTACCTGACATTTCTCGTGACTGAGAACGATCCCATCAAGTATTTGTTTAATCAACCAGCTTTGGTGGGTAAGCTAGCCAAATGGCAGGTCTTGATTTCGGAATTCGACATGCAATTCATGCCACAAAAATCAGTTAAAGGCCGAGTAATTGCCGATATATTGGCTGAGAATCCTAGAACCTTGAATGATGATGATTATCCTCTGGATGATCGTATTTTAGCCATAAATGAAGATGCATGGTCTATGTTCTTTGATGGAGTTTGTGAACTTGTCCGGTGCCTCGTATCGGAGCAAGATCTTGATATCCCTGCACGGATAACACCACCCGAGGCCGCAAGCTAATATTCCCATGCACTAACAATATAGCTGAATACAAAGCTTGTATTCTCGGACTTCAAGCCGCAATTGAAATGGGAGTGGCCAAATTGAAGGTATATGGAGATTCTGCACTAATCATACTCCAGACTGTAGGAGAATGGAAGACCAGGGATGCCAAATTACTGCCGTATCATAAGTACCTCGAAGAGTTGGTGAAGGAGTTCGATGAAATCTCGTTTGACTATTTGGCTAGATCTCATAATCAGTTTGCCGATGCCTTGGCAACATTGTCATCCATGTTGCAAGTTACTGATGGTTTAGAAGTTGAACCTTTGAAAATTGAGGTTCTAGCCAAACCTTCTTATTGTATGGTCGTGAATGAGGAGCTTGATGAGAAGCCATGGTATTGCGACATCATGAACTATATTCAAAAGCAGGAATTCCCTGAAGGAAGCACTCCATCTGATAGAAAATACATAATGAAGATGGCCTCAAAGTTCTTTGTCAGTGGTAAGAATTTATACAAGCGATTTTATGATTCGGTTTTATTGAGGTGCGTAGATGAAGCAGAAGCCACCCAAATCATGCAAGAAGTGCATGAAGGAGTTTGTGGCCCACACATGAATGGGCACATGTTAGCCAAGAAGATCATGAGACTAGGTTACTATTGGCTTGCATTGGAAAATGATTGCATACAACATGTTAGAAGTTGCCATCGTTGCCAAATTCATGGAGATAAAATAAATGTTCCTCCAATGGAGTTACACCAGCTATCTGAGCCATGGCCTTTCTCAATGTGGGGGATCGATGTGATTGGCCCAATAAATCCCAAAGCTTCAAATGGGCACCGATTCATATTGGTGGCAATAGATTATTTTTCAAAGTGGATTGAAGCCGCATCATATGCTAATGTCACGGCCCGAAATGTTGTGAAGTTTATTAGGCGTGACATAATCGCCCGTTATGGTGTCCCTGAAGCAATTGTCACTGACAATGGGACAAATCTAAATAACAAGTTCGTTGATGGGTTGTTCAGTAAGTTCAAAATCAGGCATTTGAATTCATCACCATACCGCCCACAAATGAATGGAGCTGTTGAGGCAGCTAATAAGAACATTAAGAAGATTCTGGCTAAGACAACCAAGAATTATCGAGATTGGCACGATAGGTTACCCTTTGCTCTAATGGCGTATCGGACATCGATCTGAACATCCACCGGAGCAACCCCTTTCTCCTTAGTTTATGGCATGGAGGCGGTCTTGCCTGTGGAAGTAGAAATCCTCTCTTTGAGAGTCTTATCCCAAGTGGAATTGTCCGAGGCAGAATGGACACAACAAAGGTTCGAGCAGTTGAACTTGATTGATGAGAAAAGATTAAAAGCTCTTTGCCATGGTCAGACATATCAACAAAGAGTAGCCAAGTCTTTCAATCGGAAGGTACGGCCAAGACACTTCGAAGTGAATGATCTAGTTCTAAGAAAGGTGTTGCCGATTTTTCCTGATCCTGGAGGCAAATTTGCTCCAAATTATAGCGGCCCATATATGGTGAAGAAGGTACTCCCCGGAGGTGCCTTAATCCTTACATAAATGGATGGTCGTGAGTTTTCTAATCCTGTTAACTCTGATGCTGTGAAGAAGTATTACCCTTGAAAGAATTTGTTGTAAATTGAAGGTACTCATTTCTTCATTGAATTGTGTGGGAATGGATTGAATGAGATGAAAAGTAGGCCCATTCCATACACATATTGAATTCATTTGATTCGGTATATTAGACATGTTGACCCAGTGTCAGTTCAATTAAATAAAAAAAGAAACGCCCTGAGGACACCATCAGCGCCTCGGCCTGGTGGCATGGGGAATGAAAGGGTCCGGGAACAACCAGGGTTCGATCCCTGGAAATGGCAACAAGTTTGCCACACAAAAAAAAAAAAAACATTTTTTTTTTTACCAATCCTTTCTTTCTTTTTGAGCTGTAAACTCTTTGTGTTCAAAGCTGATGAGTTCATGAAGTACTTGTGACCTTTCAAAGGAGAATTTTGCGTGATAGTTTTACCTGTTTAATTACCAATTCCACTGAGGATTGTCACCATCGATCAAGTTAATGAATGATGTGGAATGAATTGAACATGCTAAATGAGACATGTCAGGATGATGAAAGGCAAGCCTTATCCTATACACAGTCCCTTGTTCATATCGGTGAGATGAGTGTAGGAAATTCCATGTTTCTAAGGTAAAGAGTTTTCTCGCGAAAGGTACGATGATCGAAATGATGAGAGGCGGTTCATTCTCTATCCCAAACACTACGTGATCATCCATTGTTTAAACCATTTTGAGCCCATTCACGTGAATAATTTTTAAATTACCCCTGTCAAGAACCACCCCACATTGGGGCAAGCTGGAGGTAAGACGACATCATGAGGTGAGGAAATTGATAGGAATATTCTTGCTCTCACTTGCATCAATCTTCAGGTATTGCTATTACATTGAATTCATACGGTAATTTAAGTGCCTTAGGATGATGAAGAGCAGTTCTTTCTCTATCCAACACACTTTATCCATTGCGTAGCCCCTTGAGCCTGTAAATTCGTTTCATTTAAACCCAATTGGTGATCATCCCCCACACTGAGGCAAGGCAAAAGGCAAATGTTCAAGCAGCAGAATCCCCAAGTGCCAACAAAAAAAAAATGAAAACTCCTCAAGAACCCAAATGTTAAAGCATTATGTGGTTATTAAAAAAAAACAAAAAACAAAAAACAAAAACAAACAAAAGGGGTATGAAAAAGCAGTGTACCTGGTAAAAGCAAGGCCAATGCCCATAGAAAATGAAAGAAAGAGTCGAGATAAATGATTATCAGTTGTAAAAGGGTGTATTCCCAAATGGAGTGGTACTCAAAAAACTCAAATGCCAAATTTTTATAGTACCTATGAGGAAAATCCCAATGGTGAAAAGAAGACCGGTGACAATGCCAAGATGATCACCAATTCTCATCCCCCTATACACATTTTGAGCCTAATGATCCATTCACTTTTCAACCCATGAACTCAACCTACGTTACGTCCCTTACAAAGTCTCTTCAGATTAGGGCATCGAAATTAACGTAGGAATTCACATGCTTAAAAGCATCGCTCGAAGAAGTGTGAGCAAGGCCATTTCTATCTCATTCCGTAGGTTCCTTGACTTGTAAACCCGAAGATGATTGCGAAGTATTGTTCTTTCATTAGCCTTGACTCGAAGAGCCCCTCTTTGTTGAGCCATTGACCGAGCCTCCATTACAGTCCTGATAAAGACCTCTCAAATTGACAAGGTTGTACCACTTGCGAGAATACTCGAACCCTTATTGACATAATGGAAGTAAGATGGAGTGATTCCCGTGATCCCACATTAATGGTCGGGACAAAATAGCCTTCTTAATGAGAGTGAGTGAAAGTCCTTTCTAACTGAAAGTCTCTCATTTGGTATTCTTGAAAATCCACGTCATGAGTGAAAAATTGTCATAAACGGTGATTCTCCCCAGTGGAAGTTTGGTGGTGCAAATATGGTAAAACCATCATGCATAAATCTTGATTGAATGGATAGAAGCTTTAGTGGACTTTCGAATGTGCTGAATTGCTTACTTCTTTGGCGAATGCATGTATTTTTGCTATAATCATGTCTGACAGGTAATGTTTCCTTGAAGACCCAAGAGCTCTTGACATTTATGTTGCCTTTCAAAAGCCTCGAGGTGAGAAACCTCCATGAATATTTGAAGTACATCCTCGATGTTCCAAAACTTCTTTCTACCAAGAGGTAAATAACCTTCACGAATATCCTAGGTTTGTCCTAGGTATTCCCAAATTTTTTATATATGTCTCAAAACTTTTCGTCAAGCATTTCACTCTGGATGTGAATGTTTTTCGATCTTTTTCGTTATACCTTAGTCTGGATCTAGGTATTTCGAATCTTCTTAATCCAATATTCATCTCACCTAACATTGAGTGTCTATTGGTTAAGTTCCAAAATTCTTGACATCTCAGTCTGGATCTGGATGTCTCGAAACTTTTCGTCAAACATTTCACTTTAGATGTGAATGTTTTTCGATCTTTTTTCGTTATACCTTAGTCTGGATCTAGGTATTTCGAATCTTCTTAATCCAATATTCATCTCACCTAACATTGAGTGTCTATTGGTTAAGTTCCAAAATTCTTGACATCTCAGTCTAGATCTGGATGTCTCGAAACTTTTCGTCAAGCATTTCACTCTGGATGTGAATGTTTTTCAATTTTTTTTGTTATACCTTAGTCTGGATCTAGGTATTTCGAATCTTCTTAATCCAATATTCATCTCACCTAACATTGAGTGTCTATTGGTTAAGTTCAAAAAATTCTTGACATCTCAGTCTGGATTTGGATGTCTCGAAACTCTTCGTTAAGCATTTCACTCTGGATGTGAATGTTTTTCGACCTTTTTCGTTATACCTTAGTCTGGATCTAGGTATTTCGAATCTTCTTAATCCAATATTCATCTCACCTAACATTGAGTGTCTATTGGTTAAGTTCAAAAAAATTCTTGACATCTCAGTCTGGATTTGGATGTCTCGAAACTCTTCGTTAAGCATTTCACTTTGGATGTGAATGTTTTTCGACCTTTTTCGTTATACCTTAGTCTGGATCTAGGTATTTCGAGTCATCTGAATTCAACAAGGCATCTCACCTAACATTGAGTGTCTATTGGATAGATTCATGTAGACTTTTCAGGGAACCTGGACACTTGCCGAGCAAACGAAAATTCATCCCGTACTTCAGGACGCTCTGACTGGTAAGTAATTACAGGTATGCTCTCCTTTTCAACATCTCACACTTGCATGACCATTTTCATGACAATGCATAAAAAAAAAAAAAATAGTCCCGCCAAAGTATCATCCATTTCATGTTCATGGTCAAAATTTAGGTATCATATTGTCTTTGAATGCAACCTCTGCGAGCTCACCTTCAAAGAGGGGCAGCTGTTGACATCTAAATTTTTACCTAATCATTTAGTAATTAGTTGCATAAAAAAATTAATAATAAATAATAATAATAAAAATAGTAAAATTGCATTTCATGTAATCGCATTTGCATCGGTACTAAAAGGGCAACAAGACGAGCGGCTCGCGGTCGATAATATTCACAAAAGGATGGCCTCTCTCTCTCCACTGATCTGAACGTGCATTAAAGAAAGCAAAGAAAATATTCTCCACTGCACACGCGAGAATACCGAAAAAAGTCTGCAAGAAGATGGGCTCACAATTTTATAAAATTTTATAATGAGTTGTTGCAAGGAATTCTCTCCTTCCCGGAGAGCAAATCGGCTGGAGAAGAAAGTTCGAAGAAAGTTCCTACACGTTCATTATCTATTTCTCATTAATGCATGCATTAATTGGACGGACATGGTAGGGACCCTCGAGCGAAAGGTGGTCTCTCTCTTGCTGGTATGAAAACACACAATGAAAGTCAAAAAAAAAAAATAGAAGAAAGAAGAGTGCTTCACGTCCATTGTCTCTCCCTTATTAATGTCTGCACATGCACGTATTAATGCCTGCACATGCACGCATTAATGGGGGGCGTGAAAATTCTCCTGCAAGAAGATGGACTAACAATCAGTAGCCACCATATTTGAAAAAAAAGAACCAAAAGCAAGGAAAAGTTGCAGCTGCCTCCTGTTCACCTGTTCACACCAAGGTTGATTGTTGCCTATAAATAAGCAAGGATTCTCGACAGAAAAAAAAAAAAAAAAAAAAAAAAAAAAAAAAAAAAAAAAAAAAAGCATTCACTAGAGAGGTTTTGTGAGAGCTATTAAAAAGAGAGCCCGTAGAGAGACAAGATGAGTGGAGAGAAAGGAAGAGATTAAAAAAGGAAGAGATGCTCGTTAGAGAGAAAAAGAAAAAAATTCATTCGAGAGGTTTGTGAGGGGAGCGAAAAAAGAAAAAAAATTCCATTGTGAGGAGCTTCTCCTTTGGTCAGACAAGGGGAGGGAAGAAGAGTGTCAGAGAGAGCTAAAAAATATTCATTGTGAAGGGGCTCCTCCTTCGGACAAGAAAAAATGAAGTTAGGGGAGGATATTAAAAAATGAGATGAAAAGAGAGTGTGTTAGAGAGAATAAAAAAGGTGAAGTCAGAGAGGGTTTCTGAACAAAAACAGAAAAAGAAGGGTCCACTGAAAAGTACACAGAGAGAGAAAAGACGTGAGAGGCGAGAGAAAAGAAAAGCAAGAAAAAAAAAAGAGAAGAAAGAAGAGTTACTGTTCTTCTTCTTTGCGAGGCTTTTGCCGTCGACCCCTCACGGCCCGTGCTCGCACCGTCGCGCCTCCACCTCCGCCGTGCGCCGCCTCGCCTGCTGTGCGCACCAACCCACGACGACCCGACGCTGCTCCTTCTCCGCCCGCTGCTGCTGTCTTGCCGCTCCACCGCTCCTCCGCCACCACTGCTGCAGACCCGCGACGCCAGGACCAGAGGCCGAGCCACCGCACGCCCGAGCGACTCTACCATTACTTTTGCTCTGCCCGTGACCTGCAGCAGTCGAGTCCCCGTTCGTCGTCTCCGAGCGCGCCACCGTCTCCGCCCGCCACCGCTGCTTCTGCAAGCAGCACCTCCAAGCCAGCACCACTGCATTCCGCTGCTCGTCGTGGCAGCAACCGCTCGAGTCCGCCCCTGCTCTCCACCGCCGCTCAAACCCTCGCGTTCCACCAGCCGTCGAAGCTCCTCCTCACCCGCGAGCTCGTGCTGTCCTCTGCACCAGCTCTATACGAGCGTAGATACGACGACGCCTCAGCTCGCGACGCCCACCTTCCGCTACGAGATCTGCAACGCCCATCGCTGCAACTCCTAGTCACCGCCGCGCGACCCGACGCCCAGCAAATCCGCTCCGAGCCTCCTCCGAGCGAAGTTGCCTGCTGATCCTCCCGTGCTGCTCAGACCAGCGACCCTACACCTGCAGCACACCACCCGCAACCTGCTGCTGCCGCCGGTCCGCCCACCGCCTGTCCACCTGCCACCGGTCCTCGCCGGAGCTCCGAACGCCGGTGACTAGCTGCCCCCCCAACGACTCACCACAGTTGCCGAACACCGTGGAAAGCCAAAGCAAGAAAACAAAAAAAAAAGAAAAGCAAATTAGGTAGTTTTTTTATCTACTTTATTTTGTTATTTTATGTTACTTTACTTTTTTTAGTAGAATTATTCCTTAATATAAGATCGAGAATGTTTGACATGAAATAGCTTGTGAAATTTGTGATTGACAGTCCGATTTTCGCGCCCGAAATCCGACTCGCAATTGCTTGAAAAATCGCCAATCCGATCTCACGCCCGAGATTCGATTTGCGATTTATTTAAAATTGGCCAACCCGATCTCATGCGCGAGATATGGTTCGTCAATGTAGATGTCAGTCTTGCTCTGATTTGCTGTCATGCCATTTAAGTTAATTTCGCTTTCGTAAAAAAAAATCATCAAGCATTTTAGAATAGAATTGCATGTCTCATTTTAAGTTTAGATCAATTTGCATCAATTTGCATCTTAGGTTAGAAATGGATAGATTAAAATAACGTCTTAGTTTAAATTAGGATTTAGCATGACTTAATCCTAAGCTTAAATTGATGGGATTTTAATTTAGCTAAGGCAATTTTTGCATTTTTCTTAATTTCGAATATCATGAAAAATACAAAAATTTGTCTTTAGATAAATTAGTTTCAATTTTTAGGATAGATTGCATTTTTAGGAATAGAAATATCATGTGCACGTCATGTGGGATTAGGTTCATAAAATGTACGTCATGTAGAATTAGCTTCATTTAATTAAAATTGTCCGTCATTATAATTAGGTCATTTTGATTTGCATATTTGATTATTGCATGTTCATTAAGAAAACATAAATATATATATTTTACTCATGTCATGTAGTTTAGAACACATTGTCATGCCATTTCATGTTAGATTAGATGCACTCCATGGTTCGCATTGAAAAAGTGAAAACAAAATTGAGAAATTACATTGTTAAGTAGAAATCATATCTAGGATTGTGGATGTGGGTTTTAATTTAACATTGCAGATGCTTTCATTGCTATGAGGTAAGTCTTGCAATTTATTCATTGTTTTCTTGGGTGTTAAATTGATGGTTTGCACAGCCGCATGATTACCTTACATGTTAGGGAGATAAATTAAAATCAATTCGAGCTGCATGCCCAATATTTTTTCAAAATAAAAGAAAAGGTACCGAAAGGGCGTTGGAGAAATCTAGCGTAACCAAGTCCCCGAACTCATAATCTCTGGTTCGTAGGAGTGAAGTAATTCTCCCATTACTTTACTTGGGTTTCTAATCGACCCACCAAGAATAGATTAGTGGCGACTCCTAATTGAAAATCAATTGCATGTTAAGAACTTGAACCTAAGTCACGAATTGGTATGGGCTTTGGAGAGTCCGAGTTAAGTCTAGGCTTAACAATCTATTAGCCGAACCCTTAGGTGGTCCAACCCGCTTCGGGGAGGTCGCGACAGCTTGGCGACTCCGCTGGGGACTTGAGTTAAAATTCTTAGAGGACTTAGGCCAATTTTCTTTTTGAAAAATATTGTTTGGCAGCGAGGATTCCAGGTATGTCCCTAACGTTTAAGGTGTTAAATGTTCTTGCAGGATAGGAGGTATAAGGGGAAGTGTTTGCTAACCTTTGTTTTGCAGGTAGGTGTAGGAATGTATGGTTTACTCTCACATATGAAGTGTTGCTTGATATAAAATGTTGTGCATGCCTTGCATCTAGCACTATACTATTGCACACACAACCCGCCGCCGAACCTGGGCCGCATAGGATCATCTAGGATGGTATTGAGATGGATACCACTTCAACCGCATGCCCGTGGTATGAGTCGCCCATCTCAATCCCGAAGTTTCTTTTTTGTTGTCAAGAGTACCCACCTCGGTTCGCATGCCCGCAACCTAGGTCGGCTCTTTGACCAAGCCGAAGTCATGAGGACCCGACTTAGTCCGCACGCCCGCGGCTAGTCTGATCATCCTTATGGCTTCACTTTGTTAAGCCTTATAGACTAGAAATCGAGCCACTTACCATGCGCGTGTCTATGTGATCGCCCTTTGTTTATTGGTAAAGTAAGTTCTCTAAATTCTCGCCTTTGCAATTTACTTACTCTACCGTGTTATTTTGCCGGTCCATGGCATTAGGATTATCCCGAGTCTTGATCAATATACAATGGGAATACCGGAAATTCGAATTATTCTCCCTCCAAAGGAAGAGCTTAGCACATGGTGGGACAAGTTAGACCAAGCTGGCCGTCAATTTGTAGAATCGCACATCGGTCGACTACTTCCACTATTGCGTGTCAACATCCATGGCGGCCTCATCCAAGCACTTGCCCATTGTTGGTGCCCCAAGACTTCTACTTTCATCTTCGGCGGTAAGCATGAACTCACGCCCACCTTGGAAGAGTATAGCACTGCCATAGGGAAATCCTTGAAAGCTGAATTAATTAGCCCGCCTATCGGAATAGACCCTGTTGTGACATTATCTGGTTTCTTTAGAATTAAAGAGGACAATGTAAGAAAGGTTTTAAAAGCTCACCGCAATACATGTCACTTATCTTTTCTAAAAGAATGCTTTGAAAATGGCAATTCATTTCAAATGCGAAGGGTTTTCCTTTTAGCTTTCTTTGGGTTTATAATTTTTCCTCATTGCAAGAATGCTATTAACCCTTTGATGGCTCACTTAGTTGAACAAGTGTTGGAAGAAAAAAATTTTGTAAACACTATTCTGGCCGAAACCTTTCTTTCCCTCACGCGATTCAAAGGAAGCGGGGATAAGACTTTCCATTCCTCTCCTGAACTTTTGCAAATTTGGTTTCTTTCTCATATAAAAGGGTTTGGTGGTTTAATGACCATACATGATATTAGTAATTCTAATCACCCTATTATGAGGTTTGAGAACAACCAAAGACATGCACCGGATCACCATTATTCTAGATGGCCAGCTTTCATGAAAAAACCGACTTCCAAGGGTTTCCTATGGCATGCTAAGTGGTTCTAAGTTCGTGTGGCGAGACTTTCATGTGGAGGTGTTGGCCCAATCCTCTCTCGGGATTCACGGAGCAACGGAGTACTATCCGACTAGAGTGACCCGTCAGTATCAAGTTGTGCAAGAGCTTCCCCCGGCATTGCAAGCAGATCCACTCCAAGCCAACTTTGTTGATGGAGACCGAGACCATGAAGATTCCATTCTCACAATTAAATCAATGTGGGATATGTGTCAGCCACGAAAACTCAAGTGGCCCGAGGAGGAGCTGAAGGGCAAAGAATTGAAGTACTATGCCTCAATTAAGTACATTCAACAACACAAGATTCCAGAGGAGTTACTTCCAAAGATACCAGAGGCGCCACTGAAGATCACCAACCGCGCTGAGAATAAACGCCTCAAAAGGGTTGCTGAAAAAGCTCAAGAGGAGAATAAGCGATTGCGCCGAGTGGTGTCCCGACTGTATATTGATCAAGCTAGATGAAGTGTTTGAGTCAATCTTGTTGTTTTCATTTCTAGATTAATGTTTAGGGAGTTGAGTCATTTACTTTCCTAGTTTGTTTGTTTAGGGCATTTTGAGCTTCTATTTCATTAATGAAATGCTTGAATCAATCCTGCTTCTATTTTGTTAGGATTGTCAAAAAACTCCATTAATGAATAAAAGTTTTAGACCATTGCCATGGACCGGTGTATTTCAAATGAGATACTTATTTTTGTCCATTTCTTCAATCAGGTGATAACGGATCCTCCACGTTCGCCCATCATTACACGATCAAGAGCAAAAATGGCCGACCAAACCGAAATGCGTGATCGTATGACCACTATGGAAAGCCAACTCCAGCGGTTACTCACTTCTATGCAACTTATGACAGATCAAATGCAATCCCTCAAAGTGAATCAGGCTCTTACACCAGCTCTCCCGAGATAGTAGTCCCAAAGCAGACGGACAAGGCCCAAATGGGTGATGACAACATGCCTGAGCTGGAGGATGACCCACTGTTCGTCACTGCCGAAAAGGCTAAGTCCGACAATGTCCCTAAGACGAAGCAAGATGAACGCTTCGCCAAACTTGAAGAGAAACTGAAACAATTGCAAGAGTCACAGAATTCACTCTCGTTTGACTTGTCAGTTTATGAGAAGGTCAAAATGCCGAAAAAGTTTAAGATGCCGGAGTTTGAGAAATACGACGGTACGTCCTGCCCAAAAGCTCATTTGCAGATGTACCACGTACGCATGGCCCAATACGTCAAGAATGAGCCTCTCATGATCCAATCGTTTCATGCAAGCTTGATTGGGCCCGCACTCAACTGGTACATAATGAAAAATATAAACCTTCTCGACACTTGGAATGATGTGGCTGATGTTTTCCTAAAGCAGTATAAGTTCAACATGGACATTGCACCTTCCCGAGAGGATCTTGAGCGGATGGAGAAGAAGAAAAGTGAGTCATTTAAGGAGTATGTGTAAGGTGGCGAAACTTGGCAGCTCAAATCACTCCCGAGCCTACAAACAAGGAGTTGATGAAGTTGTTCGACGGTGGCGGTGACGGCGCGGCATGGGGTAGCGATCAAGCGGCGGCAGCGCGGCGCGGCGACGCGGCGGCGGGCAGAAGAATCGGCTACAAGGGCGCGGCGACCGTGACCGGCAGCGGTGGCGGCGGTGGGCGGTGACTCCGGGCGGTTGACGGTGGTCGTGGCAAGAAAATAAAATTAAAAAAGAAAATCAGCTTACTTCTAGAAATTGTTCCCGGGAACAAGAAGCAACTTTTTTTTGCTTCTCAAAACTGTTCCCGGGAACAAAACAGGAACAAAAAATTGAGAAATTGTTCCCGGGAACAAATGTTTTATCAAACAGGTTTCTGTTCTTTTTTTGTTCCGAGGAATAAAAGAATAGAAATTGGGAGAAACATGAGCGTTACCATGCGCTACCTAAGTGTGATAGTTCATCAATAGTTACGGTTCATTTTGTGTAGGCCACCCATGCATCTTGTGAAGATTAGCGATCTAATTGTGCCAATATTGGTGCAACTCGACCCCTCATTGAAAACACCTATGTTACATTGTTTTACGCCCATTTTTTCCATTGTGTTTCTTCGACACTTTAAGCTTGGGACATCGTAATATTAGAGTCTTGGGCCCGACAGCTAAAATTTCAGTCAATGGCAACTCCTCTCGACTGCCCTGGTTCAAACTTGGTCTCAAACTCCTCTCCCGCAATTTTGGCCTGCCTTTCCTTGGTCAATTGAAGGCTTCAAAGAAACTGGAAAATTGCAAATCAGTTCTTTATGACGAGCATCTTCAAGTGTGTATTCCAATGATATATGTCATGTGCGCTAGCTCGAAGTGTAGTTTCTCGGGTTTGCCATTTCCCAAGCTGACGGCAGCTGATCCAACACCAGGCCCCTGGGCGAAAACCGGTAATGTATGGCCTCCAAAGGTAGGTTTATCAATGTCCATTGGGAGTGAAATTTTTATGCAAGCTACGTTGATGTGTTGAATATCTCCCATCAAAATTCCAGCCCAATCAAATGAACCACGAGCGCGCGCTTGCTGTTTCCGCGCAACTGTGCATTCTGTCACAAGTTGCACATCTTCAACTTTTAACCCTCTAATCACCCACCACATTTTGCACACCATAAGCATCGTAGAACCGGCCATCCTTTAGTCCAAATTAGGCTAGAAATTGAGCTAAAAAGAACTGAAAAAGAACTAGAGAAAGAGAGACAAAACCAAGTGTTCAACTGGAACTTTCTCTCCCTCGGTGAAGTGCAACCATCGCTTGCAGGGGTCAGTTGCGTATGGTGTTTAAGCCTTAAAAAGGAAGAGCATGTGGCTGTCGGTGGCCAAAAGTCAAGGGGCTTCCATAGATAGTTTTAGCAAAGAGAAAAGACCAGACTTTGCTGAAAATTTGCAAAAATAGGCAGTTCTTTGTTGAAAATATCAGAGCTGCAGGAGGGGGAAAAAGGTAAAAATGCAGAGGAAAATGAAGGGGGAACCGAGTGAGATACCAGGTAAGAGGAAGCGCCTGGATTTTGGCCGGGGGCTTTCACAGAGAAGGAAAGAACGAAAAGAAGAGAGCAAAGTGAGGACAAACCAGACCAAAAAGATCCTCTAGAACTTGAAGGTGAAAATTGGAGAGCAGGGTGAGGGCAAACTGTGGCCAACGCAGAGAGCAAAGTGAGGACAAACCAGACCAAAAAACCAATTTCGTCCCGGAGAGTTCCATAGTGACATGTCGAAAAAAAATGGAAAGTTCACAACCTTCGAGCCAAAACTAGCCAAAACCTTCGACGAGAGAGTTAAAGTAGACTCAAATATCTTTCAAACTATAAGTTGCATGTTCTAAATGGAGATCAAGGAGGCCTCCTAGAGCCCCTGAAAAAACAACTTATTCCGCGGGTCTGGGCAGAAAGTGTGAATTTTTCGCCGGTGTTGGGAGGGTGGCCGTGAGACGGGGAAAGAGCGACATTTTGAGAAAAATGGAGGAATATCGATGTAAAAAAAACTTTATCGTTAAACTAGGATACATATAGTTGGAGAAGGTATTAAAGGAGCAGATACAACCACTAGGAGTCAAGTTTAGGGTATTGACTCAGCTTTCAGGAGATATCAAAGGAAACAATTTGTTTAAAAATGAATGAAAGAGGGCCGCGAGCCAGTGGTGCTTTGCTGGGTATATGCATGACCGTTTGAATCCCTCTTTGTTGCAAATTTAAATGTGTGATTTGGTCTTGCAAGTTGATCCTTAGGTATTTTTCATTCATGAAGAGAGGCCTATAAGTTGTCACCCGCGTGTAACTGTCTGAGCTTGTTGGTTTAGATGTGCGTTCTAGGTGTTTGTTGAAATGCCTGCTGTCTTCGCAGTTCATACGCCCCGGACCGATCCAAAATGGGCCATGACCGGTCCACGCCTGGCCAGTGCGGATCATGCGGGTGGGCCACTTGGAAAGGTTAGTTTGAAGCATCTACTTGATCATTCTACGAGAAGTTTGTTGTATTCGAAATTATACGTTACATGATTTCATTTGGGTTGAGTGGACTTTTCTTAGAGTCTTTTAATATATTATATATAAGGACGTCAATCTGGGCATGGACGGGTCTGGCCGTTCAGGGTTTAAACCCGCTTGCAGGAACAGTGTGACTTTGAAGGGGATTTTTAGCACGATTTGGTGATTTTGTGATCTTTTATTGAGTGTTTTATTCTCTCGGTCTGTATTTGTATAGCCTTGTTTCTTATTTCTTCTTAAGATCATCTCCAGGTCGTGATTGAAGGGCATAAACATGGCTCGGAGAAACTGTTCTGAGTATTTTGATGCACACCAAATGTTTGACGAAATGCTCAATACAAGTTTCAAATCTTTTCTAACCAAGTTTCACTTTTGAAAAGGTTGATTCGAACTTGATTAATGTTGTATTCATGTTCTGAGTTGCTCCTGTTCATTTAAATCGAGCATAGTTCAGTTCAATGAATCATTTTTTTTAATAAAAACATATAAAAAATGAAAAGAATAATAAAAAATGAAAAATCTGAAATTTTCCAAAAATGTAGGATAGTGTTAAAGTAGGGCAGAAATGAAAATTTTGGAACTTTCCTAGTTTTCTAAAGTCACATTTCTAATTTAATTTTTTTGGGTGTTTTATGGATTAGAGTAATCATTTTTGTAAATAATTCATTTTGCATAGATTCGAATTTAATAGTGTAATTTCATACATTTAAAGTAATTTCGCACACATTTAAATTCTCATTTACCTCACGAGGAATCCAGCTTTGGGGCTCTATAACAAGGACATGTATCTTCTTTGCTTGACAAGTATTAGGTTTTATTTCTCATGTTTTTACTTTAGGCGCTTTCAATAAGTTGGGTGTTTAATTATCGCAAATTCAATACATTGTTTGTTCTTTCCTTCTCTAAAATGGTTAGGATAAGCTTAGTAGTAAACCCTTAAAAAACATTGCATGGACACATAGTGACTTGAAAAACCTTTAGGACTTATAATTAATAAAAAGTTGTTTTGATCGGTTAGATGAACATGCCAAGTTAGAGGTACCGTAAATGCGATAATTAAACTATTAGCAATCCTCGAGCCTAGTTAATCTTTAGTTAGGTAGGAAATAATAGAAGTTCTTATGGCCAATGGCGACTCTCGTTTCATGAAAAATCATTTAAGATTAATTCAAATTTAAAAAGAAATCCAAGGGTTTGAGAGAGCCCGTGCCTATTTGAGAGCCATCGGCCTACCTTTTGGGCATTACCTTTAACCCTTTTTCATTTTCCAACCTTGACAAAAAATTTGGGAGGGTGGCGTTTGCCATGTGTCTCACATTTATTAAGTGGGAAAATTGTCTAAAAAGTATTAAATCTATTGCACTTTTGTTAATTTAGTTATAAATATTTTAATTTTGCCAATTTAGTCTTAAACTTTATCACTTTTTGCCGATTCAGTCTCTTTTGCCAATTTTGACTGAAAATTATTGATGTGGATATCGACGATGCCACATGGGACCGCCAACTTGACACGATTAACAAATTTTAATAATCTTTTAATATTTTTTGAATTTTTATTATTTTTTATTATTTTTTTCTTTATTTTCTTTTTTACTTTCTTCTTTTCCTTTTGCTGGTGATTGGCCATTGGCCATAGGTGACGGTTAGCCACTGGCCATGGTGGGCCAGTTGGCCTTGGCCAGGTGAGGCCTAGGTAGAGTTGGCCTCGCTTAGGCTAGATCTAGCAAAGCTGGCCCTTGCCCAAGCTAGGGTGGTTGGCAGCCTCGTCGGGTGTCACCATGGCCAAGCCGATGCCCGACGAGGCTGCCTTGGCTTGGGTGAGAGTTGGCCTCGCCTAATTTGGGCAAGAGTCAGTCTCACTTGGCTTGGGCGAGGGCTCCCCTTGTTGGGGCTCGCCTAGCTTGGCTGTCACTTTTGGCTGGTGGCTGACCCCAACAAAAGGAAAAGGAGAAAGCAAAAAAGAAAAATTTAATAAAAATTATCAATGTCAGCGTTAGCAATCCTACAAAGCACTATTGGCATTCATTTAGCGATTTTTAGCTAAAATTGGCTAAATGGACTCAATTGGCAAGAAGTGAAAATGTTTAGAATCGAATAGACAAAATTGTAATAGGTTTAGGACTTTTTGAACAATTTTCCCTTTATTGATTAGTATTGGTTTTATTGATTTGTAATGGTTAAACTCCTTTTCTAGTTAAATTTAAGTTTCAAAAAAGAAGAAGATCTAGATAAAATATCTCTTACATTTTTTTAAATAATGTAGGGGTAATTCATCTTAATCTAATTTTGAATAATGCAAATTCATAATTACATGTTATAGTTTATTCATTCAACTAAAAATATTTTACGAAGATTGAAGTAAATGGTATAGAGTATTCAATTCAGCCGATTTTCAAACATACACATGTATATCTCATTGAGTTTTATATACCTCTTTTGAAATCAGCATATTCTAAGTATAGCTTTTGTCATGTAAAGCAAATCCCTTTTGCGAAAAAATGCAGGTGATTTCTCCCCGGCAGGGGCATTTTATAGTTTTGCACATAGCCTGAAGTTGATTTATAAAGATGAGATAAGAGAAAAATCCATGGGCTTTATTGTTTCACAGATCGTGCTTTCAATCTCACATGTCAAACAGAATATAAATAATGGGTGAGGACAGATGATCTCGAGTTCAGAGAATATGACATTGAAATCCATCCACTCTAAAATGAAAATTAAATCAAATCTGTCAAAAAGCTAGTAATATTCAAACTCTTCTTTCTATTATAAGTGTATTTTAGTAAATTTTGAGTTCAAACTTTCCGGCCACATTTTGCATGTCCAAATGGAGAACAATCCCAAATATTATATATGTGAAAAATTAGTTGACATAAATCACCAAAACTACCATATGGTAAATTAGGGTAATGCACATGGGACTCTCTTCTCAAATTAATAAAAGAAAGCTTTGGATGAGTATGAAAGTATTTGAGCGAGCAAATTCAAGCTTTATATCAGATCATAGCATTTCTTTATGTGTCTCTTTATCCGTCACAGAAAGGATAAGAAAAGGAAAAGAAAAGCAGCACACCATTCAAATCAATTTTTCAGTTTTGAGTTCAACATTTCGAAGTTCCGTTGTCAGCGAGACCACCATGAGAAGGCTCAGATACATGCTGCGACCGGAGAAGGGCAGTGTCTTTCCACCACGAGATCTCTCTCTCTTTCTCAGACAGCTTATGCTCCAAACGCCCTAAAGATGCTTCAAGCTCTTTGATTCGTTCGTGCAATCTTGCTCATGAAACCTCCTCTCGAGCTCAACAGGGGGAACTCCCCTCCGCTCTGAACTTCAGTCACTTCGTCTCTGGGGTTCATTAATTTCCCAAAACTCGTGCTACAGCCACTTGCTGAAGCAGATTACTTGGGGGCAACCTGCTATACCGAGTTTATAGATCGTAAGCTCTAACATTCAGATGAAGAGATAATCATCAACCACACTCAAAACAACTGTAGCTAAAATTTATCCCAAAAAGGGGTCTGACTTTTGAGCAGATCCTTGCATTACTTTTGTTTTGACAACCAACTAAAAAAAGAATGTACTCCTTCAAAGGCACAAACATAATGACTGAAACAAGAGAGAACTGGAAATTAATGTTCCCAGTCAATGGCCTTGAACTGAAGGTTCAGCTATAACAGCAACGTATGCATCAGAGAGAACTTTTTTCGGACTTATGAAAAGGCATAAGCGAGCAGAGTACTGAACTCGTTGGATTCTGGAGTTCCTCCTCCATGTCTAGGGACAGAGAAAACAATCATATTTCACAGAAATGAGGAGACAGCAAAAAAGTGGAAAACCAGAGAGCAGACAATGCATAAATTTACATACGTTTCAAAATCCTTCGGCAGTTCCTATTGCCACCCTTCTACAGGTACGCAGAAGAACATTTTTGCTCACAAAAATTGAGTGTGACCACAAAGAATGACCATAAAATTGACCAACAATCTTTATAGAAAACACTAAGCCCTGCACATAATAGCCAGGAAGATACATTTTTTTCCTCTTCTTTTTCCCTTTCGCAATAGCACCAAGAGACACTAAGCATGTAAATTGACAAGTAGGTTGGAAACAGGACAGGACTTCAGTCATGTATATATAATTTGCAGAAACAAACCAAACCAAAATGTGACAGAAAAGCTGATGCCTATAACTGGTTCTCTTCACTCTGATAGAAAGCAAAACCGTTCTGCATTTGACTAGAGAACAAATGCAGATAAAAGAGAACTTGTGATGAAGAAAGTTTGCCATGCCTTCTGTGCTAAGTACTAAAAGGCTTGAACATATGAGTAGGTAGCAACGGTATGGAAGTAAAAAATCAGGAATGCAAATGGAGCAAGGCCCTATTTGGTAACCATCAAAACAAGGCCCGATTCTCGATTCTTTGTTCCCAAGAGTAGTTTGAGAACAAAATCGTGTTTAGTAAAATTTTTGTTCATGGGAACAAATTTCTATTTTTTGTTCTCGGAAGTAGATTTGGAACAGAATCAAGAATAAAAAAAAAAAAATTAATTCTTGTTCAGGGAACAAATCTAAAAATTAAAACCAACTCTTCTTCTTCAATTTTCTCTTCTTCTTCTTCTCTTTTCTTCTTGTTCATCGACCGCCCTGTTTGCCGCCGGTTGCCGGCAACCGATCCGGCGAGCTCACCGGAGGCAAGCCCAGCCACCAGCAAGCTCGCCCAGCCCCGCCTGTGGCCAAGCAGGCCTTGCCCAACCCCGGCAAGGCTCGCCTAGCCACCAGCTAGATGAGGGCTGGCAACCTCAACAGAGTGTCGACGGCTCTCATTGGCTAAGCCTCCCAAGCCGGTCTTGCCGAGGTTGGGCGAGCCTCGCCGGTGGCCAAGTGGACCTCACCCAACCCTGGTGAGGCTCACTCAGCCCTGCCGGTGGCCAGGTAGGCCTCGCCTAGCCCCGGCGAGGCCAAGCCTCGGCGGGGCTGGGTGAGGCTCGGCCAACGAGGGCCGGCAACACTCCGGTGAGGTTGTTGGCCAAAAGAAAAAGAAAAATAGGAGAAAAAGGAAAAAAAGAAAAGAAAGAAAAGGAAAAAAAAAAGAAAAAAGAAAAGAAGAAAAAGGAAAAAAGTAAAAAAAAATTATTTAAAAATTAAAATAAATTGATTTGGAATATAATTAATGAGTACGGTACCAAACACAATTCTATTCTAGAATCAGAAATTTTGGATAGTTACCAAACCGCTTAAAATACTTAGAAATTGTTTTCGGGGATAAAATAAAAAATAATAATTTCTTATCAGAATTTATTTTTAGAAACATAATTGTTACCCAACGTGCCCTAAAAATCTGACTGCCATGTGGAGTTCAATCTGACAAAATTAGGGGACAAACTGTGAAACGTGCAGAATTAGAATAAACTAAAGCTCAGAAACTTTTCTCCTAAAACCTTCAGATGTTGAGACTATGCTGCAGCATTTGTTAACACTAATGCATCCAAAATTGGAATCAATCTAAATGATTGCTCTTGTACCACCTTCCGTGGAATAAGTGAAGGAAACTTCAATTGAGGGTGGTTTACATTCCAAGACATCCAAAACAACTGAAACACTATCATGGTTTTGACAGTGAGAATACACGAAATTCAGCAACCAATTCCATGCACAGACAAGCATCAAGGAAAGCTAGTGTTTCTCGGAGAGCCCCCTACATCCGGGAATCACACAGAAAATCAGAACACATAGAACCTTACCTTTATCATTTCCTGATATGATTGCTTGGAAGAGGCTTCAGCATCCAACTAAAGCTCCAAGCGCGCTAACTCAGCTTCTAATTCTGCTTCCACTTCTTCAATCCCTTCCACAGGTTCTTGTTTAGACTCACATCCACTGGACTGATTTGACTGCATGTCTATGTTGTTCTGGCAAAAGAGAGAGCGTTCTATGGGATTGTTCCAAAAGGTGACTGCTGCAGCTCAAGACTTCCTTTATATCAGTGAAAAAAGAGGCAACACATTCTGTCAACTCAGATGGTTCACGAGAAGAATCTTTCCTCTGTACTTTTTCTTTCACGTTCTGTAGAAGAACTTCCAATTCTTTCCACAAATCCTCCATTTTGTGGAGTTCATTCTTATTCACAGAGATACAAAAGACTCCCTGCAAATTCCAGGCTGAACATATTCTCTTTTCCTCTATTGTCCTGGATAGAGGACCATGCAAGCAACAATCACTCACAATCCTTCATTTAATAGTGATGAAAGAGAACATTTTCATTAGGGGTGAGCATGGTCTGGGTTGGTTCGGGCCACCCCCTAACCCTAGGACCAACCCGTACAGTGTCAGTCCTCAATTTTTAAGACCGAGGACTGACCCCATGGAGCCTAGGACCAAGGACCGGACCGATCCAATAGGTTCGGTCCGGTTCCAGGGTCAACCCGGGACCGATCGATAATTTTTTTCGTCTTATTTTTTATACTTCCTAAAAAAGCAAACCTACAAATTCAAATTATACATCCATCGACAATGCGGCATTGTGCAACTAAACTATAAATACCAATACATATTTAGCAAATTTAAGATGATACAATAATAGAAATTTCATACCTGTTAACCGCTCATTGAAATATGGGACAAGATGGAAAGTTCTTGTAAATCATCTATCTTTAATATTCATAACATCATATGCAAAAGCGTTTTCCTGCATTTGATCATGTAGAGTCCATTCAACCAAAAAATGAGCTTCACACCACTTGACTAGCAAATAACCATAGCAATTACAGTACTACTCTACTTTTCAAAAACTTCTGCCATTTGACACAAATTCAAAAGCAAAGTGCAGTTGAAATTCATTAGTAAAATACAATTAAATCATAAACATTCAAAATACTTAATATAAACCATGAATATATAACTTCACATCTTGTTAATTCACTTGAACTTCTAAACACCTAAAAACAAAACAAACGACATATAATTAATACTCAACAAAAGTTTTAAATTGAAATTACTATCGACTATTGATAGAAAATCTCAATATAATATAATATAACAGATATTTTACTTAGGTTTAAATAAATAAAAGAATTATAAATAATATAATATAATATACAGGTTGGTCCAGGATTTGACTGATCCAAAACTCTTAGAACCGATGACCAACCCGCACAGTATTGGTCCTGAAATTTTAGGACCAAGGACCGACCCAATTCCTTTGGGAACCGGACCAGGACCAGCAGGGTTGGGCCAGTCCAGGGTCAGTCCAGGGTCAACCCTATACTGCTGCTCACTCCTAATTTTCATGGGAGCGTATAGAAGATGTTACTCATCACTTATCATGTCTCAACTGGGGTGTTTGATGTGAATAGGCATGTTATTTGTGTTCCACTAACATGCACACCCCTAGCTATTATGGTGAATCAAATTGCTGAAAGAGGTTATATTCCTACATGGGTAACCAGATTTGATCCATCTGGGCATGGCTGGTACACTTTATAAAAGATTAAAAGGATAAACTAATGTTGGATACACCCAGTCCAACTACAGCATATAGCCTCTTGCCCCGAAACCTCTTAACCTTCACGTCCTAGCTTCACTGTTTGGGCTTATTCGGATTTGTTTATCCACAGTGAATATAATCTTCAGATATAACCAGCAAAACAAATTCAGTTGGCTCAATTGTCCATACCACCAATCCTCATTCTGTTTAGGTTCAACCAGCTGCATGAAAGGACTGAAGTATGCGCCAAGTACAGAACCCTTTCCACAAATAAAGATTTGTGATCAGAATCACGAGACAACCTCCATTAAGAAGCTTCCATTGTACATAAAGAGGTTTTGGATTATCACTTAAGCAGTGTTACAAAATAGGCCGGGAACCCTGCAATATTGTTCATGACCTCAAGCTGTTATTGCATTAATACCATTAATTTCGTTTTTCCTGAACCATCTACATCACAACTACATGCAAAAACAGGGCTTTGGTTTCCCACCAGTTTAATGTTCATAAAAACATTCCTTTTCAGATTTGGCCTAAATTCTACAGCACATCAAAAGGATTGGGGGGGGAGTCAACACAGACAAGGTAAAAATTTTCCAAATGAAACAGGTATAATTTGGCCATAGCGTTGTATTTACACATGCATGTCATGAAAAGCAACTCCAATTCTGATACCATCTCATTTCCCTCAAACCATACATAGCATAAGACACTTGCAAACAATCAAACATCTGACAGATCGTCCACACTAAGGAAACTTAGCATTGAAAAACATCATTTTTCACAACAAAAAGCTCAGAACTTGAAATAGTTTTTTTTTTATCATCACCTGATTCATCCTTCCAGTTGACCGTGTGCGATGAACCATCCTCAACCTTTGTCTTATCCTTGAAACGCTCAGACTCCCCAGCCCATTGCCAAATTCCCTCTCTTCTTTCTCTCAAATCTGCCCCACCACACCCTTCTTCTCCTTTCGCCATCTGGACCACCTCGAAATTGCCCAACCCAGCAATGAACACTCGAACCCACAAGACTTCGCTTCATCTTGCCACCGAAGACTGCTCATCCTGAATTCCTGCCAACTCCACTCTCTTTGTCATCGTTTTCTTCTTCTTCTTCTTCTTCTTCTTCTTCTTCCTCCTCAAGTAGTAGAGAATCAGTGATTCGTATTCGGGGACTACAGTATCTGGTCATGATCTGGTTAATCCCATCATCAATGTCATGAATGTTGTCCATGAATCTAGAGTCAAGAGTGTCACAATATAACTGTTTCTGCAAATTTACAAGGCCCCCTTTTACTGATGATTATTGAACATCTCCAAGAAAGCAGCAATCTTTGAAGTATGAACAGAGCTGGTTGAAGACAACCTTCGCAAGTTGTTTTGCCAACACCACCCATCCCATGAATACCAACAAAACAAACACCATCACAGTCAACATCCAACAGTTTAATTATGTCTTCTACATGATCATCCACTCCAGCCAGCTGATTCATCACATACTTATGTTTTATCTTCAACTTAACCTAAACCTCTCGGATGATCAACTATATAGTTTCCCCATGCCTGCCACATATATGAACTGCCTCAGTTAAAAGAAGATGGTGAATGGAGATGTTATCATATCTTTCAAGTCAAAGCAAAAGTATTTGGATTTACTCATAGATGATTTGCAAACAAGGAGTCAGTTCAAGAAACATGCACATTGTACAAAGGTAAAATTTTACATACTAGACGGAGTTCCCATGTTTTATACCTCTTTCCCAACAATATAAATTCTCTATTTTTTTTAGTTCTTTTTATACTATCAATAGGAATGCAACTTAAGCTTAAAGTTCTTCCAGCTTCCTGAATGATTTCCAAGCTAGATTGAGCAGGATGGAACAAATAACTGGACTTGTAAGTTCAATTAAAAAAATTGAGTTGAGCCAGAGCAGAAAGAAAACATAAAAGGAAGATTTGATGAAAAGAAGTCGAGAAAAAGAGTAAAAAATATCCAGTGAAGGTTAAGAGAGGAGAAGGGGGGGGGGGGGGGGGGGGTGAAGGGGGAAGGAGGCAGGTTGCTAAAATAAAGCATTCCTCAGAAACCACTAGTTGCTTCACTCCTTCAAACATCAGAGTACGGATGTGATGTTAGAGTTCAGACAAGGCATAACATACAGGCAAAAGTTTTGAATATCTTGGAACTTGTACGCACCCTCAAGTATTTGTAGGTTCTAGAACTATGGAATCCACATGTATGACAGAGGAGGTGTGCAATATTATCTCATTGCAAATGCCTTCTTTATAGGATGCTTAATTATGATTTACCCACTTGATGTTTTTTGTTTGGTCTCCGTTTGAACTCTACTCTGAAGTCAGAAATTGCATTCTAAACTAGCCAAATGACTGAAATTTTTTTGTGGAACTTCCTGTTGTGGTTGGTATATGAGTGAGCATGACCAAAGTGGAGAGTTAATCAACTCATCAGTTTGCTCCTACCGGTCACCACTTACCACTGATGGAAAGGCCGATGAAAGTCAGGAACAGAATACAGATTCCCCAAGCTCATTAATCTTGAAAGTTGGTCATTGACTACTAAAATGGAGTCTGCCAGATTTTGCGAGTCTATGCATCAGTGACCCCACCAAACACAGAATATACTAGCAGCCAACAGAGACCCCAGACAATGTACAATTACTGCCAACTTCTTCCCGCATTTCAAACTGTCGAAATTCCCAGAAATCTTATTTATGCAGAAAATGGCAAAGACTGAGGAGTTTTTTTTTTTTTTTTGGTAACGGGTAAATATATATTAACTAAAGAACCAAGGAGCTACACACCTATATAGCAACAGACCCTGGCACCAAGGCTTGCACTCAAAAGACAACCAGTCAAGCGAGTGGAAGAGTGCCGGGGAAGGGGGGAGGGGGGGGAAGGAGCTGCAGAAAGAGGAACGAAAGAACAGCAGCTAGCTGCAGGCTAAACAGCAGCCAAAAAGGAAGAGAAGGGGAAGGACGAAGGCACCCGCGCAAAGGAGAAGGAATACAACCAGAAAATTGAAAGATAGCGAAGAAGGGACACCATGGATGCATCCAAAGCTGAAGAGACTGGACGCCTCGTTACTCAAAATGAAACGCCTTAGTCAAAGATCGAAGGATGGATTCCCCAGCTGAGTTGTGGTCTTCTGTTACGAGTCGTATCCGAGACCTTCGAAAAACGCCTTAGTCAAAGATCGAAGGATGGATTCCCCAGCTGAGTTGTAGTCTTCTGTTACGAGTCGTATCCGGGACCTTCGAAAAGGTAATGACTCTATCCTTGACAGCCATGCGAAGATGTTTCTTTAAAGCCGGGAGGGATAAGGTTTAGTTGCGGAAGATGACGTTATTCCTTTCCTTCCAAATAAGGTAGCATAAGGCGGCAAAGCCAAAGCGAGCCACCGATTGATAGAAGCTAGTGTCGGAGAGATGCTTGATAACTCAATCTAAGTTATCCTTCCACGTAGAATTCCGTCATGGGAGGTTAGACTTATTCACCCAGAAAGCACCCAGACTAGCCGTAACCGGGCATCTGAAGAACAAATGATCAGCAGAGTCAGGTCTAGAGGAACAGAACACACATGAGGAAGCTGGAATTCTCCCATGAGCAAACAGAATTACCTGGGTCGGCAAAGACTGAGGAGTTCAAATTGTCCATTCTAATAAAACAATCAGATTGTGTATAAATGACACGAAAATATTAACAAAAGAACAGCAAATTGAGAAATTAGTAATTACCCTCTCGTTTTGAGGTCCCATCCCTTCAATTCAGCAACTTCAACAAGAGCATCCCCCCACCTCTTCGCTTCCTCATCCCCAAACTTCTTCCTGTGCTTGGCCATGGCATTCCTGTACAGCCCAGTCCTGAGCTTCACATCCGAAGGCGACGCGTTGAAGAACACCGGCAAGATCTCCTTATTCCCCTTCGACCGAGCCACGCAGTCAACCATGTGGCCGACCTCGCGGAGGCACCACGAGCTCGACGCGTAGTCCCTGGAGAAGATGGGCACGCAGATCTTGGACACGTCGAGCGCCCGCATGAGCTCGCCGCCGATCTCCCTGCCGACGCGGAGCTCCTCGTCATCTCGGTTGACGCGGGTTCCGGCACTGAGCATGTCGTGGTAGAGGCAATCGGTAAACCCCGTGCGAGTGTCCGGCCCCCTGAAGCTCAGGAACACCTCGTACTCCTCGCCGGCCGGCGCCGGCGCGTCGCCGGCGCTCGCCGCGGCTCCGGGGTTGTTCGTCTCCTCTCTCTTGACCGTCGCGGTGGGTTTGCGGAAGATTTTGGACGCTTTCGACTTGACTAACGCGAGCACGGTCGGAGCGAGCAGTCCCAAGGCCCTGACAAAGATGCAACGAAGTTTGAAGACCAGGTTTTTCATTTCCATCTTTTGGGTTGGTGAGCTTTGAGGCGGAAGAGAAAAAAGGAAGAGTAAGAGAGCGGCTTACAGTCCGCGAGCATCATGGCGGCGAACATGGCGGACACGCCGCGGGGCGCTCGGTGGTAGCCGAGCGGCGGCGGCTGGCAGGACAAGCACCACGCGAAGGAAGAGCCGCACGTCGTCGGAGAACGACACGGCGCGTGCAGGATGAACTTGAACCCCATCGCGATCGCGGGACAGTTCGGTGGTCGCTTCGGATGGGATGTAGAAGACGATCGTCCAAAGAGAGATTGTGCAGTAATCTTGGCGTTCGGTCTGGTCAAAGAGTTTGACTTTGGGACTGTCGATGTGCTTCGGGACAAAGCACGAAGGAAGGGCAGGTCGGGGGAATTTGGCTCCTGGACCAATTGAATCTCGGCCGCTGATCTTGTGGACAGGCAGGTGGGGCCCGCCTGGTCCACAGGTGGAGATTAAGAGCCGTGATTCATTTGGTACGTCGTATTCGAATATAGGTAAATATTTCTCAAAGAGTGGGGGAAAATGATAGGAAGCCAAAAAGATTTTGAGAATTAAAAAGCTACTTGCATTTTTTACAAGTCAATAATTTCCCATAAATACAGGCTTTTTAATACGTGTACGCAAAATAATCATAAGATAAATTGAATGAGGATCATTATAAATGGTGGGCTCCATCAAATTTTTTTTTTTTTGGTCGAGAACTTCATGAAACCTGATGGTAATAACTTTTTAAAGTTCAAAAAATATATGATGAGTTATTATTCGCATCTATCTAAATATTTTTTTCTCCATAAAAAGTTTACTATGCACATTGAAATTTATTTAAAAGAAAATATTCATTATTCATGAGTTAATATTATCAGTAAGTCAAAAATACCTTAAATACATGAAAGTTTATTATTTTTTTGTATAAAAAATAACCAAGCGTTAAAATACACAGAGTTTTGTAGGGATTGATATTAATGACCTTATAATTCATCAACAGGAGTGCATCTCTTACCATCTTTCTTCCCAAAATGCTATCATATTGCCTTCTTATATGAACAAATTTGCTATATTACTTTACATTGCCTTTTTTCAAAGGTTTTCTCAGGTACACGTAGGAACCATCTTGGTTCTTGTCCCCAAAGTATATCAATATCCAGAATCTCAAATCATTCTTCTCGGCCATCCTTTGGTTTTTTTTTTCCTCAGTGGATTTTAATTCTTTCTAGGTGAGAACAATGTGAATGAATGGGACCAAATGAGCTTCAATTATAAGTCTATGGGATCTTAATCCTTATATTTTTATATTGCAACGACTTGGTCAATGAGAGTGGGACAATAAGATTTGAATAAAGTGTCACTTCTAGTGAATTTTAAAGATGGTGAAGGGAACATGACATATCAAATTGCACACCAAACAAGAGGGGAGCATTTCCTGATCATTGAAATCAACTCATAAGAGACTAACATGGTGGTAACGTTTAGCATTGGAATTTCAATTTATGTCTAAATTAGATGAAGCTTAGGTGACCTCTTGAGGAAGTGTCTACCTGTATACCAAAGCACAAAATCAATTGTGCTCAATGTGGGATCAATCAACATAGACAATTTCTCGAGTGAGTTAATTTATGAGTGTGCTACAAGCTTTTTACAACGCTTCAATAATGCCTCGGGAGAGAGCATATCTAAATTCCAAATTCATTTCTTTCTTCTACCTCTTGACTCATTTTGATGCCATCATATTGCTCACTTCACTATGCCATCCACTAGGCAGGCAACGATTTTCGCCGCAAGGCTAATTATTACTGCATGGGAGCTTTATGTACAGCTAAAGGAGCATAACAAAGACACAGGCGATGGGCGTTAACGCCTAACCACCGGCGTTTGTGTAATTCAGTAATTTTCAAAATTTCTTCCTAAATCATTTTACGCTATGAATGCACTTGTCTTTCTAATATCGGTGTTTCAACATTAGTAAAGTCTACCTTTTCACAAACTGAGAAATCATAATCTTTGCTCACATTCAAGTTTTCGTTAAATGTTTGGCCGGTTGATTCTAATATTACCTCAAAGAAAGGCCTAATTTATTCTTGTGATATTTCCAATTTTTTTCATCCTTGAGAAGGAGAGGCTTTGATAGCAAACGCAGAGAATGAATTAAGGAACAGACTGGACGTCTTGTAGCTTGTTAGATCGAACATTATGTCTATTACAGAACTTAAAAATTCATGTGCAATAATTTGAGAAAAGAAAACAAAAACCTCTGTCTTGGTGAAGCTTTCGTCATCACCATACCATAATCAACTCCGGGAGATTCGGGAACCTGACTACTTGATTAACTCGAATGAAGAATGGCAACACTGAAGGCGGTGTTCAGGATGAATTTCACCAGCAGAGCTGACGAAAGCACAGGCCCGTGATGGCTTCCGATTAGAGAGTCCTGGCAATGTCGCCCATGTATGCTGGATCTTATTCTACTTCTTCGTTTTCTCTTTCTCATAGTAATCAAAGAGCTGAGCGGCAGCAGATGGCTTTTGGAGGATGCATCCTACAGGCTACAACTAACAGTAAACGGTGTTTTGGTGAATCGCACCTTTATAAAAGCAGTACAAATAGAACACTGACAATATATGCAGCAATTCAAGTGTAGGGGTTACCTTCAGCAATGGTTTTGATGCGGGACTGTTGATGCCGCTACCAATGGCTGGATGCCAAGAATTTGTCTGGGGTATTTTGTGGCCCTGCACAGATCCAGTGCAATATGCACAAAAGGAATTCATGGAACCGATAAAATCCAACTTTGTTTCGGAAAAAAAGAATTGTAAACAGAATTGGAGCATGTACCTTAGGTCGCTCTCCAGTTTCTTAGACTAAAAGCGGATGCCCTGTTGAAGACGCGAAAGTACAACAGTAGTTCGTACAGGACGGAGACTATTAATGGTGCGTTTGGTAACGTTTCTGTTTAAAAATTGTTTCTGGGAACAGAAATAGAAAAAAATGTTTACGTTCAAGGAACAATTTTTGAAAAAAAAACGCGTTTGGTAAATGCATTTCGAAATATAAAAAGAATAGAATCACGTTTGGTAAATTTGTATAATTTTTTTTATTTCTTTTAATTTTTTAATATTTTTATTTTATTTTTCTATTTTCTTTCTTATTTTTCTTATTATTTTTCTTTTTTCTTTTTCCTTTTTTCTTCCTTTGGCCGGTTGCCGGCCTCGGCCATGGCCGGCAACCGGCCGACGAGGCTCGGCCTCGCCTTGGCTGGGCGAGCTCGCCCTCGCCAGATCTGGGCGAGCTAGCCAGGCGCGAGGTCGGCCTCGCCGCACCAGGCCGACGGTGACCCAGAGCCACACCGTCGTCTCCCTCCACTGCATCGGCGACCGCGCTCGACGCCTCCTCGCCGCCACCGTACTGGCCATTCATCGGAGCAACCACCGCGCCCCCTGCACGCCGCGACGCCGGACCCGCGCCCAACGGCGTCACCGACCTCTGCGTCCCCAGATCCGTCGCCTGCCGCTCCGTGTTCTCCCCTCCCAACACCAGACCTGCACCCGAAGCCTCCGCCGATGACCTAGCGACGCCGGAGCCCCAAAGACCGCCCCTCCGCCTCACGCCCGATCGACGCATCTGCAGGTCTCGAGCCTCCGTTCGCCACCGCCACATCAGATCTCACCGCATCGTGACCCACGACTTTGAGATCCACTCAATCGTCGACCTTGCGCCGGCCCACAACTCGACCGGCCGTCCTCGCCACTCCGCTCCTCGACGTCCGCCGCTCGAGACCCCACGGCCGAGCCCCGCACCACAGCTGACGTTCGCCGCTCAAGACGCTTGGCCTCACCAGGGGCCGGCGACGCTCCGGCGAGGTCGCCGGCCCTTGACAGCGTCACCGACCCTCGACGGCCAGTAGCCGGCCACGGCCAAGAGGCCGGTGACTGGCCAAAGAAAAAAAAAAGAAAAAAGAAGAAGTAAAAAAAAGAGAAAGAAGTGTTTCCAAAATGTGTTCAAGAAACAAAAAAACAACTTTTTTTGTTTGTTTTTTTGTTGAGATGTGTTTTTAACGGGAAAAAAACAATTTTAACAAAAACGCACCCAAACACGTTTCTGTTTCTTTTTTGTTCCCAAGAACAAAAAAACAAAAAAGTTATTTAAAAAAAAAAAACGAAAACAAATGGGCCCTAAGCCATTGGGTATATGTCCTGTTTAACACGCTTGGATAATTTTGGTAGACTAGGTCGATCTTCAAAGATATCTTTCACCTTCCTGAGACGTGGTAAATCTTTGAGCCCGTTAAGGTTTGTCACACCTTTGCAATATAAAATTATCAGGACTACCAGACGATTTAAATCTTCAAGACAAACAATCTCTGCTAATTCGCAGTATTTTAGTTTTAGTTCTGATAGATGGTGTTGCAAACTAGAAAATGTTGGCTTCGGAATCTTGCAGTGTTTGAGTCGCAAAGTCAATAAGCTTGAGGAGGGAAGTTGTGTGAGGTCTAGCTCCTTCATGTAGGATAAAGAGAGTTCCCGGAGCACTAAAATTTGTAAGAGTTTTTCTAATTGTTAACTATATTAATTGATATTGTAATTTACCGTTTAACATTTATCGTTTTACGGGGTTTGGTCTAAGGTGAGATAGTAGATTTCTTAATTAGTTTAATATGAAATTTGACTAGTGTGGGCCGAGTTGAGCCTGGCCCGTAATGAGAGGGACTGGCTGGAAACTTTATAAATAGTACTCAAGTCTCTCATCTAACCCTAATTCTCACATGTATCATCACCTAAGGGGTGTTTACCTAACGCTACACATGAGGGGGCCGCCTCATTGAGCCAGTGATATGGAGGGCAATAGAGGAGAAGGACTTGTGCATGGAACATTGTGTTTCCGCTTCCGCTTCAAAATAATGGATCCCAAAACAGGTGCATTAATCTCTCTACTCAGTTATGCACGTTCTTGTTCTAGTTATGGAGATCTTGGGGTTACGCAATTTGCGTATAACATGTGGTATCAGAGCCTCCATAACCCTAGAACACGAACGAAAAGGATTTTGGCATAATTTGTACGGATTAGCCCTAATTAGTGCGGATCTTGCCCTAATTTGTGATTTTCGAGACTTTTCGTTCAATAAAAATTAAATTAAATTAAATATTCGGATTAAGCTCGACGAGACGAAGAAAACCGCGGGTGGCGTGTTGTCGGAGGAGGCCGCACGTGCCCCCGCACGTGGCCACGCGCCTCCTGCGCGTCGAACACGCGCTGCGTGTGTGCTCCACGTGCCGCGCACTCCGGCGGCACGTGCAGGCGCGTAGAGACTTCGATTCGCGCATGACCGGTGATGATGGACTCGTATAATTATTTCCTACGTCTTGGTATATTTATTATATATGTTTGATGATTATATGGATGTGAAAATACATACAAAGCCCTAAATACGTGAATTTTTCGCGTATTTTTCTTGTATTTTCTGTATTTTTGGAAACACATGTGTTGAATTACTGGTATGTTGTCACATAAATATTATAAAAGTATGATTCATTAATAAAAATTAAACTTTATTGTATTTTATTAATGAATAAAGCAATGTAATTAGCATGGCATGTGATTTGAGTGATATGATGCCCCTATCACTAAAATTAAATCACATGTATATGATGTATGTGAGATGTAAAGATTATATCCATGGGATGAAAGAGTTTTAAGGATTTAATTGAGTTGTGACCACCAAAGTGGCACACTTGGTTGAGTTTGAGAAATTTCGATCTCGTATATTGATTGGGATGTCTCCTAGTTTAATGCATAGTCATACTCCCAAAGGAGGTGATTATGTATTAGTTCATGGAAGGATATGTGATAGTGTGATGGAGGAGTGACCGATCATAATGGTTCATATACCCAAAGGTGATGAATTCACGAAAATTGGAATATATTCTCATAACCCTTATAATGTAGGGAATGTACAATTGCTTATCATGTATTCTGCCCAAAGGTGATTATGTGATTTTGCATGTAACTCTCTGGATGTGTACTTGTGCGTCAAGTTACACAATGCTCACATGATGCTAATTATATATATTACTTGTCTTTCAGTCACCTTTTCTGTAAATGGTAATTCCGTCACCATTGAGGTTCTTGCTAGTTCGAATTTTAAGAGATGGAGAGAGGATTTTCTGTTTGCTATGGAGATGGCAGATGTTTATATGGCTCTTACTATTGATCGGCCGGCAGTTTTGACTGCCGAGAGTACAGAGGCTCAAAAAGCAAATTTTGCTGCATAGGAAAAGAGCAATAGAATTTGTTTGCTATCCATGAAGCGTTCCATTTAGGAACACTTGAAAAAGTGGTTTGCTTGTAGACTGCAATGCTAGGCAAATGATGGAAGCTTTGATGGCTAGAAACTGTGTGTCGCCTAATGCTGAGATAGGGACACATATGCAAATACTTTTAACTATGAAGTATGATGGTTCTGGTGGAGTTAGAGATTATGTTTTGAGGATGTTTGATTTGCAAACAAAGCTTCAGGCTCTCAATGTTGAAATTCTTACTGCTTGCATTGTCCATCAAGCTCTAAATACTCTTCCTCTTGATTTTGGGATTATTAAGACCAATTATAGTTCCCAAGATGAAACCTGGTTTGTTAATGACCTGATTGCAAGGTTGGTAGCAGAGGAAGAGAAATTGAAGAAAGATAAATGACATATTGCTCTTTATGCTTCTAGTTCTGCTAGTGACAAGGGTAAGAAGGTGAAAACTTATACCCATAAAGGTAATTCAGAAGTTGCTGGTCCTTCCAACAACAAAGGAAATTCTGAAGGAGCAAGTCCTTCTAACATTCTGGGTCCTAAGAAGGCAATCACCAAGAATGATGGTATTCTTTGCTACTTTTGTAGGAAGAGAGGACATGTGAAGAAACGTTGTAGCAAGTTTAAGGCTTGGTTGTCTAAGAGAAATAAGAGAGAGCCTAAAGGGGTTCATAAATCGAAGGACGCCAAATCAGGATGAATCAAAGCTCAATGTTGGAAACAGCGTTGGAATTGACATTGAGTTCGTGGGAGATGTTATTTTAATTTTAGACTATGGTTTTCGGATGATATTAAGAAACACTTTTTACATACCTTCTTTTAGGCGGAATTTAGTTTATGTGTCTTGTTTGGACATGTGTGGATACTCTTTTGAAATAAAGAGTAATACTATTTCAATGTTCTATTATTCAAATAAGATTGGGTGTTGCAATTTATCCGATGGATTATATCGATTGAGTTTATCTCCCAACGACATATATGTTGCTTATTCCGCTGAAAATGTTGTTTCCAAAAGGCCTCTACCTAAGAAACAATCTTATGCATTGTGGCATAAACGTCTTGGTCACATATCTAAAGAAAGAGTAGAAAGGCTTATAAAGGCTGATATCTTGCCTACTCTTAAAGGTGATCAAGAGACTTGCGTAGACTGCTGCAGAGGTAAGATGACTAAGATAAAGAAGAAATCCGCTGTACAAAATTCAGACTTGTTGGAGGTTATTCACACTGATATTAGTGGACCTTACACGCCTACCTTGTGCAGAAATTTTTATTTCATCGCATTTATTGACGACTTTTCTCGATATGAATACTTGTACCTGATTAAAGAAAAGTCCGAGTCTCTTGACAAATTCAAGATTTTTGGGACTGAAGTGGAGAAACAGTTGTGAAAAGTTATTAAGATTGTCATATCTGACCGTGGTAGTGAGTATTTTGGTAGGCACGGTGATGCTGGACAACTTAAAGGGCCGTTTGCTAAATACTTAGAGGATTCTGGGATTATAAGTTAGTTTACTATGCCCGGTAGTCCTGAACAAAATGGTGTAGTTGAAAGGCAGAATCGTACTCTTATGGACATGATGAGAAGTATGATTAGTAGGACAAATTTACCTAATTTTCTGTGGGGAGAAGCTTTGAAAACAACTCTTTATATTCTAAATCGTGTTCCTACTAAAGCGGTTCCATTGACTCCTTTTGAGTTGTGGACTGGACGTAAACCTAGCTTGAATTATCTTAGAGTTTGGGGATGTCCAGCAGAAGTGAAGTTATATAATCCAACATTGAGTAAGCTGGATTCCAAAACTATTCGGTGTTACTTCGTCTCTTACCCAGATCATTCAAAGGGGTATCGGTTTTATAACCCTAATGGAGGTACAAGAATTGTGGAATCTCAGACTGCAAAATTTCTGGAATTTGATGTAGCTAAAAAGGGTAGCTGCTCACAAGCTATCGAAGATGATAGTATGGTGAGGATTACCGGATCCCTATCTCATCCTGTGCAGACAATTATGGAGCCTCTTGCGCCACAAACTGAGCCTGTTGTGGCCCATGATCTTGTTATTGAGACTGTTCCTGAAGAAATTCCACAAGTTTTTCAGATTCAAAATGAGGATGAAGTAGCTCCACTCAGAAGATTAACTAGAGAAAGATGTTCAGCTATACCACCAGACTATCTAATCTACCTGGGAGAGTATGATTATGACATAGGCTGTGTTGTTGATCCCGTGACTTATACTAAAGCCATCTCATGTCCTCAATCAGATTTGTGGTTAGATGCGATGAAAGATGAGATGCAATCTATGAAACACAATGGTGTTTGGGAGTTTGTTGAATTGCCTGAAGGTTGTAAACCTATTGGCTGCAAATGGGTATTCAAGACTAAAAGGGATTCCAAAGGAAATATTGAAAAGTTTAAAGCCAGATTGGTAGCTAAGGGTTTCACTCAAAGAGAAGGAATAGATTATGAAACAACATTTTCTCCAGTTTCTTTTAAAGATTCCTTTAGAGTGATCTTAGCATTGGTAGCTTATTACGATATGGAGTTGCACCAGATGGATGTTAAGACTGATTTTCTAAATGGAGACCTTGATGAGGAGGCTTATATGGTGCAGCCTGAAGGTTTTGTAGCAGATGACTCAGGTCAGCTTGTTCGTAGATTGAAAAAGTCTATTTATGGCCTTAAGCAAGCTTCTAGATAGTGGTATTTCAAGTTTCATAGTGTTGTTACTTCATTTGGATTTATTGAGAACAAGTAGATCAGTGCATATACACCAAGGTCAGTGGGAGGAAATATATTTTTCTCATACTTTATGTAGATGATATCTTGCTTGCTAGTAATGACATTGGTTTACTGCATGAGACAAAGTGGATGTTATCAAAAAATTTTGATATGAAAGACCTTGGTGAGGCGTCTTTTGTTATTGGCATTGAGATCCATAGGGATCGCTTATGTCGTTCATTGGGTTTATCTCAGAGGGCGTGTATTGATCGTGTTTTAGAAAGATTTAATATGCATGATTGCAAACCAGGAATTGCTCCTGTTGTTAAGGGTGATAAATTGAGTCTTTCACAATGCCCTAATTCAGATTTTGAGAAAGCTCAAATGAAGAATGTACCTTATGCTAGTGTACTTGGAAGCATCATGTATGCTCAAGTTTGCATTAAGCCAGTTATTGCTTTTGCAATAGGGCTTCTAGGCAGATATCAGTCAAATCCATGACACAATCACTGTGCTGCTGCCAAGAAGATTTTAAGGTACTTAAAGGGAACAAAAGATTATATGCTGATGTATAGACATGTTCCAGACTTGCAACTAGCAGGTTATTCAGATGCAGATTTTGCTGGTTGTCAAGATGATAAGAAGTCAATGACATGATACATATTTATGTTGGCATGAGGTGTAGTATCATGGAAGAACGAAAAACAGAAATCCATATCTTCTTCTACCATGTAAGCAGAGTTTGTAGCATGTTTTTTCAGCTGCTACTCAAGCTATTTGGCTCCGGAATCTCATTAGGGAGTTATCAGTTTTTAATTTTGTAGATAGACCCATACAGTTATATTGTGATAATAACTATGCAGTGTTGTTTATTAATAACAACAGAAGTCTCAAGGGGTCTAAACACATGGAGGTCAAGTTTTTGACTATAAAGGAATCGGTGCAGAATGGTGACGTTCCAGTAGATTATATTCCTACAGATGATATGATTGCAGATCCACTAACTAAAGGCCTACACCCGTATGTTTTTGATCAACATGTCATTAGTATGGACCTAGGAGCATCTTGTAATGCTGTTATTTAGTGGGAGCTGTGTTTTATTTTTCCTTGAATAAAGTTTACATCTGTTTTGTTACAATTTAGTAACACTTTGATATATATATATATATATATATATATATATATATATATATATATTGTTAAAAGTCTCAAGGTATTGCTTAAACCTTGAGTGAAGGCTAGGGGCATTCGGGCATTCGGTTATTAGCCTTGTGCATATGTCTTGTGATACATAAAGAAATGTTGACCGTAAGGACAAGACATATGTGAGTTCATTGGAACCATAAAGCATTCTCTAGTGGCACAAATTATTGTGTCGCCTAAGGAAAGAGAATGGTGACTGACAAATAGAATCTCTCTATGAGTGATATTATCCATTTGCCACACTACTATATTGAATCCATATCAATAAAGTTGATAACACTCGTGACCATGGAAGGTTCTGTGTGCATACATGCAGTTACCGCAATGATTCGGTGTTTAAGACTTTATGGGATAGGATTAACTATTAAGAATTATCTCTAGACCAATGTGCACACATACAGTACGATTTCAATTAATATAGTCCAAGTGGGAGAATGTAAGAGTTTTTCTAATTGTGGACTATATTAATTGATACTGTAATTTACCGTTTAATGTTTATCGTTTTACGGGGTTTGGTCTAAGGTGAGATAGTAGGTTTCTTAATTAGTCTAATATGGGCTGGCTAGTGTGAGCCGAGTTGAGCATGACCCGTAATGAGAGGGACTGGCTGGAAACTCTATAAACAGTGCTCAAGTCTCTCCTCTAACCCTAATCTCACATGTATCCTCACCTAAGGGGTGTTTACCTAACGTTACACGTGATGGGGCCGCCTAATTGAGCTAGTGATACGGAGGGCAATAGAGGAGAAGGATTTGCGCGTGGAACATTGTGTTTCTACTTTCGCTTTAAGAACAATGGATTCCAAAACAGGTGCGTTAATCTCTCTACTCAGTTATGCATGTTCTTGTTCTAGTTATGAAGATTTTTGGGTTACGCAATTTGCGTCTAACAAAATTCCCAGGGAGATTGGTGACCTTTGAAACGAACAGTTGCAAGGCCTCTAGACTTGGTAATCTTGTGATCCACTCAACATTTGGAGTCTAACCCAATGACCCCGCTTCTGGCTGCTTATAATCTTTCAAGCATAGCTCTTTCAGATTTGTCAAATATGACAAGTCGGGGACTGTCATGTTTCTGGATCCCCAGCAAAGACTAAGTAAACTGGAGGGCAACTCTGGCAGTGCTTGAAGTCGAAGGCGAGAGTGACCACAAATGCCCTGAGGCAACCCAGCCACATTGGACGACGACAATCTCAAAATTCTCAAAGAGGATAAGCCTGAAATATCACAAGGAACTTGGCCCCCCAAACTTCTGCAGCCAGAGAAATCTATCTCTTCCAGTTCCTTCAACTTCACAATATCTTCAGGAAATTTTTGTAGGTGAGTGTGTTCCATCTTCAGCATTTTCAGATGTCTCAAATCCTTGACTGACCCTGGGAGTTCTATGATTCCAGTGTATGAAAGGTCCATCACCTCCAGCAGCCTCAGGTTCCCCATGGAAGGTGGAACTTCTGACAACCTCTCACAATTCCTTAGAGAAAGTCTCCGAAGATTCTGAGGAAACTCAAAAGGTTTTGGATTTTCCGAGTGCCAATTAATAGCACCATCCAGAGACTTTTGAGTTTCGTTAGGTGGCCAGTTGGGGATATATCTTTTAGCTTTTCACAGCCACAAGCACAAAGTTTTTCGAGTTTCTGCAAAGAAGCTTTTTGGATATGAATTGTTTCGATGCCAGTTCCATCAATCAGAAGTTCCTTCAAAGATTTCATCTAGGCTAGTTTTGGGGGCAACTTCTTGACTCGCCTACAGTTTCTCAAATTGAAGGAACTCAAGTTCTCCAGTCCGCGAATGAATGTCCCAATTTGAGATAACTGAGTACAATCTTCTAGTATCAGAATCTCCAAATTGACTGGAGCTTGAAAGTCCAACAATGCATGTAACTTATCACATCCTCGTAGGTTCAAGACTTTCAATTCCTCCACCTTCTGCAATGAATGTGCAAAAGAAGATATCAAACTTTACTCACTCGTACCTAAAATCTTAACGCGAGATTTAAAAAGCAAATATCGGCCATACCTCCATGATTTGCCTCTAGACTTGTGAATATTTGGTGGCCGGACTCCAAGACAGATCAAGAACGAATAACTTTTTCAAATCCATATTCCATAGCTTAGGAATGAAATGGCACTCTCCCCAATCAAGCCACCTCAAATCTGGAAGAAGATTCTCAGAGTTTCCCTCAATCTCAGCCCCATCCAGTCAGGTACCTCAAATTCGATTTTTGCCGAGCGCTTCAAATGTAAAACGGACGGTGCCAGCCTCTCCAACTGGGAGACTAATGCCTTTGACACATGCATTAGGCTGTCAAGTGTCGACGGGGGAAACTGTACAAGTAAGTTGAAAACTTTAATTTCTTACTCCTTTTAATGAAACGAGACAAATTAGATTTACAAAAATCAAGCGAAATGTATTGCATTAGTTTTATTTTTCAATATAATAGAAGTCGAAATTGACCGTAATGTGTATAGCAAGTTACACATGCTAATCAACAACATTAATTGTTTAACAAAATGAAATGGATTAGTGCATTGCTGATGTGGCTACCCCAGCTGCACCCAATATGTTATTTTTAAATGTCAGAGTGGAAAAGAAAAATAATAGAAATTCAAGAGCCATTTTATCTTCTCCCAACCACCATCTTATTCGAATTGGCTCCTCAAATGACAATCCCACCTCAATTATCGCACAAAAGCACTATATAAAAGATGACAAATGAAAGTAATTATCAATTGAATGCTAATTCTGTGTTAAAGGGCTGTTTTTTTTTTTTGGTCGATGTGTTAAAGGGCTGTTGAACCGGTGGGGACTGGGCAGAGACGCCAACTGAATAATACTTACTGGTTTATACATAGAAATTATTAGATGCCGGAAAACCATCCAAATCATCAGAAAGAAATATGGATTGTTGAAAAAATAGCGACAGAAGAGAATGTAGGTGGATTAGAATACATTTATTCAAGCGAAATGTATTGCATTAGTTTTATTTTTCAATATAATAGATCTTGAAATTGACGGTAATGTGTATAGCAATTTATACATGCGAATCGACAACATTAATTATTTGACCCAAAAAAAGAACATTAATTGCAACAAATCGCCAATTACAGATTCTATCGGTTCTTAAACAAAATCAGCATTAATGAATCAATGACCAAAAAAAGTAGGAACCTTTTTTTTTACTTAAAACAATACTTTTGCTTTTTTCAATCAATATGTATGTTTTAGTAATGTGAAGAGGAGAAGCAGAAGAAAAAATAAGGTGTGGCTCGACAAAAAGCTCTGTTCTCCATGCTTTGTTATTATTTATAGATGTATAGATGAATACAGAGCATGCTTCCTATCACCATGAACTCGGATTCTATTCAGAGGTGCGAGAGGGAAGAAAATGGAATAAGAAGAGGAGAAGAGAACGATGGATGAAAAGTATCCTTTTCCATGCAGCAGATCAATTCAAAGACCCATCTCCCTCTTTCTCTTTCAACATCGCAATCATCCTACTCAATTTCACGATCACGAGCACACTCTCTTGTAGTTCCTTCTAATTAGATCTCCGTCAAATCATTTTCGCTTCGCCATCCTATAATGAACTCCTGGAGATTCGGAACCCAATGACTTGATCAACTGAAACGAATAAAAGCAAAACTTGAAGGCGGTGTTGAGGACGAATCTCACCAGCAGAGCTGAAAAAAGTGAAGCCCGTGATGGTTCACGTCCGTGAAGTCCCCGCGACGTTGCACACGGACGCTGCATCTTGTTTTTCTTCTTCGTCTTCTCTTTTTTCATAATTGAAGAGCTGAGAGGCAGTGGATGGCTTTTGGATGATCCATCCTAAGGCTACAAATAACAGTAAATGGTGTTTTGGTGAATCACACCTTCATGTAAACAGTACAAATAGAACACCAACAAAATATGCAGAAATTCGGGTGGATGCGAGATTCTTGATGCCACTGACAATGGCCTGACGAGAAGAATTTGCCTGGGGTATTTTGTGGCCCTGCACAGATCCAATGCAATATACGCATAAGGAGTTACCGGAACTGATAAAATCCAACTTTGTTTCGGTTTAAATGAATTGTAAACAGAATTGGAGCGAGTACCTTAGAGAGGTGGCCACCCGGTTTCTCAGACTAAGAGATGTCATGTCGAAGACTCAAAAGTTCAACGGTAGTTCGTAGAGGACAGAGACTATCCAGCCACAGACCGAGAAGAAGGCGGGATACAGGTGTCCACTTCACATCCACGTTCGCGTAATTCTGATAGACTGGCAGCATCAAAAGGGAAAACTTTCACCTTCCTGAGACGAGGTAATCCTTTGAGCTCGTCAAGGTCTTTTATTCGGTTGCAACGAAAAACTTTCAGGAGTTCCAAAAGCTTTAAATCTTTGAGACCATCAATCTGTGCTAAATCGCAGTCCTCTAGTTCTAGTTCTGACAGATGTTTCAGACTAGAAAATTTTAGCTCTGGAATCTTGCAGTGTTTGAGACGCAGAGTCCATAAGTTTGAGGAGGGAAGTTGTGTGAGGTCTAGCTCTTTCATGTAGGATAAAGTGAGTTCCCGGAGATTGGTAAGGCCACGAAAATCCCCAGGGAGATTGGTCACATTTGGAAGGGACAATTCCAAGGTCTCTAGCCTTGTCAATCCCATGATCCACCTCACATTTGGGGTCTGATTCGATGACCCCGCTTCTATCTGCTCATCATGATTCAAGCATAGCTCTTTTAGATTTGTCAGATTTGTCAATTTGGGGACTGCCATGATTTTGGATCCCCAGAAGAGAGTGACTAAACTGGAGGGCAACTCTGGTAGTGCTTGAAGTTGTCTGCATTTACGGACGTCAAGGGTTTGGAGTCGAGATAGATGGCAAATCCCCTGAGGCAGCCCAGCCACACTGGATGACGATAATCTCAAAATTCTCAAAGCGGATAATCCTGAAATATCACAACGAACTTGGCCCTCCAAACTTCTGCAGCGACAGAAATCTATCTCTTCCAGTTTCTTTAACTTCACAATATCCTCAGGAAATTTTTGTAGGTGAGTGTGTTCCATCTTCAGCCTCTTCAAATTACTCAATTCCTTGACTGACTCTGGTAGTTCCGTGATTCTAGTGTCTGAAAGGTCCATTGTCTCCAACAGCCCCAGCTTCCCGATGGAAGTTGGAAGTTCTTTGAACATCGGACAATTCCTTAAAGAAAGACTCTGAAGATTCTGAGGAAATACAAATTTTGGATGCCAATTAATTTTAGCACCATCCAGAGCAAGACTTTGGAGTTCCGTTAGGCAGCCAATTGAGGATATAAATCTCAAATTTTTACACCCACGAGCACTAAGTATTTTAAGACCCTTCAAAGACCCTTCCTGGCAAACAATTTTATCGATGCCAGTTCCATCAATCAGAAGTTCCGTCAAATTGTCCATGCCGTGCAGTTCTTGGGGCAACCGCTTGACTAGTCTGCAATTTCTCAAATTCAAGGAACTCAACTTCTTCAGTTTACTAATGAATGGCCCAATTTCTGATAACTCAGTACAACCTTCCAGTATCAAAATCTCCAAATTGGTGGGAGCCGGAAATTTAAACGATGCATGTAACTTAACACATCCCTGTAGGTTCAAGACTTTCAATTTCTCCACCTTCTGCGATGTAGGTGCAAAAGAAGATATCAATCTTTACTAGCTCATATCTATCATCTTAACAAAGATATAAAAAGCAAATATTGGGCATACCTTCGCGATTTGTTCCCAGAATTCTGAATTTTTGGTGACCTCACTCTTAGACAGATCGAGAATGACTAACTCCTTCAAAAGCATATCACATAGCTTAGGAATTGAACGGCACCCTCGCCAATTAAGCCACCTCAAATTTGGAGGAAGATCCTTAGTATTTCCCTGGATTTTAGCCCGGTGCAGTCCGAGGTACCTCAAATAAAACATTTCGGAAAATTTTACGCAATCAAAACTGTCGGTGCAACTGAGACCAATGCCTTTGACGTTTAGAGTACCCTGTCAAGCGTCGGTTGGGAAAAAATGTATGAGTAAGTTGAAAAACACGAATTTCTCTTACTGCTTTTAATGAAATCAGACAAATCGAAATTTCAAATTCAGTGGGTATCCACTACGCGTTCGATATCGTGTGAAGAAGAAATCCCTTTCTCTTCCCTTCGAGATCGAATAAAGAAAAGTGAGTTTATGTTAATAGGAATGGAAGGTTTATCTGAACGTTTTTCGTATCCCACGAAAAAATTTCTAGAGTTTTTGGAAACTTACCTCAACATTCTTTGGAAGGGGAAGTACATCCCTGTGATTCCAAAACCTGCAGCGCTTAAGCGGACCTTTGTCCTTGACAAGCTTCCTGCCAAAGTCTCTTAATAAATTGTGCATCCTTAATTCATTATTTTCTCCAATTTCCAACAAATGCATGTCACAAAGGTCTTCTATTTCTGTAGGAGGATAGAAACCACTAGCCTTCCACATGTAAGAGGGAATCTTCTGATCATTTCCAATAAAAAAGCATGCTATGTCGAGGAATATCTCCTTTGTTGGATCATCTAAAGAATCATAACTGGTATTAAAGGCAGCTTCTACTTCTCCGTTAGGTGGTGCATCTTTTAAGGAATCTCGGATACTTCTCCATATTTCTATCTTCTTTTTCTTTAAATATTTTGCCCGAAGCACAATAGCCATAGGAAGCCCTCCAAGAGCTTTTGCGATGTCTTTGGACAAGGAATGGTACTCGGGGAGATATGGGGGACCACCCTTTGCAAAAGCATACTCACGGAAGAGTTCAAAAGCATGGCGATCTCCCATTGGTTTGACCATGAACTTTGCTACATTGTTATAAACATCTAAAACATTATTGTTATCTGTGGTCACAATAATTCTACTTCCTGCACCAAACCAAGAAAGCTTCCCAGCTAAGACTTCAATTTGTTCATCCTTACGCACATCGTCAAGCACAATGAGAACCTTCATTTTTGTAAATCGACTTGATATCATTTTAAAACCTTCATCAGAAGATATTGAAGATTCACTGTTACTTTTTTTAAGGTTAGCAATCAACCTTTCTCGAGAAACCTCAACTCCTTTTGAATTTATATCTTCGAGGAAGCTACATCCATGAAACAACTCATGCATCTTGTTGAAGACAACCCTCGCAAGTGTAGTCTTTCCAACACCTGGCATACCACATATGCCGAGGACACGTTTGTCTTCTCCACATACTTTCGTCGCTCGTCCATGGCTGTAGACAACACCAAGCTCTGTCATCATCTTTTCAACATGAAGATCGATTCCAACTAGTATGTCGGGGACACGTACGTCGTCCCTCTTCAACACCTGCTTGACACGTGTAACAACTTTGTCCAGGAGGTCGCCCTCATCCCTGCAAATCATGAGTGATGAAGCGAGAGGATGACAACAGAGTTACCAAAAATATTAAAGGGAATACAAAAATCAAGAGGGGAATGAACCGACAAAAATTAAATCGACCAACGGGGGGAGGGGTAATCTTCAATTAAAATAGAGAGCATGTTTTAATGCACATAAAAATTTTGAAATTGATAACATGCTATCTGCATAACATAAGTTCTAACCAAGGGGAACCCACAGAGCGTGGTGGACCAGGTCGACTGGTCTAAATCGAGTCATCAGTTACTTGATAGGCATCTAAAACTTCAACATACTAAATTATTGATATGTTTCACAGGAATAACCTTAAAGATCTTTCTAGCCATGCGTCATCATCGATATGATTATATGCAGCATTTTTTAGAAAGAGGTTCGAGTTCATTTTCACATCATCTAAAACATTTTCTTTTTCATTTTTCTAGGAAAAAGAAAAGAAAACAGAAGCAAAAGAATTACCCCCCATTTATCTCCTTCCGCTCACATCCGACTAATTCAACGATCTGTTGAAGAACCTTTTTCCATGTTTTGATGGTCTTTGGGTCGACTTTGTCGGCCTCATGTTTCCCGAAGGACGCCGCAAAATGCCCAGTCTGGTGTTCCACATCGTCCGGACTAACATCATAGAAAATCGGAATAATAATCTGTCCATTGGATTTTCTGCACTCCCACATTTTTACCAGCTCCATGAGGCAACTTTTACTAGAAGCGTAATCCCTAGAGAAGATGGCTATCGAGATCCTTGACCGCTCGATCGCATCTTTTAGCCCTTGATTGATTTCTTCCCCATCAAGGAGGTTTTTGTCATCTTTAAAGACCTCGATCCCCTCTCTTTTCAAATCTCTATATAGGAGACTTGTGAATTCTCTACGAGTATCTTTACCTCTAAAATTCAGGAATACTTCATAATTGATTCCAGACGATGAGGTTGAAGATGATTCCTGCCAAATCAAGGAAACTAAAGTAAACATAGTGTTTCAGATCAAGTCTAATGCTTCTGGCCAAACCAAACAAACACACAAATAAGAAAAAGAAAAAGAAAAAGAAAAACAAGGTTTTGTGGTTCCGATGGAGCCGAACCCAACACAGCAAGATGATTTTAACTGAATCTTGCAACTCATGCATTTTGACTGTTTTTAGATCCAAAATTTTCAGAACCTTCGTAATACTCAAACGTTGATTAGTGAATTCATATGTAAATTTCTGATGATTTTCTGAAATTTAAATAAATATTTCAAGTTTTAAGGAGGGAAAACAGTAATTAACAGACCCAGCGTACAAAATCAATAGTGCTTGGAGTTTCGATAGAATACCGTGACTTGAACATAGATCGGTTCAATCGTTCACGTCAAAAGAAGATTTGCTCCATTCCAGTCATTTTAGCATTTGTTGGGTCGAACTCCAAGCGGAGGACCAATTATAAGGCATTCATGTCAAAGAAGTTCTAAATAATAATACAAATCGCAAAGATGCAGAGAAAACTGACCCGGTTTCTTCTCTTCATAGCTGCAAAAACAATCATCCCGAGGAAAAATAGAAACGCCATAGACCATTTCGAAGCCATCATGAGGGACAGATTCACCACTGCCAGTGTTGCCGTCGAAACCATCGCTCGCTCGCTCTCTCTCGCGCTTTCTCTCGCAGAGGCACAGGAGGTCAATAGTCATAGGACAACAAAACATATTCCATTTTATTCATAATCATGACCAAGACCGATGACTACTGGCCATCTGCTACGCGCTTGGGCAAAGGTGAGGGAAAATTGTCGGGTAGCCCCAGTCCCACGTGATTTAACATCACGAGAAGTCCTTACGAAAGCCCTTTAAAAGTAAAAAGACATAATATCTTAAAATATCCCCAATTTTAACATCGGTCTTAATTCTATTCTATATTTTTTTTTATCTAATAAAAAATCTCCAATTTTAGCTCATCTACCCTAAGTTTTTTTGTCTTACAAAAAATTGTCAACTGTATAATAATATTAGGTAGGTGAACTACTCCACACAGACAATGTGGAAAACCATTCATCAGTGGGCACGTGTCGTCCGAGGCCCCACATGGGAGATATTCAAAATATAGTGCTATCCTCTCCTCTCCTCTCCTCTATTTATGAAGGGAAAATCTCCTCTCCTCCCCTCCCCTCTCTCCTTGTTAGACTCCATTTCGTTACGGAGCCAAAAAAATTTCTCTCCATTTATTAAACCCGATTCAAAATCTCTCCGCGCTCTCTCACTCTTGTAAAAGAAAAAGATTCAGGGGCAATTGGGGGCTTGAGACATATGGTTAAAGAAACCCCGCCAACGGTAATTTCGTTGGACAGGTGGGGCAGCCCTCATCCATCACGTTTGAAGTTTGGGCAACGCCAAATGCACCTCAACGCCCCTCATCCATCACGTTTGAACTCTGGGCAACGGGCAATTGGACGGTATTCATATATGAAACAACGCCAAAACAAGCCCTAAGGACGGCTCGACATATCTATGGGCCATTGGGGCCAATGAAGGCCCACACAAGAATACAAAGGGTTAATGATGTGAAAATGTGAAGCAAAATAGGTGATTAAAGGATCGCCATTATTCGACCAGAAACAGAAAAGGATGGCTATTATGTGATGCCCCAAAACGTCACACCTTTCTAATTATATTCCTTATCTAGTAATAGCGTGCGGAACCTCAATAAAATTTTCTCAAAATCGTACAAGAAATCACGAGTTAAATGTAGATATTATTTTTACTTATATCACGCATTGCTTTTACAACTTTAGCACAATATCCAAGCAAAATACAAAATACAAAAGCCTAGTAAAAGAGTTGGGTCAACTAGTGCCGCTACTCCCATGCCATCCAGAAAGTGAACTACCTTCTAACTCAATGGTTGATGGCCTCAACCATCATCTTGTCCCCTCCATCATATTCAAGGGACCATCCTACAAAATAAAAAATAAGGGATGAGTCAAAACCCAGTAAATGAATAAAATCATCTTATTGCTCACGACCCATGTACACATGATTGATTTATTTATACCTTCATGATATGCCCATGAAACCCTTCATCAACATTGCATCAGATCATTAATTCAAATGCAAGCAGGTGACCTATTATACTACCATGTATGGTTATCACTTATTCAACAATGTGTATTATATGCATACATATAAGCATGTATTCATTGTTACTTCTCCTCCCAAATACTCCCAGAACATCCCAATCACACAACAAGCCATCTCAACTCCCGATGCATCTCATAACACTCCATGGAACATCCCAATCACACAATAGGATCCCAACATACGGGGCATCGTCACCTTTTAATTTATAGGTGATGGAATTATATTGTTCTCATGCACAATACACATCCTAACATCGTATCTTTCTTGCATCGATAATGAAGTAAACACTTATTACAACAACCAAGATTCAGTACATGACATCTTTTTATACATATCATTACCTTGCCTTTTTTGTAATCACATACGTGGATGATGATTAATGATGATTACAAGCTAACCTTTTTTCCTTTCTCATCATGCCTTTTAATGTTCATGTCATAATAATAACAACAAACTTATCCCTTCTATTTTGCAATGTAAACAATGATATACATTTTGATGCTTATACCCATCTTCTTGCTTCATCACATATTCCTCAAAGCAATGAAATGCATTAGTCAAACAATCAAGCAAGAAGCAACATGTGATCAGACTTAATAGTTTGATATATACAGACTCAATAAGTGAATGAATCTAATCAATAAATGGGTATATTCATACTAAGTGAATGTATCTTATCAAATAATTGAATATACTCAGACGAATGAATATTGCCAAACGAGTAAGTATACTCAAATAGTGAATCTGATCAAACAAGTGAATATATTCATATTCAAAAAGTAAATATACTCAGACTTAGGGAAAAATGATGTACTCGGGTTCAGAAAGTAAAAATATTCGAGTTCAGAAAGTAAACATAATCAAACTCCGAAAGTAAGTATACTTAAGTATACTCAAATTCAAGAAGTAAATGTGCTCAGATTCAAAAAGTAGATTTTCTTAAGTTCAGAACGTAAATATACTCAGGTTTGGGAAGTAAGTGTACTCAAACTCAATTAAGTGAACATACTCAAGTTCAGAAGGTAAATATGCTTAGGTTTAAGAAGTAAGTATACTTAGACTCAAAAAGTAAATATACTCAGGTTCATAAAGTAACTATACTCAGGTTTAGGAAGTAAATATACTCAGCTTCGGAATGTAAATATACACTAACTCAGAAAGTGAATTAGACTCAGAGCCAATCAGACTCAGAAGGCGAATCAGATTCATCATTTCTACGTGCAACGTCTCACCACATCCTAAGAAAATAAGTCGAACACTTGTTAGGCGTATGAACATTCATCAAAACAAATCAAAACATCATAACATACCAACACGCCACTATTGAATGAGGTCACACTTATCATCAAATTTAATTACAACTAAAGTCACATACCAACCAACCAAGTCTAAAGTGTTAAAGTAGATTAAATTAACTTACACCTAAAATTTTCAATGAGAACTAAACAAACCAAAGTTAAGAGTGGGAGAACTAAACTTACACCTTGAAACTCTTGACAGATGAAATCCAAACTTGAGGGTAGAAGAAATTTTCTTTTGAAGATTGAAGGGAGAACGATATGGTCGAGATGAAAAATGAGTCTGAATTACTCAAGTTAAGAGTGGTGACTTGAAGTTGAATTGCTAGGTGTAATATCGCATGCTAATTTGAAGTTACGTGTGGCATGCTTACAAGGTTTGATCCACTATATCACCAAGTGGAGAGGATTTAAGACAAAAGAGTGGATGGCTACTTGTAGGAATGATGATAACTTAGCGTTAGGTACATAAGTGTTTCTATTGGAATAAGACTAAGTGGGCATTAGGTGTCAAGATTGCATAAGAGTTTTCCTTTGAGTGAGACACTTAGCCTTGTATATATTCTTAAAATGACAACTAAGTAGTATGTGGCCTCTCATGCTATCCAAAAGAAAACAAGCGGCTTACTAAGAATGATTAAAAGACATCATAGTGAAAAGAACTTCTCCTCGTTCGACCAAATAAGTGGGTCTTATTAATGTAAGTAAATTGTGATTAATATTAGTTAACTAAGATTAAAAATAAATAATGTAATCCATGGTTCTTGAATTAGTAAATCACACCGAATGCTATGAAATCCTCGATTTAGTAAATTCAGACTGGATAATCATTAAAATATAATTCGAAAAATATCCATTCCCCATCGACAACTAAGATGACAATAAATTATTTACTTTTACTATCTGCGAACACATGAACATTTACTAATTTAATCAAATCAAGGACGATTAAGGTCATAAAAAAATTATTCTTCATGTTTTCCATAACTTGCAAAATTTACAATCCAACTAAGATTTCTACATGTCGACCCGATTATATAATACTTAGCTTTATAACCTAAGTATTATTATTAGATGCGAAAATTTCCAGCTGTCAGAAATTATTTAGAAGAATTTTAAAATTCAATGATGAGGGGCACACAAAAATGCTATATACGAATGGGAGTCCATGCAAAGTGCAATACGCAAGTTTACGCAATGATGATGTTTTTGGCTAGGCATCAAATTCGAAATAAATTCAATCCCTAATTTTCTTATGAAATGCACGAATAATCTATAAGTAAAAATTTAGGTGTCAACATTAAATTTAAATGAAAAGAAGAACCAGAAAGGATGACTATCATGTAACGGAAAATTAATGGAACAATTAAAAACGCCGCTCATGTCAAACGATGCAGAACATCCTTTTCCTTCAGATAAACCTATGCCAGTGTTGACTTTGATAGGGGAATTCATAAACTTGATCTTGAAGTGAGGAGACACGTGCTAAGTATAAATTTGTCCAATCAACTAAAGGCATAACGTTTTAAATAAAGAATGAGAACTCTATTGGTACCTTAGTAGCCTCTCGGACTTCGCTGAACCCAGACGGTTCTGCATTTCTGCTGTGTGATTAAACATAAAAGTGACCCAGTTTTCTAAGTGACCAATCTGCCAGAAAGTTCAATATACTTGAGCCCTTAAAGATTCTGCCAGAATGCCTGACGGGTCTTCATTTCTCCGATGCACACCTTTCCTTAGGAAGAGACCGGTGTGATCACCTGGAGGGGCTGCTTTTTGTTCACGGCGGTTGACTTGGGCTCGAATTGTCTGTAAAGGGACTTCAAAAGAGTCAAACTTGAAATTGACTCTAATAAATTTGCCTTACTCGCTTATTCCTGTTTCTCCATTAAGTTTTTCCGCAGTCTGCTCCCGTCTTCCCTTAACAGGGTGGATGCCATGCACAGATATCAGTTAAAACTGAGGAAAATCCAGCATCACGTAACTGTAGAACGTGCCCCTACATGCTTCAACGTATTCTGTACTTGCACCGAGTTCCCAGCTGGACAGTCACTGATGGATCATTTTGCATAGTCTGATCTCTGAAACTTTCAGCAACTGCAAGTTTGAAAGATCAGGTAAACTCTCAAGGTAATCACAGTTGGATAGAATCAAACTTCTCAGTGAGGTTAACTGGCCAATCCCATTGAGATTCCGTATTTTGCAGTTTGATATATCTAGCCTCTTCAGGGCTTTAAGACCTTCAAGCCCTTCAATCACTTCTATTGCACAGTGGTAGAGCTCAAACACTGATAAGTTGTTTAAGCCCTGGACAGTTGGCAATCTTTTCAATGATGAACAACCTTGAATTGATAAAACTGACAACGTCTTGGGAAGCTCTGATACTTCTTCAAGGCTCAAACCAGAAAGGGTTAGCATCTTGAGCTGAGGAATATCTGTCAGCTCAAACTTCAGCTTGACAATTTGCGAAAGAGACAATTCTAGTTTCCTCAGTTTAGGAAACGATATTAAGAAGGATTGTTTGTCAATCCTTTGTGTTCGGAGCAACACTAGGTTCCAGAGCCTTGAAATCCATATAGACAAGCGCTGATTCACATTGGATTCTGGCATCGGCTGTTCTGAGGGAGGTCGGCATTCCTTCAGGTCCTCATCACTTAGGCACAGCTCCTCCAATTCCTTCAAACCTTTAAGAAGGGGCATTGCTTTCATCCTTTTGGAACTCACACGCAGAGAAATTAGAGAAGGCGGAAGCTCCGGCAACACTTCAAGTTTGTTGCACTGAAGTAAATCCAGGGTTTGAAGACCAGGGATGGTGACGATTTCAGAGGGTAGGTTAGATACACTAGAATGGCCCAGCGTCAATAATCTCAGATTGTGTAGTTCTTTGATATCACGGGGAATGGGCCCCTTCAAACTTTGACACCAGGAAGCATGGAGTTCTTCGAGCTTGGCCAGATTCCCAATCTCCCCAGGAAATGCTCGAATGAAAGAAGAATCCATTTTCAGCACTTTCAAGCTTTCCAGATTTCTTATTGAATTGGGGAGTTCAGAGATACTAGTCGCCGATATATCCAACTCCTCTAATGACCTCATTTTACCTATAGAATCTGGAAGTTCCTCCAAATAACGGCAATCCCTCAATGACAAGCGTCTTAGATTAAGCAGCTCCCCCAGTGCCCTTGGGAGCTCAGTAACTTCGGCACCTTCTAATGAGAGTTCGGAGAGAGCAGCTAGGTAACAAATTGAACTGGGCAGATGAGTCAATGGGAAGCACTTAAAGCCGCTGAGAATTTCAAGTTTTCTCAAATTGCCTACAGAGATGGGGATCTCCTGTACATAAGTCTCGTCAATAAAAAGCTCTTTCAGAGCTGTCATATAACCCAGTTCCACTGGCAACCCGTTCAACTGGGAGCAGAACTTCAAATTCAAGTGAATTAAATGTTTCAAATTGCCAATTGAAGGATCTAGCTTCACCAAATGAGAACATCGTTCAAGAATCAGGATTTCCAAATATTCGTAACCAGAGAAGTCGGGAGTGAACAGTAAGTCAGAACACGCGGTAAGATTCAAGACTTTCAATTTCTTCATCTGCAAAGCCAAAACGTAAAACACGCACATGGTCAATTCGCAGATATTTAATTTGAGAAAACAAACATAAAAACAACTACATAAATACCAAACCACCTTGATTTCACTCCAACCTCCCCATTCTTCCGTGATTTTGCTCCAAGACAGATCAAGAATGACCAACTCTGTTAACAAAAAATTTTTTGCACTAAAATCCAGAGGACACCTTTGCCAACAGAGCCACCTTAAACTAGCAAATGCATCTTCAGAGTTTCCAGAAACTTTGGCATTATCCAACTTGAGAAACCTTAGTTCTGGCATCATCTGAAAATTTCCAGCTGTGAAGTCAATGGGGAGAGCTTCGACGTTTTCCTTTGCCTACATTTGACAAAGTAACAAAATCATCAGAAGCTGTAAACCCAAATATCCATCCGAAAAAAGGATATTTCCTTGCCCTACGTGCTAAAATGTACATATATGATATGATTCCTTGAGAAAAAATGGAAAAAAAAATGTAGCCTGCATGTCGAGGTGCCTGCTTTGCCGATAACAAACTGAACCAAAAGTTTTTACCTTCTCCTGTATGTAAAATTTTCTCCCAATTGGATCTCCAGATATCTCTTGCTCAAACATATCTTTGCCACAGCATCTCAGCAATCTGTGCATCTGCAATTCATTGTTTTCTCCAATTTTTGCCAGGGGCATCAGAACGCAACCAGAGGATGGATAACAATTGGGCCACATATATGAAGCAATTCGGGCATCCACACCAGAGATAAAACATGCTATGTCCAGAAATATATCTTTTTGCTGTGGATCTAATTCTTTGTAACATATATCCAATAGCTCTTGAAGGCCAACCGTAGTCTTTTGAGAACTCATTAGACGTGCTTTCATTGACTTCTCCATTTTTATCCATTCTTGTATTGATTTACCCCGCAAAAATGAACCGACGACCTCAACTGCTAATGGTAATTTCTCTATAGCATTGACGATGCGGTTTGAGAGTTCATCATAATCAGGTATGGAAGATTGCATCCTGAATGCATGCTTCCAGAAAAGTTCAAAAGCTTGACCGTCATCCAACTCACTAACCGTGTAGTTACGAGCCTTGTCGGAATCAAACTCTTCGAGAATTCCACTATTTTTGGAAGTCACAATTATTCGACTACCTGGACCAAACCAATCAAGCTGGTTTCCTACAACTGCATGAAGATCAGATGGCTTTTCCACATCATCAACAACTATTAGAACTTTCATTTCATGAAATATATCCAGGAAATCTTCTATTCTTTCATCGAAAGAAAGATCTTCTTGATCTCGTTCAAGGATATCATGTATCAACTTATTTTGCAAAAATTGAATACCATGAGAATTTTGTGTGGTTTCTTCGACCACTGTGAGAAAGCTACAACTGTCGAAACAAGAAGAGATGCGTCTGTATACAGCCTTGGCGAGAGTCGTCTTGCCAATTCCAACAGTTCCATAGATTCCAATAATGTGCACCTCATCATTGACTTCCATCTCCAGTAAGTCGGTGATTTGTTTTGCACAATCATCAATTCCAACTACATTCTGAACAGCTGCAATTGCATAATAATTCCTATCTGAGGTTTCCACGTCTGCTGGTTGCTCTTTAAGTTCATCTTCCATTTTCTTCATACTCTGCAAGAAAAACAGAATTTTCACAGAAGTATTATTGTAGACAGAGAAAAGTATAAATATCACCCATATGACATTCCTTTAGTTCCAGGCATAGATACAAGATATTCATCTGTCATCAAATTGTTCTAGAAATATGCAGACACTTATTCTGGCAATCTCTGTTCCATAATTCAATATCTACTCTCACACAATATTAACAAGGAAACTTAGGTAGTATCGTAATCAAATTAGGCTTTCATTCGTTTCGTGAATAACGAACGATTTGGAAAAAAAAATTCAAAAAAATGATCACTTGTATCGCTTGAAATAATTAGTTAATTAAACATGTTTTTTTATCGAGACCAATCTATGCCTAAATAATTTCGAGGACAATGAATATATATATATATATATATATATATATATAATTTTATTTATTTATTGTTGTTGTAAGCGATATAAGTAGTCATTTTAAAAAAATATTTCTCAAATCATTTATTTTTAGTAAAATAAGCAGAGCTTAGGTAACATTAGCATTTTGGAAGTTGGATGCTTAGTTTACTGACCAACTATTTCAACTTTCAAGAAATCTTGATATGCACATCGCATCAATGGTCACGTTAATTATTAATTCTGTTTAAATCTCTTAAGTGTAAACAAGCTCCCAACAGCAAATGAGCATCATGCAAATAGGACTAACGTCTTAAAATTCAGATGGTAGACTATTTTTAGACTCCAACAATGCAATGATCGATATTAAGTTCAGTTTACCTAAATACATACAAATTTCTTTGCTTCCTTCTGCGTCATCTTTCCTCACATTTTCTTGTGTTGTTGTTTCCAAGTCGAATGATCTACATTCAATTTTCGGAGATAGTGGTCCTGGACTAATGGAAAGCAATGCCTAAATATTCTCACCGAATTCCAAATACATGTTCCGATACCACACTCTATTTTACAGATACTGACCTTTTCTTGATTGGTTCCTTCTGGTCACTCGGTTACTTTACATGTAATTCTATCCTTAAATTGAATGTCAATTATCAATTGAGAACATTGTCCATTCGCTACGAATTTTTGCAAATTTCTTGCTCAATTTATGTGTGGCCCGTTTACTTTGGCACTTGCATCTTTTTCGTGAGACAAGCATGAATTGACAAAGATCAACAATCGAGAAAGAATTGAAAAAGATTGGCATGTGGACGAGCGATTGGCATCCACATTTTAAGGGATAAAAGACGACTAAGGGAATGAGGGAGAACATGCTGCTAGTGCTAGGGTGAACAAAGTTGAAATCCTTTCAGGGAAAGATAAAATTTTGCCCCTCATTTTAGCCCCATGTCGATTTTTTTTTTTCAAATTCATCCCTTTGATGACTATTTGCAAAACCAGCTGGAAATGAACAACACCCTAGTCTTTTATCGAGCACATCTACCTAAGGAAGTCATTAGAGGACGAAATCGTAGGGAAAAGGCAATACTTGTTGAGAGATTGAGATGAAAGTCAGGTACATGGCCCATAATAAAGAGTCGCAAATAATATGAGGATCAAATCGTATTTTTTCCATTTTCCTGACTTAATATAACAGTTTTATAAACCAGTCCTACTATACGCAGCATTAGTTTTGATTTTCTTTAATTATTATTTAGGGTCTTGAGCAAGAATAATTCAAACTCATAGTACTCGAACCATAATGGAAACAACTAAATTATCTGTTTCTCTTTCTAACTGTCGGTATTTAGCGTTCGTAAAGATTTTAGATGCTCGATTAAATGAAATTTTAGTTCCGACTGTAAAAATGAGTACTATGAAACCCTAAAGCTAAAAGCAAAATCCACTCCAAATATTCCCCAAGTAAAAGCAGAAGGCTGTCGAAAAATGTGAAACGGAAATGCACCTCCTCTAAGTAAAGCGAAAAATAAAGAATAAAAAAGTAAAGAGTCATGCTATTCTAAATTCATGACCAGTTCCATTTCTTTTCCTATGTTTCACGTTATTATATTAATTATTCATCTTATTTTCACTTCAGTTACATTAATCTATTCTTTCGGGATAGTTCTGACGTTATTCATGTACTACTATCTTTTAATGGTAATTATTTATTTCAATTACGGAACTAATATAAATTCAATTGTTTTGCATTTTGAAACTAAAAAAGTGTTTTATTTTTTATTGTTCTAATGAAAAATCCATAACCATGAGATACATTGTTTCAAGTTATTTAATGAAAATCTTTATGTCATGGTATTATTTTTTAATTTAAAGTAGTATGCTTCCAAATTACAAGTGTCTCTTTTTGTCATAAGTTGCATTTTTTAGTGAAATAATGCTTTCGCTTGTATAAAAGTTACATCGTCATATAAATAGTCATGTATCATGAGCCGACGTGTTATTCCCGTGGTGGCAAATCTACTATTGTACCAAAATCGCAAAATCAACTAGTCAAGCCCATTGATGGCCAAAAATAGAAACTAGTATGGCCTACTACATATGCATGCACCGGCAAAACAGCCAATAAATGTGTGACAATTATTGTTTAATGGCTACGCGTGCTGAAAAACTAATGGATGCAACATGAATCAAAGGTTTTTCTTTGGGGTGAAGAAAGGTAATCTATAACTTTTTAAAGTTTACGGTCTAATGCGCAATAATGCCAAAGTTTAATAGGGCGATCATTGCTAAAAATCATTAAAATACATATGATATAACATTATGTCCAACGCTCAATTATATAACAACGAAATAAATTGAAAAATTATTATGACACAGTTATTAATTTTATACAAAACAACATTTCAAATTAAAAAGAACATGTCGAAGGAACACTAATGTATTTGAAATTATTTAAAGATTATGCTGATAAATTTTCTCCATTGGATTAAAAGATATACTTTAGTCCATGTAAATTTCAGAACAATATTTCAACTTTTTACAATTTGTGTAGTTTTACCGAATTATAGCATCGAACTGAAATTATAACAAATCAATTTTCAAACCCGTGCATTCACGTGCATCTAGTTTATATTTATGAAGAAGATATCGTACCTTATTTGATGTATCCAGAACAATCTCCTCTGTATTACGCTTCGAAGATGTCGCACCCTGTTTGATTAAGTCCTCATGCCCCCGTTTTTCGACTGATCGTGCCCTTACATCCTTAATTGTATTCTGTACTTGCACCGAGTTCTCGGCCGGACATTCACTGATTTTCAGCTTTTTCAAAAACGTTAATTTTTCTAGGCCTTCAATTTGACGGATCATTTCGCATCGTCTGATCTCTAAAACTTTCAGCAACGTCAAGTTTGAAAGATCAGGTAAACTATTGAGGTAATCACAGTCGGATAGAATCAAACTTCTCAGTGAGGTTAACTGGCCAATCCCATTGAGATTTTGTATTTTGCAGTTTGCTATATCTAGCCTTTTCAGGGCTTTAAGCCCTTCAAGCCCTTCAATCTCTTCTATCGCAGAGGGTGGTCGGCGTGCTTTTGGATCCCCATCACTTAGGCACAGCTCCTCCAATTCCTTTAAATCTCCAAGAAGGGGCATTGCTTTCATCCTTTTAGAACTCACGTGCAGATATATTAGAGAAGGGGGAAGCTTCGGCAACTCTTCGATTTCATTGCACTGAATTAAATCCAGGGTGTGCAGACCAGAGACGGTGGAGATTTCAGGGGGTAGGATAGATATACTGGAATGTCCCAGCGTCAATGATCTCAGACGATGTAGTCCCCCAATATCACTGGGAATGGCCCCCTTCAAATTCCGACACCAGGAAGCGTGTAGTTCTTCGAGCTTGGTTAGATTCCCAATCTCCCCAGGAATTGCTCGAATGAAAGAAGAGTCCATTCTCAGCACTTTCAAGCTTTTCAGATTTCTTATTGAATCGGGGAGTTCAGAGATACTAGTCGCCGATATATCCAACTCCTCTAATGACCTCATTTCACCGATAGGATATGGAAGTTTCTCCAAATAACGGCAATCCCTCAATGACAAGCGTCTTAGCTCAAGCAGCTCCCCCAGTGAGCTCGGGAGCTCAGAAATTTTGGCACCATCTAATGAGAGTTCGGAGAGAGCAATCAGATAACAAATCGAACTGGGCAGGTGAGTCAATGGGAAGCACTTCAAGCCACTGAGAATTTCGAGTTGCTTCAAATTGCCTATGGAGATGGGGATCTGCCGTACAGAAGTCCCGTCAATAAAAAGCTCTTTCAGAGCTGTCGTCCAACCTAGTTCCACTGGCAACCCGTTCAATTGGGAGCAGAACTTCAAATTCAGGGAAACCAAACGTTTCAAATTGCCAATTGAAGGATCTAGCTTCACCAAATGAGAACATCGTTCAAGATTCAGGATTTCCAAATATTCGTAACCAGAGAAGTTGGGAGTCAACAGTAAGTCAGTGCACCCGGTAAGATTCAAGACTTTCAATTTCTTCATCTGCAAAGCCAAAACATAAAACACGCACATGGTCAATTCGCAGATATTTAATTCGAGAAAACAAACATAAAACAACCAAATGAATACCAAACCACCTTGATTTCACTCCAACCTCCCCATTCTTCCGTGACTTTGCTCCAAGACAGATCGAGAATGACCAACTCCGTTAACAAAACATTTTCTGCACTAAAATCCAGAGGACACCTTTGCCAACAGAGCCACTTTAAACTAGCAAATGCACCTTCAAAGTTTCCAGAAAATTTGGCATTATCCAACTTGAGAAACCTTATGTCTGGCATGCTCTGAAAATGTCCAGCTGTGAAGTCAAAGCAGAGAGCTTCAACGGTTTCCATTCCCTACATTTGACACAGTAACAATCATCAGAAGCTGTAAACCCAAATACCCATCAGAAAATAGGATGCTTTCCTTGCCGTACATGCTAAAGAGTACATATATGACATGATTCCTTGAGAAGATATAGGAAAAAAAATGTAGCCGAAAACAAGCTGAACCAGAAGCTTTACCTTCTCCCTGCTTATTGCCTTTGGAACGATATCCTGTATGTAAAATTTTCCATCGATTGGATCTCCAGATCCCTCCTGATTTAAAATTCTTTTGCCAAGGCATCTTAGCATTCTGTGCATCTGCAATTCATTGTTCTCTCCAATTTTTGCCAGGGGCATTAGAATGCAACCAGAGGATGGATAGCAATTGGGCCACATATATGAAGCAATTCGGGCATCCACACCAGACATAAAACATGCTATGTCCAGAAATATGTCTTTTTGCCGATAATCCAGTTCTCCGTAACATATATCCAATAGCTCTTGAAGGCCAACCGTAGTCTTTCGAGAACTCATCGGACGTGCTTTCATTGCCTTCTCCATCTTTTCCCATTCTTGTATTGATTTACCCCGCAAAAATGAACCAAGGACTTCAACTGCTAATGGTAGTTTCTTTGTAGCATTGACAATGCGGTTTGAGAGTCCATCATAATCAGGCATGGAAGATTGCATCCTGAATGCATGCTTGCAGAAAAGTTCAAAAGCTTGACCATCATCCAACTCACTAACCTTGTAGGTAGGAGCCTTGTCGGAATCATACCCTTCGAGAATTTCCTCATTTTGAGAAGTCACAATTACTCGACTACCTGGACCAAACCAATGAAGCTGGTCTCCTACAATAGCATGAAGATCGGATGGCTCTTCCACGGCATCGACAACTATTAAAACTTTCATTTCACGAAATATATCCACGAAATCTTTTATTGTTTTGTCAAAAGAAGGATCTTCGTGATCTCGTTCAAGGATATCACATATAAACTTATTTTGCAAAAAGTGAATACCACGAGAATTTTGGATGGTTTCTTCAACCTCAGCGAGAAAGCTACAACTGTCGAAACAAGAAGAGATCTGGTCGTATACAGCTTTGGCAAGAGTCGTCTTGCCAATTCCATCAATTCCATAGATTCCAATAATGTGCACCTCATCATTGACTTCCATTTCCAGTAAGTTGATGATTTGTTTTGCACGATCATCAATTCCAACTACATTCTGAACAGCTGCAATTGCATAATTCCTATCCGAGGCTTCCATGTCTACTGTTCGCTGTCCAGCTTCATCTTTCATATTCTCCATGCTCTGCAATAAAAAGAGAATTTCTTCACCAAAGTATTGTCATAGATAGAGAAACGAACAAACGTCACCTGATCAGTGTCTCTTTTCTAACATGGCATCACTTCCACACATAGATACAAGATATTGATTTGTCATAAAAATGTTCTTATTGATGCAAAAATATGGGGACCAAAAAATTCTAAATCTAATGCACTTTTTACCAATTCATTTTTAAATCTTTCAATTTTACCAATTGAATCATAAACATTTTTACATTTTACTAATTGCATTCATCTGGCCAATTTTGACCAAAAATCAGTAATATAGATGTCAGCTATCCTATATGGCATGACCGGCATTAATATAGAAAATTTTAATAGTATTTTAATTTTTTTGAATTTTGTGTCATTTTTCATTTCTTTTTTTTTTTCTTATCTTTTTCCCTTCTTCACTGCTTTCTTACTGTGGCTGGTGCAACGAAGCCTTGCCTAGATTTGGACGAGGTTGGCCTCGCTCATGGAAATTTTTTTTTATCTTGGAATATATTGGCAATTGTCTTTTTTTTTTTCTTTAGTTTCTTTTATAGGAAAAATATGAAATGGGCTTTTATTTCAACATTAGCATAATTTGTATATTCAGAATTAATTCAGAATTTAATTGAATAGATGTATTTAGGGAAAATTCACTTTGAAGCCCAAGGCCGAGCTTGCTGGGCCTCAACGATGGTGCTAGTGGACTACCGCTGCAAAGAAGGAAGAAGGAGAGACAAAGAAAAGAAAATAATAAAATAAAAATTATTTTCAAAATGATTTTTTTTTGTACATTAGAAAAAAATTATGAGATTGAAATCATTTTCCAAATGAGTTTTAAACACCAGAAAACGTTTTTGATCACATCACCAAACAAGGAAAAATTAACCATTTTCTTGAAAAATGATTTCCTAGAAAGCATTTTTCCAATTTCATTAAGTTTTCCCCAAACAAACGCACCTTAAGACTTTGTTTATTTCGTAGAAAATGTAGACGTTTATAGGAAAAAATCCCAAAAGCCATTTTTCAGGAAATTGTTTTTAGGAAAATAATAATATTTTCCGATGTTTGGCCGAAACATGAAAATGGAGTAGAAAATATTTTTCGTTGTTCAATAAGGAAAATATTTTTCTCCATACACTCATTTCAATATTTTTATTTTATTTTATTTTTTAAATCAATTTTTAGTAATCTTTTCTTTTTATTTTTTTCTTTTCTTTCTTGTTTTCTTCTTCTACATTGAAGCTCAAGCCTTGCCAAGTCCTCGCCCGAGGCTTGTGAGCTTGGGTGAGGCAGCCTCGTCAACCTCTAGCGACCAGCCTCGCCCACTCACTACTCGGCAAGGTCTGAGCTTTGTCTGTGGCCAGTCGTCAACCACCACCCATGGCCCACGATCGTAGAAGAAGGAAAAGAAAGAAAAGGAAAGAAAACAATAAAAAATTTTAAAATATAAATTTAAAATAATTAAAAAATCAATTTAAAATATAAAAAGAAAAGGTGTTTGGTGGAAAAAAGTGCTTTGATAGAAGTGAAAGAAACAAGATCTAAAAAGTGGAAAATATTTTCTTCATTTTTTTTTTTTCATTGACAGAAAATGTTTTCCTTAACTAGTTTATTTTTAAGTGAGCCAAACGTTGAAAAAATCCCGAAAATGTTTTCTGAAAAATAATTTTCTGTAAAACGAACGAAGCTTAAAAAGATAGTATCTACAACCCTTCGCTTGTAAGAGGGAATCCTCTCATCCTTTCCAATAAAAAGGCAAACTATGTTGAGAAATATCTTCATTGCATGAAAGTACAAAGATTTGTAACTGACCTCGATGGCAGCTTCGACTCCATCCTTCGGCTGGTTAACATCTTTGAGCTCATTAAGGTTTGCTATACCGCTGCCTTGAATAATATTCAGGACTGGCAAAAGTTTTAAATTTTCGCATATGTCCAATTCAAAAGGACGGGAGAATATTGGTAAACTGGGACGAGCATAAAAGATACCTTCCACCTTCCTGAGACGTTTTAAATCTTTGAGCCCATTCAGGTTTGTTATACCCTTGCATCGAGAAATTTTCAGTACTTGCAAAAGCTTTAAATTTTCAAGACCATCAATCTCTACTAAATCGCAGTCCTCTAATTCTAGTTCTGACAGATGTTTCAGACTAGAAAATTTTGGCGATGGAATCTTGCAGTGTTTGAGACGCAGAGTCCATAAGCTCAAGGACGAAGGAAGTTGTGTGAGGTATAGCTCCTTCATGTAGGATAAAGAGAGTTCCCGGAGCTGAGTAAGGGCACTAAAATTCCCAGGGAGAATGGCGACATTTGGAAGGGACAATTCCAAGATCTCTAGACTTGTTAATCCCGTGATCCACCCAATATTTGGGGTCTGATTGGATGACCCCACTTCTGGCTGCTCATCATGATTCAAGCATAGCTCTTTTAGATTTGTCAGATTTGTCAATTTGGGGACTGCCATGATTTTGGATCCCCAGCAGAGCGTGACTAAACTGGAGGGCAACTCTGGTAATTCTTGAAGTTGTCTGCATTTACCGACGTCAAGGGTTTGGAGTCGAGATAGATGGCAAATCCTCTGAGGCAGCCCAGCCACATCGGATGACGATAATCTCAAAATTCTCAAAGAGGATAATCCTGAAATATCACAACGAACTTGGCCCTCCAAACTTCTGCAGCAAGAGAAATCTATCTCTTCCAGTTTATTTAACTTCACACTATCTTCAGGAAATTTTTGTAGGTGAGTGCGTTCCATCTTCAGCCTCTTCAAATTACTCAATTCCTTGACTGACTCTGGTAGTTCCGTGATTTTAGTGTCCGAAAGGTCCAATACCTCCAACAGCCCTAGCTTCCCGATGGAAGTTGGAAGTTCTTTGAACATCGGACAATTCCTTAAAGAAAGACTTCGAAGATTCTGAGGAAATATAAATGTTTGCGGCTGCCAATTAATTTTAGCACCATCCAGAGCAAGACTTTGGAGTTCCGTTAGGCAGCCAATTGTGGATATATATCTCAAATTTTTACACCCACGAGCACTAAGTATTTTAAGACTCTTCAAAGACCCTTCTTGGCAAACAATTCTTTCGATGCCAGTTCCATCAATCAGAAGTTCCGTCAAATTTTCCATGCCGTGCAGTTCTTGGGGCAACTGCTTGACTAGTCTGCAATTTCTCAAATTTAAGGAACTCAACTTCTTCAGTTCACTAATGAATGGTCCAATTTCAGATAACTCACTACAATCTTCCAGTATCAAAATCTCCAAATTGGTGGGAGCAGGAAATTTAAGCGATGTATGTAACTTAACACATCCTTGTAGGTTCAAGACTTTCAATTTCTCCACCTTCTGTGATGTATGTGCAAAAGAAGATATCAAAATTTACTAGCTCATATCTATCATCTTAACAAAGATATAAAAAGCAAATATTGCGCATACCTTTTCGATTTGTTCCCAGAATTCTGAATTTTTGGTGACCTCACTCTTAGATAGATCGAGAATGACTAACTCCTTCAAAAGCATATCACACAGCTTAGGAATCAAACGGCACCCTCGCCAATCAAGCCACCTCAAATTTGGAGGAAGATCCTTAGTATTTCCCTGGATTTTAGCCCGGTGCAGTCCGAGGTACCTCAAATTCGACATTTCGGAAAATTTTTCGCAATTAAAACTGTCAGTGCAACTGAGACCAATGCCTTGGACGTTTAGAGTACCCTGTCAAGTCTCGGTTGGGAAAAAATGTATGAGTAAGTTGAAAAACTCTAATTTCTCTTACTACTTTTAATGAAATGAGACAAATCGAAATTTCAAAATCAGTGGGTATCCACTGCGCGTTCTATATCGTGTGAAGAAGAAATCCCTTTCTCTTCCCTTCGAGATCGAATAAAGAAAAGTGATTTTATGTTAATGGGAATGGAAGGTTTATCTGAACGTTTTTCGTATCCCACGAAAAAATTTCTAGAGGTTTTGGAAACTTACCTCAACATTCTTTGGAAGGGGAAGTGCATCCCTGTGATTCCAAAACCTGCAGCGCTTAAGCGGACCTTTGTCCTTGACAAGCTTCCTGCCAAAGTCTCTTAATAAATTGTGCATCCTTAATTCATTATTTTCTCCAATTTCCAACAAATGCATGTCACAAAGGTCTTCTATTTCTGTAGGAGGATAGAAACCACTAGCCTTCCACATGTAAGAGGGAATCTTTTGATCATTTCCAATAAAAAAGCATGCTATGTCGAGGAATATCTCTTTTGTTGGATCATCTAAAGAATCATAACTGGTCTTAAAGGCAGCTTCTACTTCTCCGTTAGGTGGTGCATCTTTTAAGGAATCTCGGATACTTCTCCATATTTCTATCTTCTTTTTCTTTAAATATTTTGCCCGAAGCACAATAGCCATAGGAAGCCCTCCAAGAGCTTTTGCGATGTCTCTGGACAAGGAATGGTACTCGGGGACATATGGGGGACCACCCTCTGCAAAAGCATACTCACGGAAGAGTTCAAAAGCATGGCGATCTCCCATTGGTTTGACCATGAACTTTGCTACATTGTTATAAACATCTAAAACATTATTGTTATTTGTGGTCACAATAATTCTACTTCCTGCACCAAACCAAGAAAGCTTCCCAGCTAAGACTTCAATTTGTTCATCCTTACGCACATCGTCAAGCACAATGAGAACCTTCATTTTTGTAAATTGACTTGATATCATTTTAAAACCTTCATCGGAAGATATTGAAGATTCACTGTTACTTTTTTTAAGGTTAGCAATCAACCTTTCTCGAGAAACCTCAACTCCTTCTGAATTTATATCTTCAAGGAAGCTACATCCATGAAACAACTCATGCATCTTGTTGAAGACAACCCTCGCAAGTGTAGTCTTTCCAACACCCGGCATACCACATATGCCGAGGACACGTTTGTCTTCTCCACATACTTTCGTCGCTCGTCCATGGCTGTAGACAACACCAAGCTCTGTCATCATCTTTTCAACATGAAGATCGATTCCAACTAGTGTCTCGGGGACACGTACGCCGTCCGTCTTCAAAACCTGCTTGACACGTGTAACAACTTTGTCCAGGAGGTCGCCCTCATCCCTGCAAATCATGAGTGATGAAGCGAGAGGATGACAACAGAGTTACCAAAAATATTAAAGGGAATACAAAAATCAAGAGGGGAATGAACCGACAAAAATTAAATCGACCAACGGGGGGAGGGGTAATCTTCAATTAAAATAGAGAGCAAGTTTTAATGCACATAAAAAATTTGACATTGATAACATGCTATCTGCATAACATAAGTTCTAACCAAGAGAATCCACAGAGCATCGTGGACCAGGTCAGCTCGTCTAAATCGAGTCACCAGTTACTTGATGGGCATCTAAAACTTCAACATACTAAATTATTGATCCGTTTCACAAGAATAACCTTAAAGATCTCTCTAGCCATGCGTTATCATTGATATAATTATATATGGGATTTTTTAGAAAGAGGTTCGAGTTCATTTTCACATCATCTAAAACATTTTTTTTTTTCATTTTTCTAGGAAAGAGAAAAGAAAACAGAAGCAAAAGAATTACCCCCATTTATCTCCTTCCGCTCACATCCGACTAAATCAACGATCTGTCGAAGAACCTTTTTCCATGTTTTGATGGTCTTTGGTTTGACTTTGTCGGCCTTATGTTTCCTGAAGGACGCCGCAAAATCCCCAGTCTGGCGTTCCACGTCGTCCGGACTAACATCATAGAAAATCGGAATAATAATCTGACCATGGGATTTTCTGCACTCCCACATTTTTGCCAGCTCCATGAGGCAACTTTTACTAGAAGCGTAATCTTTGGAGAGGATGGCTATCGAGATCCTCGACCGTTCAATCGCATCTTTTAGCCCTTGATTGATCTCTTCTCCACCATGGAGGTTTTTGTCATCTTTAAAGACCTCGATTCCCTCTCTTTTTAGATCTCTATATAGGAGACCTGCGAATCCTTTACGAGTATTTTTACCTCTAAAATTCAGGAATACTTCATGATTGATTCCAGACGATGAGGTAAAAGATGATTCCTGCCAAATCAAGGAAACTAAAGTAAACATAGTGTTCCAGACCATGTCTAATGCTTCTGGCCAAACCAAATAAACACACAAATAAGAAAAAGAAAAAGAAAAACAAGGTTTTATGGTTCCGATGGAGCCGAACCGAACACGGCAAGGTGACTTTAACTAAATCTTGCCACTCAACTCATGCATTTTGACTGTTTTTAGATCCAAAATTTTCAGAGCTTTCGTAATACTCAAACTTTGATTAGTGAATTCACATGTAAATTTTTCATGATATTCTGAAATTTGAATAATATTTCAAGTTTTGAGGAAGGCAAAACAGTACTTAGCAGACCCAGCGTACAAAATCAATAGTGCTTGGCGTTTTGATAGATTATCGTTGATTTGGACATAGACTGGTTCAATCGTTCGCGTCGAAAGAAGATTTGCTCCACTCCAGACCATTTTAGCATTTGCTGGGTCGAACTCCAAGCGGAGGACCAATTATAAGGCATTCATGTCAAAGAAGTTCTAAATAATAATACAAATCGCAAAGATGCAGAGAAAACTAACCCGGTTTCTTCTCTTCACAACTGCAAAAACAATCATCCCGAGAAAAAATAGAAACGCCACGGACCATTTCGAAGCCATTATGAGGGACAGAGTCGCCACTGCTAGTGCTGTTGCTGTCGAAGCCATCGCTTGCTCGCTCTCTCTCGCGCTTTCTCTCGCAGAGGCACAGGAGGTCGATAGTCATAGGACAACAAAACATATTCCCTTTTATTCATAACCATGACCAAGACCGTTGACTACTGGGCATCTGCTACGCGCTTGGGCAAAGGTGAGGGAAAATTGTCGGGTGGTCCCAGTCCCACGTGACTTAACATCATGACAAGTCCTTACAAAAGCCCTTTATAAGTAATAAGGCAAAGTGCCTTAAAATATCCCCAAACTTAACTCCGGTCTCAGCTCTACTATAAATTTTTTTATCTCATAAAAAATCCCCAATTTTAAGATCTACTCTAAACTTTTTTTTTATCTTATAAAAAATGTTTAACTTTAGAAAAATATTAAGTAGATGAAATACTTCATGTAAGTAACGTGGAAAACCATTCGTCGATGGATAGATGTCATCTGGGCCCAAATTGAAGATATTCAAAATTTATTGGTCCCCTCTCCTATGTCCCTCTCTTTGAAAACCTTGGCCCACTACTGTAGCTACTTTGACCCTCTCTCTCCTCTGCAGACTCTCAGACTCTCTAACCCTCTATCCCCTGTTAGATTAAGGGGTTGTTTGATAACCATTCAAATAGTACTCGATTTTGATTTTTTGTTTTTGGAAGTAGTTTTGGAACAGAATTATGTTTAGTAAATTTTTTGTTCCTCGGATCAGATTTGGAGTAGAATCAAGAATAAAAAAAGAGTTGATTATTTGTTCTTGAGAACAATTCTAGAATCAAATCTACCTAATTTTTTTTCTTTTTCCTCCTCTTTCTTTTGTTTGTCTTACCTTTATGTTATTCTTCAAGTGTTGTTGCCGCCACCATTGCCATCTGCCGCCATCGCCGATCGCTGGCGAGCTCGCCGGAGGCTTGCCTAGTGGCCAACGAGGCCTGGTGAGCTTGCCACCTCCTCGCCCAGCCGTCGGCGAGGCTCGGCCTCGCCAGTGGCCAGGCGGGCCTCCCCTAGCCACTAGCAAGCCTCGCCTCGCCTGGCCGGGCGAGGCCACTTGCCCAGAAGAAGAAGAAGAAGAAGAAAATTATTTTAAAAATAAAAAACAATGATTTGAAATAGTAATTGAAATTTCACTATATATATATATAATACATATTTAATTATATATTTTAATTTATTATTTATTATTTATATTTATAGTTTATAATATAGTTTATTATTTACTATTTAATAAAAATTTGATTAGTTAATATTTTTATTTCTTAGTATAAATATAATTAATCAATAGAATTTATATGATTTGATAAAATTTTAGAATTGGAATAGAAATTTTATGTAGTTACTAAACACATTTATATTTTTTTTTATTTGGAATCGAAATTTTGTGCGATTCTACCAAATGCGTTCTTTTGCTTAAAAATTGTTTACCGGGGAAGAAATAAAAAATAATCATTTATGATCGAGAAATTATTATCGAGAATGGAATGGTTAGCAAACGTGCCATAAGTTCCGTTATGGAGCGAAAAAAAATTTCTCTCCATTTATTAAACCTGATTCAAAATCATTCCTCTCTCTCTCTCTCTCTCTCTCTCTCCTCCGCCTCCACACTTAAACAATCTGCTTCCCCCCTCTTTCAAACTACTAGCGAACTACTATGCCTCTGCCTCCGCCGTCACATCCCCAACCACCGTGCCAACGACTCCACCTCTGCCTCCACATTGAATCAGTCTGCTCTCTCTCTCTTTCACGAAGTGCTGAATCTACCAACGAACCACGATGCCAACGCGCCAAATTTGAAAGGAGACATACCAAAGCCAGTGTATCACAAACCATAACATCCATTCCAAGGGGATATAACGTGCCAGACTTCTATGTTTTCAATGGAGAAGATGATCAATCAACAGTGGAACACATTAGTAAGTTCACAATGCAATGCGGGGATGTCAACCATGGTAGTAGGTTGAAATTTAGATTATTCCCCTTGTCATTGTCTAAGACGGCTTTCAAATGGTATACTGGGCTCCCAGCAAATTTGGTCCAAAATTGAGAAGAGATGGAGATTAAGTTCATACCCAATTTTACCGACCAATTCTTGAAGTAACTCTGTCGGATTTGGTGACTGTAAGGCAATACAAAAACAAGATTGTGGATCAATACATTGCTCGGTTTAACAAAATGAGGAATTGTTGTTTGTTCTACCTTTCAGAGAAAGAAGTCACTGAAATGGCTAAGAATGACCTCAAATTCTTTTTGAAGTAGCGGCTCTAGGCAAAAGTTTATGGATTTGTTCTCATTAACTGCCGTAGCGGCTCAATATGAGAATTTGTGTAAAGAAAAGGATAAAAAGCCATATAAAGACTACAAGCAAAATGCGGTTTCATATTTAAGTCTGTTGCATACTCACAGGTTATTTCAGAAGTCTATTCCATCGCATAACAGATTCTAAATATCTACCAGAAGTCTAGTGGCTCGCTTATTAGACTCTGATCCTCATTCAGACTTTGCTTGAAATTTATTTTATTCCGCATTTATTTGCCAAGATTTATTTTAAACACCTATTCACTCTCCTCTAGGTGTTCATACTAGCACTTTCACTAACAATTGGTTCACGAACCACTAAGACCCCTTTCTCTATAATTGATGTTGGCATTCCTCCAACCTCTTGCTAGGAAGAGATTGGATACACAGTAATCAATGTGTGTCGTCTTCACTACATCGAACTTTAGCTTTCTGGAATAAGAACAAGATGGAATGTGTAAGAACAAACCATGAGTCTAGCATATCATGGGCATATGTGGTGCGTTTTGATCCAAGGGAAAACAATGACGTGCCTATCATTGAGCCCTCTCGAGTTGATACAAGTAAACTTGCCTACGGCCGCTTCACGGATAGAGGATTTGAATGGATCCTGAAAAGAGGTGACCTGGCCAAGTGGGATTTTGATGTTTTCTATGGAAAGAGACACCTTGTTACAAGAGCTGGATGAACGGTATTGTGGCTATCTAGCAGGGGGAAACTGAGAGCTCGCCTGAGTTTGTCGATTGCATAGGAGAATTCGAAGAAACCCCATTGAAGGAAGATAATAAGACGATTTAGTCAAAGGACCCATTAGTCGAGATAGACATTAGTGACAATGGGGTAAGGCAGTTGGTATTCGTAAGTGGGTTATTGGATGAGGGGTCAAGAAATAAGTTGATTGAGGTCTTGAGGAGACACAGGGGCTGCTTTGCTTAGGACTATCATAAAACGCTTGGGTTAAGCAAAGACGTTGTCAAGCATCGCCTCCCGATCAAACAGGGATGGAGACCCGACAAGCAACCTCCTAGAAAGTTCACACCAGAGGTGAACTCTAAGATCAAGGAAGAGGTCGAGCGATAGCTAAAAGATGGTTTTATTAAGACCGCTCGATATGTTGAGTGGCTCTCAAATATAGTTCCTATGAAGAAGAAAAATGGGAAGTTGAGAGTTTGCATTGATTTTAGAAATTTGAATGCCACTACTCTAAAGGATGAGTATCAAATGCCCATCGTAGATATGTTAGTCGATTTTGTTGGAAATTAATCAAGAGAAAACAAATTGTTTGTTGTAATTAGAATATCAATGTAATGGAGGTGAGGTATGGATATCCGAACCTCTTTAAGGCGATTAGTTCCTGCTAATGGTGCTTCGCAAATTCACGAACTATGCCTCCCAAGTACGGGTGTGCAATTGGACCGGGTTAATCCGGTTCCCGGATCGGCCTACTAGGAAAACAGGGTCGGGAATCGGTTCCGGTTGAAACCGATCCGGAACCAGTTCCAACAACTTAGACCCCGTTTGAACCGGTCCGAGAACTGGTTTTGAGGGATTACCCACCCAGGAACCGGTTCAACTAGACCGGTTTGGGAACCGGTTGGAGAATCGGTTAAGCCACCCCCAAAAAACAAAACGTGTAACCCTAATTTCTATCTTTACCTCTCTCTCTCTCACGAGTCTCACCCCCTTCGCAAAGCTACTTCTGCTTCTCCACTTGAGCCCCATCCTTCATGAAGCTGGGTGCCACCGCCGCTACTTCTCCGCTTGAGCCCCATCCTTTCGCGAAGCTGCTGCTGCTTCTCCGCCTGAGCCCCGTCCTTCGCAAAGCTGCTGCTGCTTCTCCGAGCCCCATCCCTTCGCGAAGCTGCCGTTGCTTCTCCGCCTGAGCCTCATCCTTTCGCGAAGTTGGGCGCCACCGCTAGAAGCCGAGCCCCTGCTTCTGCCCATCCTCAGCCTGTTCGTCCGAGCCCCCTGCTCACCCACGAGATCTACAGCCGAGCCCCTGCTTCTGCCCTGCAGCAACTCCAGCGTTGCCCACCCGCTTTCTATCCTCACCCACAAGATCTGCTTCTGTCCTCAGCGTCGCTCGCACGCCCACCTTCTGTCCGCGACCTGCAGCCGAGACTCCTCCGTCAATGCCTGCACCCGTAGTCGCACCTTTGCTCGCCCGTGCCTCCCTTTGCCCGAGCACTGATCCCAATTCCATCCGACGTCGCCTCTGCCGCTCTCGTCGCACCCCTCGCGCTCGCACCATCGCCTCACAGTAACAACTTGACTGAGCTGAGCAATTTCAATGTTTCCTTTAATCCATTGATATCTGGTGTGATCCCCGCGACAGGGTAATTAGGTACGTTGAGATAGAGTCCTTCCAAGGCGACCCTCTGTTGGTCGTTCAGTCTTTCCCTAATTGAACGCTCCATCCACCGCCAAATCACACGAGATTAGGCCAGAAGAAGCCTCCGAAGTTTAGGGTATTTCTGGTACTCTTTGCTCTGACTGTTGATTTCTTATCATTCGGGATCTTATCATTCATACTTTTCTCGTCCGTCAAGAGCCCGCTTGACTTACCTGAATACCTGGCAGAAGAAATAAAGTCTTCACTAGGTATTGTTTAGAAGCATTTAGATAAAATTATTCTTGGAGCATGCATCATATTGCATACCTTTTTTCAGTCCAGATACTCTGATTTTGGGAGCAGGATAAACGATGTTCTAAACATAACATGAATTTGGACCTAGGATAGCGACAATCTCAGTATCATCAAATCTGAAGCTGAGAACATATGTGCTGCACACATGGGTTGGTGTGACAATCCCCCTTATTTTAGCCCCTGAGGTACTTTTTTTGACTAAGGTAATCACTTGGCAGGTTTGACATACTGGCATATTCAACAAAATACTACTTTAGCAAGTTCTACTTTTAAATTGTTTGTGTGCAAGAATTTTTGCATCTAATATGTATACTTCATTACATTATCTGCAGGTACATATCCTCAGCAATATAACATTTTGCTCGAGAATCTTGGAGAGACAAGTTCTACTCTCTTTCTTTGCCTTTTCTAGTGATGTTATGAGGTACAAATTATTTGCTACAACGGTGGATGTGCTTATGCTGATCGATATGAGTGTTAAATGCTTTATTTTAAATATGAGTGTTGTACATCAATTTTTGCAAAACAGGTTCCAATATAAACAGGGTTGACCCTGTTCCCGGATCGGAAAAACAGGGTGGGTCAGGAACAGGGTCCAGGTTTAGACCTTACCCACCTTAAACCCGATCACCCCTACTCCCAAGATACAACACCTCGAATCTGTTTAGATTAGCACTATGCAAACATGACTTAGTCGAATCGTTCAGTTGAATCAGCACACCCAAAAAAATCAGAAGAGTAGAAAAGTATATCAAAGCTTTTTTGGAATCGAGTGGAAAAAACAAAAAACTATAGTGAAGCTCTATGCTCCTATCTATTTATAGAGCTTTTTAGTTCATGTACAGAAGAGATACATGAATTAAATAGATGCATGTATCCACAAAATTCATGAATCAAGAGATACACGAATCCAAGAGACTCATGTGTTGGAAAAAACTCCTATACTGTTTTGAAGCTGACAAAATTTGTCCAGAGTCTAATCTGAAGACTTCCAAACTTTAGTGTCAAAGTTTGAAGACCGCCAGACTTTAGGTTCAAAGTCTGCCCACACTGACAATTTCCAGACTAAAGAATGAAGACTTATCCAGATGCGAGATTATCTTTATTTCTTCAAGGATTCGATTCGTATAGCTTATAGATGACTTTATGGCTGGATATAGCACTCACATGATTGACTATCTTTATTGGAATCAATTTTCATATGCAAATCTTTTGGAAGTCGAGTAAACTTGGAAGGTTCTACTTATGGAAACCAAGATCCTGATTGTATGGACGAACATGATTGACGGGCTTTCATCACAATCTTCAAATGACTCGAGATCTCCTTGATTGATTCTATCCAACGGGTAGATTGGAAGAATTCATTTGGAAAGTGCCAACGATCATGAAGGCATGAAGGAGTATTTAAGGTGAACTCTATAGTTGTTCGATAGAGTGCGTGAAAGAAAATTTTCAAAGTTTGAAGCTTGATAGTTCCTTGCTATTTCATTCACTAAGCTCGAAGTTGTATACAAAAGAGAGAAACTCATTGTAAGACTTGGTGAGAGACCAGTAGAGGTTTTTCACTGTGAAATCGAGACTACAAGTTGTAAAAACTCTTTTGATTCTTAGTGGATTCCAGCTAGTGAGTTGTCAGTGCGAAAGAGTGAACGTAGGCTTGATCTAAGCCGAACCACTATAAATCTTGTGTTCTTATTCTCTTCTCTAAACTCCTTTATCTTGATTCGTAGCTCTAATTAACTATTTAAGTTTAAACTCCTTGATTTAATTTGAATTTTTATCTGATTGTTTAAAGTCTAAACCCATTCATAGTTTGTTATCTTTGAAAGGGCTAGTAATAACACCTAGAGGGGAGTGAATAGGTGATAAAAAAGTTTTTACAAGACTTAACAACTTAATTTGTCTTTTAAGAATAATAGATTGAAGATGTAAAAGACTATAAATAGTTATATAAGACCACGATTTTAAAGTAAGGGGTTTAGGGAAAGAGAATTGAGACACAAGGTTTATAGTGGTTCAGCTTAGACCAAGCCTATGTTCACTCTTCTGCACTGATAGCCCACTGGCTGGATTCCACTAAGAACCAAAAGAGATTTTACAGTCTCGCATCCTGATTCCACAATGTAGAGACTCTACTACACTTCCTCAAGGTCTCACAAGTATTTTATCTTTCTTTTGAATACAGTATAAGCTCAGCAATTGAATCAGCAAAGAGCTAAGAGCTTTAGACTTTGGAATTTTTTTTTCATGCACTCCCTCAAATAGCTTGAGCGTCTTCCTTATATACTCCTCTATGCCTTCATAACCATTGGCACCTTCCAAAGGAGTTCTTCCAATCTTCCCGTTGGACAGAATTAATTAGGGAGATCTCGAGTTATTTAAGGAATGTGATGATAGCCCACCAATTCTGCTCGCCCATACAATCAGGATCTAGGTTTTCATAAGTAGAACCTTTCAAGTTTACTTCACCAATCAACATATCTAATTATCCAAAACTGATTTCAGTAAGAATAATTGATCACGAGGTGTTATCTCCAGCCGTGAGATCTTCTTCAACCATACGAACCAAACCCTTAAAGATATACTCACATCTGGATAAGTCTTCTCTTCGTCGGTTTGGAAACTATCAGTGATGGCAGACTTTAAATCTTGGGTCTGGAGGTCTCCAGACTTTGACGATAGAATCTATAAGTCTTCAGATTAGACTGATAGAAACATTTTGTCATTTTCAAAACAAATAAGAAAGTTTTCTCCTACAATCTTCCAAAGGCAAATTACTTTTACTGCACTTTGTGAAAATTTTTATTCACATCTATTCATCCCCCTCTAGGTGTTATTACTAGCCCTTTCATCATGAATCAAGAGACATGTAAATTCAAGAGATTCGTGAACTCAATAAATATATAAACTAAAATATACATGAATCTTGGAAATTCATGAATTCAATAGATACGTGAACGGAAAAGACGTATTTTAATTTATTGGCTTTTGTTGATCCATTAACTATAATTATAACAATTCCCCACATTAATGGATCAACAAAACATTTTTTACTTGAAGGAATCTGAGCATGCTTGTTGAAATACACCGCATCAAGATAGGTAGCTTTCGCTTTGAACCTTCTTTAGTGAAAGCCTATCAAACTTACTTAACTAGTCGATGGACTAAGTCTTGAATCGCCAGTTGTTTTTGTAAGCCTAGACAATAAACCTCACACAGAGTATTTCCAATTCAAGATTGGTTCTTGGTTGTGTTCGTTCTTTTGGCTTCGAACCTCTTAGGATTCATGCGTGCTTTAGAAAATCTAGCCTTTTAAGATTTTCATAGAGTCGGCCAGCTTCACGCATATAAGTACATTCCTATTACAGATATCCTACCATATCTTACTTGAATGTTACATTCCAAGTTATAGGAATCATTAAACGCATAGCGTATCCTTAATGACACTGTAGGAAAGCATTGTCGCATCATAGGAATGAGAGACAATGCTTACATTAGAGTTTCCAGAATTTGTGTTGTCCTATTGAACCTAGACCATGGGATCTCCAATCGCATAGGTTAGGTTTCCACCCTAGAATCTCTTTATTGGGTTAAGGCTCTTAAACCCATTCCCCTTGATGTGCAGTTTATCTGCTCTTAAACCCATTCCCCTCCATAATATTTTCCTGACTTTACAAGGTCTAAAGAAATGATTCCATTTGAGAGCAACTGCCTTACAGTATTGTGTCTATGGCGAACGTGTCTAGACTTACCGTTATAAATCACATTATGCGCCCTTGTAGTTGCTGCTTAATTGTCACGGTGTATGCAAATTGCAGGCATAGGTTTTGGCCACACTAGAACATCTTCTAAAAAATGTCGAAGCCATTCTGCTTCTTCAGCAGCTTTATCCAAATCAACAAACTCTAATTCCATCGTAGAACACATTATTAGAGTTTGTTTAGAGGATTTCCATGACACTGTGGCACCTCCTAGCATGAACACATATCCACTAGTCAATTTTGATTCATCAGAATCTGAAATCCAGTTGGCATCATAATAATCTTCCAAGATATTTGCCATATTGTAGAACATAGTCTTTTGTCCTTTTCAAATATCCTAATACTCTCATAAGAGCATTCATGATATACACGATGCTGCCAATTACTTAAGAGTATTCCAGCTATCTGATACTTTTGCCAGTGTTCTTTCTTGAAGTTAGTTGTAGAAGAAAATGATTGTTTGCATCTTTAATGCCAAATCCTTTAAATCTCTTAATTACCTTTTCAATGTAATAAGATTGTGTTAAACCTAAGCCATAAGAATTCCTTAGAATTGTGATGCCGAGTATAACATCCGCTACACCTAAATTTTTCATCTCAAAGTTCTTCTTGAGAATGTTCTTGGTGATTTTGATGACCTCAGTGTTATCTTCAAGAATTAGTAAATCTCGACATATAGATAAATAAGTACATATCCAAATGTTGTGGATTTAGTGTACACACATTTGTCACACACATTGATTCTATACCCATTTTGAATCATTACCGGTCAAATTTCTCATGCCATTGCTTAGGAGCTTGTTTAAGTCCATACAATGATTTACAAGTCTACACACTTTGTGTTCTTGTCCTTTGACCTCGAACCCCTTAGGTTATTCTATATAAATCTCCTCGTCAAGATTACCATTTAAGAATGTAATTTTCACATCCATTTGATGTATCTGCAAATTGTATAGCGAAGTTATAACAATCAACATCCTTACTAATGTTATTCTTATGACAGGTGAATAAGCATCAAAGTAGTTAAGACCCTCTTTTTGTCTAAACCCTTTGGCTACAAGCCGAGCTTTGTATTTATCAATGGAACCATCAACTTTTAGTTTTTTCTTGAATATCCATTTACATCCAATTGGTTTATTTCTAGGTGGAAGATCAACCAATTCCCAAGTATGGTTACTTAGGATAAAATGGATTTCATTATCAATAGCTTCTTTTCAAAAATGAGCATCGGAGATGACATTGTCTCTTTAAATGTTTGGGGCTCACCTTCTAACATGTATGTTAAAAAATCAGGTCTAAAAGATTTTTCAATTCAAGACATTTTACTCCTTCGAAGTTCGGCTTCTTTGGTCATAACTTCATCATTCTCATATTCTAATTCTCTAAGCCTTTTCTGAGAAAGTTCTCCTTGATTTCTTTTTGCAGGATATATATCCTCAAAAAATTCAATGTCCCTTGATTCTAGGATTGTATTGACATGGATTTCTGCATTTTCAGATTTGTGAACCAAAAATCTATATGTGCTACTATTTTGAGCATAACCGATGAATATGCAATCCACGGTTTTAGGTCTTAACCAAGTTTGTTTAGGAGGAGGAATTGCCACCTTGGCCAAGCACCCCCACACTTTTAGAAAATTGTAGGATGTCAACTTTCCATTCCATTACTCGTATAGAGTTTTACCTGTCTTTTTGTGGGGTATTTTATTAAGAATATAATTTGCATTTAAAACTGCCTCCTTCCATAAGTTCGAGATAAACACGAACTCAAAAGCATGGCGTTAGCCATCTCCTTTAGTGTCAAATTCAATCGGTCAGCAACTCCATTTTGTTGTGGAGTATAAAGTGCAGTCGTTTGGGGGAGAATTATTCCAAAACTAGCACAAAACTCTTTGAAATTAATTGAACTGTATTCTCCTCCTCTATTAAGTTTAAGCACTTTGATTCATTTATCAAGTTGGTTTTCAACTTCATTTTTATACTTGACAAACATGCTCATAGTCTCATCTTTGCTAGTTAGTAAATAAACATAACAAAATCTAGTACAATCATTCACAAATGTAATGAAGTACTTCTTTCCACCTCTACTTTCTACAAACTTTAAATCACATAGATCATAATGGATTAATTATAGAGGTTCACTTGTTCTTTCAATGAATTTGAAAGGTTTCTTGGCAAACTTGGCCTCAACACAAGTCTCACACTTGTAACGGGCATCCAACTCAAATCTTGAAATTAACCCCAAGTTGGCTATTCTATTCATTGTACCATAGTTTACATGTCCTAATCTACCATGCCATAGATAAAGAGACACAACAGTGTAAACTAAAGACTTTTCTTTATTAATAGTCTTTGGGTGCACATAATTCAAGTTTACATCAAGGACAGCCACATTGGCTTTAAACAGGTCATTACACAAGTACCATTTCCCCACATACATCCCTCCTTTCAAAAGTACAAACTTGTTAGATTCAAATACAACTTCGAAACATTTCTTGACAAGTATGGGGCCAGAAATTAGATTTTTTTGAATCTCTAGTACATGCAGCACATTTAGTAGGGCGACCTCCTTGCCAGATGTAAACTTCAGGATCACATTTCCTCTTCCGGCAATCTTTGCTGGTGCAGAGTTAGCCATATCAAGCTTCTCATCTTCTTCAGCCTTCTCATAAGATGAGAACATGTGTTTATCTGCACAAATGTGATTTGTGGCACCTGTGTCTAGCCACTAGCCATTAGTGTTTGACACCAGAGATGCTTCGGACATTATCACGGTAGATAATCTCTCAATATTGTCATGTTCTGTCAAATTCAGTTGCTAGGCTGTACCATCGTTCTTGCCTTTTTTCAAGCGCTTCTTGCAATCCTTAACATGATGGCCAGGCTTGTTGCATATAAAACATGTCTTTTGGAATTTTTAGAACTGTTCCTTTTGCTTGCCTTTTCCTTGAAAAGACATCTTCTTTTTTCTATCTTGCTCGGATTTGGAAGATTCCACAACGTTGGCCTTTCGGTCAGAAGAAGAGTTCGCACTCCTTCTATTGTCCTCCTCAATTCTAAGGCGTAGAATGAGATCTTCAAGGCTCATCTCCTTCTATTTGTGCTTCAAATAATTTTTGAAGTCTGACCAGCCCGAAGGCAGTTTCTCAATCATGGCCGCCACTTGGAATGATTCACTAAGTATCATTCCCTCAGCAGAGATGTCACTCAGAAGTAATTGCAATTCTTGAACCTGACTCATGACAGATTTAGAATCCACCATCTTGTAGTCCAAGAATTTGGCAACCACAAATTTCTTGGTGATAGCGTCCTTAGTCTTGTATTTCTTCTCTAAGGACTCCCAAAAACTGTTTAGCAGATTCAATATTACAATAAACATTATATAGAGAATTCACTAACCAATTAAGAATATAATTTCGGCATAAGAAATTCCCATGCTTCCAAGCCTCCAATGCACTAAGCGTCATGACATCGTGCTCATCTGGACTAATTATCGGGCACACCTTCGATAAATACTTCGTCAAATTTAGCATGGTCAGATAGAATAACACCTTCTGCTGCCACTGTTTAAAGCCTACTCCGGTGAGTTTCTTTGGTTTCTCATTAGTTGTAACTAGAAGTATTGCCATCACAGTAGGCAAGGTTCGTTGAACTACCCCTTCAAAAACGGAGCAAAAAGCCATTTGGCCTGTACTATTCTAAAAACAGTCTCTGTGTCACGCCCCAAACCCTGAGCACGTGCACATCCCTCGGTGGTCGATCAAATTGCGACGTTCCCATGATGTGTTGCCGACCTATTCATTTTATGTACATGTGGAAGCGAATTAGACAAACACTCTGACAACAATCAAACATGGGATAGAAAAGCATGATACCCAATTTTCACAAAACACACTTTATAAACATATCAGGTTTATATACAAGAGTCTATATCCCAAAAAGAAGCTACTAAGCCAACTCTACCTCGGACCCTATCTACTCGGGATCCGAGTCTACTACGACATCATCTGGGATGTCGATGTCCAACGGGTTAGCTACCTCTACTCCGGGCCCTTTAGCCTCGGGCCCCTGGTTCGCCACAATATCTTCCAAAATATTATTATCAAACAGGGGGTCGAGTACCTCCTCATACTCAGTATCAACGGCTAGTCTGTCAAAACCATCCAAGGGGCCCTCCCAATCCTCGTTAGGCCCGTTACGGAACCACGCTTTGAAGCGATGAGGTACCAAATGAGGTAGCCCTCATTGACCCAAAGAGTGGTCACCATAAGCTCACGGGTCTAGGGGGTCCTGTGGATGGGGAGAAGGGTAGTCTCGATCTCCACCTCCCGTGGCCACCCAAAACGGACGTGGCGTACCTCCATCTAAGGACCTGAAAAATTTTAAACCACGACGGGGTGAAACAAAGTCTTAGTGAGTCAACACCTTAAATCTCGATTAGGATGATAATTCACCTAGAGGCGGCCTAAACATGCACCATAGAAGACTTACCTTACCTCAGCATCTCTCTGCACGTTAGTACATCTCATATACATGTATAAATGCAGCAAGCGTAATTCAATAATTGGAATACCTTATATCATTCATCACATATTCACAAGGGTCCCGATTATAAGGCCAAACTGTTATGACACATTCCATTCCGTGCTACACAATTTTGTCCCATAATCAGGCGCGGCTATCTCAATCACTCAAGCGTGTTCCAATTATTTACGACCCAATGGCCACGGCCAACTCTTCAGTCGGCTGTCATTCGACATAACCAGGCATCGTCCCGCTTCATTGGGCATGGTAACGTCTACATCTAGACGGCATTCCTCAAGGAGTATCGGTCCAACCTCCACTGCGACCAGCATCCGTTGTCAAGGGCATCTGAACTTAATTAGGCATCGCCTCCCCAACTCCTGTTGGGTGACGGGTTTCAATAGTGATCACACGCATATCCATACTCAGCCAAGAATATCATGCTTTGCACTTAAATACTTCCATTTCAAATAATGGACTTGGTCAATTTTCTTCGTATTAAAAATACCTGGTAAAATAATTGTGCGTGGTCACACATTTGAATTGAACCAATAAACATGGTACTCTCTTAATTTTAAAATCCACGATTTTATGTAGTACATAAAATATTTTCATGTCAAAAACCTACACCTGGTATTTTTCTAATTAAATATTATAAAATCAGATTTTTGCAATAATAATCAGAAATCATCAATAAGCACCCAATTGCATAATTTAGCAATCAATTGCACAAATCAATTAAACCATGAAAATCAGCGTAAAATTCGATAACCAACTATCCCGGCATAATTTACGCTAATTATAATTAATTAAATAAATTCTCGCGAAAATAAATTATTTAAATAAACTAACCATGGTTAACTAACCACGATTTATTAACCATGGTTAACTAACTCACTCTAGTCAAGTAAACTAACCTAGGGTAGTTAATCCTAACCAAACTAACCACCTAACTATCTAGTTACACTAACCAAACTAACCTAACTAATTAAGTTACTCTAACGAAATTACACTAATCTTAATTAAGGCTAACTAATTCCCATAATCCTTAATTAAGCCTAAACTAATCCAGCTAAGTGAAATTAACTTCCTAATCCAATATTAAGGTGTTGACTCACCGGATTAGTGAGGCGACGGGTCCACGGTGATGGCAGCGCGATGGTAGTGAGATCTCAAATTTATGGTGACTCCAAAGGAGGCCCAGAAGAGGGTTGAAAACAGCCTTGCAACCTCACTACTTGCTATTGGTTTCGGCTCTGGTAGTGACTCGATCGAGCTGGTCACGGCTAGGATGGGTTGGCTGGAAGGCAAGACGGGTGGCTGGTTGGCGTGTGATGGTGGCTAAACGAACAACGGTGGTGAGTTGGCGGCCTAGTCGGGCAGAGTTGCTTCTGGCAGCTCGGACGATGGGACGACAGCGGCTCGGCAAGTTGATGAGCAGGATGCGAGGCTGGACTCGCTGGGTCGAGTGGCTATGGGATAGGCGCGGGGCGTTGCTAGGACAGGGGTTGGCTGGGCTGTGTGGTGATGCTAGAAATGAAAATTGTGTAGCAACAAGTGGGAGAGATGATGATGAAGAAGAAAACTATAGGAGGGGGTGTTCGGACAAGGGGGGAAGAAGAGAGGCAGAAGGGGGAACAAGGGGAGAGAATTTTTAAGCTATAGCTAATAGGAAGCCACACCAAATATCTAGCCACTTGAGTGTTATGCCAACAAAGTCTTCAGCCATGTTTGTCAAGGCAGCCTCCAATGGGCTAATTTCCCTTAATTCTCTCACAAATCAAGCTAGTTTGGTGACCAAAAATGTCTCCCATTTTGCCCATACGAATTTCCATAAATTTCTCCTCAAATCTTCACAAAACAACTTCAATTTGATTGCCAAAAATGCCAAACTAGCAGCCCCTACGAATTTCTTCCATTTTCTTCACCAAATAATCCATTTTTATGGTCAAAAATCCAACTAGGGTTGCCCATCCGAATTTCTTTTTAATTTCCAATTTGCCGAAATTGATTTTTCCGTAAAATTATGGGCTCGACAGAATTTTCCTAAAAGATGAGACGAGGTCCTAAAAATAAATCGTGACACGCTTGAACGTTCAATTCCCGAAACCGAGTTCAATTTCGTGATTAAAAAATCGATTGGATGCGATTTTAACACGACCTAACCTACCGAGTAGCTTTTAGGGATTTTATCGCATTTGACCCGTGGTTGATAATTTTCGATCCACGTGTGTGCATCTTCAACTCATCGAAGACTTTTGGTTGTCATAATAAATTTCAATGTTTCAATTACAAGTACCGAGTACAGAATTGATAGAAAATCGGGTTAGTGCCGTTCGATGCGAATTTTGCAATCATGTGAAATCACCCACAATTTCATTATGACATTCCATCGAATTGATCTATATCCAATCACTAATTGATTATAACGGTGCTGTATTGACCCTTGCCAATTATCACGATCGAGCAGTCAATTTCTGATCGAATTATCAAGTCTATCGCATTTATATCCCTTAACGGCTTTACCTGATAGATCAATTAACTTGTGAGTGATCAGCTTAGAGAAAAAAGACCATAGACACGTCGATAAAAAGCCTAGTTCATTTTATCGAGACAAGGTCGAAAATTCAGGATGTCACACCCGGGCATACCAGTCGTATGATTTGTACCCGCACCACCAAAATTGGTGTTAGCCCAAGGGCCCATAGCATTGGCTACTATGAATTCAGACCCTAAGGACTAAACATCTTCCATAGTAAAGGTCGAATCGACCATAGGAACATCTCCTGAAACATTCTGGACATTGAAGAGCACTTGATTGTTTTCAGCCATCTCAATAATGGACAAGAACAACAAACAATGAGTAATCTAATCGCCTTAAGATTGTTGGAAATTAATTTAGAGAAAACAGACTGTTTGTTGTAATCAAAATATCAATGTAATGGAGGTGAGGTACGGATATCCGAATCTCCTTAAGGTGATTAGTTCCTGCCAATGGTGCTACGCAGATTCACGAACTATGTCTCCTAAGATACAACACCTCGAATCTGTTTGGATTAACACTATGCAAACAGGATTCAGTTGAACCATTCAATTGAACCAGCACACCCAAAAAAATTAGAAGAGTAGAAAAGTATATCAAATCTTTTTTGGAATCAAGTCGAAAAAACAAAAACTATATTGAAGCTCTATGCTCCTATCTATTTATAGAGCTTTTTAGTTTATGTACAGAAGAGGTACATGAATTAAATAGACGCATGTATCCACAAAATTCATGAATCAAGAGATACACAAATCCAAGAGACTCATGAATCAAGAGACATATGAATTCAAGAGATTTGTGAACTCAATAAATACATGAACTAAAAGATACATGAATCTAGGAAATTCATGAATTCAATAGATACGCGAACAGAAAAGTTAGCAAATCATTCCTCAAATATTCAGCTAGAAAAAACCATCACAGATTGAAGGACACTCCACATTGAAGTTAATTATGACCTACAAAAGAAAGACAACTTAATAACTCCCAGAGTAGAAATTGGAAAAAAAGTTTAAAAGAAAAACAAAAATTTGAAGCACAGAGAATGGGGTGACCATTGTGGATACTTAGGACCTGAACGACTCAGGTAATCCCTTCTAGTAGGAGTGCAATATGTCCAGCCACCAATTCAATGCTCTCAGTGAAGAATATGTAAAAGTAGAAAAGATCGCAAAAGTGCAAATTGGATTTATAAGAAGAAAATATTAAACGCTAATTTTTATTTTTAACTAATTTGATTCAATTTCACAAATAAATAAATAATAATAAAAAGAGCTTACAATGAATTTATACTAATAATATAAATAAATCTATTTATAAGAAATTTGAAAAACATATTCATAGTTAATGCGTACCTATATTTGGGAACATGTTTTTAACTTTAACAAAAATTATGAATGAAACTAATGACTAATAAAAGAATAGAATCAACTTATTTAAATAAATCTATGATCTTCTATAATGAACAAAATTTATTAAATTTTTTACATTCAATTTTTTTTTTTGAAATCACTTTTTAGTTCATTTATTTATTTTTTAACAAAAATAACTTTGTCATTCAAAAATTATTTCCCTCTCTCATTTTTCCCTCTAAACCCTCATCCCCCAAAAATCATTTCCCTCCCTCATTTCTCTGTCCCCCACACCACCCCATGCCACCCCAAAATCCTCCCTCGATTTCTTCCCCTGCTCTCTCTCCCTTTCCTCCTCCCCCCTAAAAAAAATAAAATAAAAATCAAAGCACCTGTCAATCAGTGATTGACAATCACCCCACCCCCCTTCGGTTTCTTCCACTGCTCCCACCCTTGCTCTGTCAATCACCCCACCCCACACCCCCTGCTCCCCACCCCCTCGGTTTCTTCCCCCACCCCCAAAAAGCACTTGTCATTTCCTTGATTTCTCTCTCCCCCTACCCCACGCCACCCCCATTCACCCCCCTTCGCCCTCGTTTCTTTCAGTCGTCCCCCACCACCCTCCCTCTCTTCTTGATAAAGCCCTCCCTAACTGTGGCCTCTTCCTCCTTGATGACGGGTCAGAAGTGAGGACTGGCCAGGGCAAGCCTCGCCACTGTAAGGCGAGGTTGTGCTCGATGGCTAGAGGAGGAGCAAGAAAGAAAGAGAAAAAAAATTAAAAAATTATTAAAAATTATTTACGTCAATGTCGAGTTACGCTACATGTAACGATTGGCATTTATGTCAACGATTTTTAATCAAAATCAATTGAAGAGACTCACTTGATAAAATTTTTAAAAAATTTAAAAATTTAATTGATAAAATTTAAAAATTTTAGAATTGAATTTGTAAAAATAGAATAAATTTAGGATGCCACCAACTCTATCATGCACGCTTGAACAATGCTACGTTCTTGCCATCCAACGGTCTGAGACTCTTGATGCCGATCGGACCGCTGCAATACATGCTACACGGAAAGCGCAAATAATTGCACCCGTACTTCCCTGCAGCAGCCGGATGCGGGACGGGAGGCGGGTGGAAAAGAAGCTCTGTAGGGACAAGGGCCTTTTTGACTTGACCTGCGTTTTCTATTAATAAAAAATAGAAAATAATTGATTAAATTATTTAAATTAAATTAATTCCTTCGCAGGACATGCGGGACATTACATGAAAATGCACTCATCTTGTAGGAATTTTTGAGTAATGATTTTTTTTATTGATTAAATTAGTTTATTTGTCTTCAATAAGTCATAGCGCAAGTTTGGAGCAGTTGTTAGTTCTAAAAAAAAAGTTAGGAGTAGTTGTTATGGAGTTTGTGACTTCCATGATTATTCATTCATTTTTTCCACTACCATCTCAAGTTTTTAGGCTGCACTTGTGATAAAATTTATGTTTTGATTTCTCTATTTTTTTAAAACAGTTTTGAACATAAATCGTCTGTTTAAATATGATTTGATTTCTCATTTACGAAGCATTTCATTCCGGAAATTGATTTGGAGGAGAAATCGAACCTAGAAATTGTAGCTTCTCTATTTACGAAATAGAAACAAAAATTATTTCCTTTTCTCCATCCTTTAGAAATAGAATTTTTGTTCTCAAATTGGCAAAAAGATTATCATACCACATTTCCTTTGATGTTGTCCCATAAGAGATTCTTATGGATCCTAAGCATAAACGTTACTTCAAGGTAGAATTCTCATATATTCCTTTATATCATCAATTTTATTTTGTTGATAATCTTGTATAATACTAGTTTTTGATAAAATGACAGGGTTGTATAGGCGCTATTGATGGCACCCACATTCATGCTTTTGTACATGTGTCGAAGCAAATCCCATTTAGAGGTAGGAAAGGCACCACCACTCAGAATGTGATGTGCGTTTGTTCATTTGATATGAAATTTACTTTTGTATATGATGGTTGGGAAGGCTCTACCAACGATTGTCGAGTGCTTGCAGCAGCACTAGAGACTCCTCACTTGGAATTTCCTCGGCCGCCACGAGGTATTTGTTTGTCATTTAAGGAGTAATTTTCTTTATGATCATATTTATAATTACAAATTATGACTAATGTATGAATACATTATTATAGGCAAATACTATGTCATGGATTCTGGTTATGCAGCAACTCGGGGATTTTTAACTCCTTTTAGAGGTGATCGGTATCATTTAAATGAGTATAGGGGTAGAGTGAGACGGGCAACAACTGTAAGAGAATTGTTCAACTATAGGCATTATTCTTTAAGGAATGTCATTGAAAGATCATTTTGGGCATCAAAGAATTACTTTTTCATTTTGAGACACATGCCCTCATTTGCAATTCAAAAGCAAGTACATATCGTAATTGCATGTTGTGTCATCCATAATTACATCCGTGATCAAGACAAGATTGATAAGAAATGTACTTGGCTGAACCTATGCAGGATGAGCTTGCAAACATTCAATTGATTGAGGAGGGAAACCAAATAAATACGCTTAGGAAAACCATTGTCAATAAAATGGCAAGGGATAATAATATACCGGAAATTCCATGAAATTGTATTTTCAACTTTTGTAATGTATTAGTATTATTTCAACTACTATTTTGTATTTGAGGATTTCCTATATTGTTATCTATCCAATTTTTATTCCTAGAAATAAAAATTTTATTCTCATTATCAAACGGATTTTTTGTTAAGGAAATAGAAATTTTGAGTTGTTATGAAGCGGGTTTTAAAAAAAACATGCAGGAATAGAAATTGAGAAATCAATTTTAGCGGAAAATCAATTTCTATTCCGTAAATTTTATCATGCTTTGATCTTAGTGAATCATGTAACAATTTCCTTTTTGTGAATCAAATATATTTTTCGGAATAAAGTTGAGAAATCAAAAGAAAATTCAAAATTTCACTATAAGTGAAAGAAAACAAAAAGTTCCCTTGTTACTTTAAAAACCCGGTTCGTTTAATTGTCATTGGATGCTTTTTACTGGCTTTTCTTTGGCCCAATCTACAAGCGAGTAGAATGTTCAAGTACATCGCTCGCGCGCGTGGGCATGTGCAAAAGTAGACGACATAAAAAGCAGCAAGTGAAGAGAAAGAAAGGTCAGGTCATTAGGAGGAGGAGGATCAAGGACAATCATAAAAAGTAGGGAGTGGTGGTGAGTGACAGACACGATGTGATGGGGAGGACGTTAAAAAGGACAAAAAGAGAGAGTGGTCCACAAGAATTGAATAAATTAAGAATGGTAGTTTTATGATGAACTTGCATTCCAATAAAAATAAATACTTGCAATTCTCCACATGGTACAATTTACTTTTTGTGAAACTTTTTCGGCTTTTGTCTCAGTTGTACGAATTTCTCATCATCATCGTCAGTTGAGTAATTTATATTTAACAAAACTTCATAACCTAATTCATTGAATAGAACAACTTTCTAATCTAATTAAATCAATTCTTCATCAAAGATTCTAAGCGTGTTTTCGTTTGTTGAACTTTCTCTAGGACAATCGCTTGTGTCTTGCATCTCTCTCTTCTCTCTTATATTCTCCTTTATCTAAATAAATCTATCTTCAACCTTAGTATTCAATTCAATATCATTTCCTACTTCTTATATTGAGTGCTCTTATCATTTTCATCATCACTGAAATATTCAACACACACTTATAATATAAACAATATCATTTATATCATTATTTTCATGGAAGTATCTTGAACTATTTTTCAAGCTTTATCCAAGATCGCAATAGTGCATTTTTTTCTATCTTACGACGTAACTATTATACTACATTTCTCACGAAATCAATATATGATGGCCTCCTTACAATAACAACAATGGTACATTCATTTCCACTAGCGTGTTTCTACTCATTGGTGCCAACAACAAATAGACAATGATGTCTATAGTATTGTCTCCCATGTCGACGCTACGCGCAAGAAAAAAAAGCTTTGGAACTTCGACATAGAAAGATTGCAGCTTCACATGGAGGTCCTATAATTTCACATAATTTATTAAACAATGACTTAACGGTTATCCTTTAGCAAGTGGAAAGCAACAAAACTAGCACCGAATTGAGAAGACAAATTGAGGACCAAGCAATGGCAATTTCATTGTTGTGCGATTCCTTTTCTAGCACCATCGTCCCCACAGTTGACCAAGAACCCCAATTTTTCCTTCCCATACCTAATTTTGGCTTAGAAGCCTTAATTTTTCCCTTCAATTGAGCAGCTCAAAGAAAGATGACGAGCTTGAATGAGTGAGAGTAACATAAACGGTGAGTGACAGCAAGTAATAGGGAAAGTGGCGTGACGGTCAACCAACATTGAAAACAATCTAGCCCTAGAACCTTGTGTGTGATGTTGTTTTTGCTTGGTTGGATTGAGTGATGTCGTTTTGAATGTCTATGTGGTGTGGATTTCTTTAGAAATATACCAACTTATTTTCATTTTTTAATTATAAATGTTATATAATCATTTTAAGTGGAAATTTCCATCAAAGGCTCTTTCTTTGTTTTTTGTTTTGTTGGTTGAAGAAACTGTTATTCATTCATCCACTTGATTTCCGAAGCTCAAGAGAAAATGATTCAAAACATAACATACCATATCCCACAGGGTCTGGGGGATTTAACAAACCAATTAGAAGGGAGATTCACTATTCAATGGGTTTTAACAATCTAATCCATTTTGATTAGCTTTTTGTGAGGAATGTCGAATGAGAATGTTCTCTACTTGGACATGAAGGTTCTGGCAATCCACCAATTGTTGGAAATTATATCCAAAGAAAGCACACTATTTGTTGAAATCATAACATGAAAGTAGAGAAGACGATACCAGTTATATAATATTCTTCTTTTTATGTAAACTTACAACTCTTGGAGAAGAAGAAAATAAGATATAACATAAAATTGGAGGTGAGGTACGGATAACCGAATCTCCTTAAGGCGATTAGTTCCTGCTAATAGTGCTCCGCAGATTCACGAACTATGCCTCTCAAGATACAACACCTCGAACCTGTTTGGATTAGCACTATGCAAACATGACTTAGTCGAACCGTTCAATTGAACCAGCACACCCAGAAAAAACAAGAGAGTAGAAAAGTATATCAAAGCTTTTTGGAATCGAGTTGAAAGACCTAAAACCAACAACCCCTCATGACGCTCTATGCTCATATCTATTTATAGAGAATTTTTTAGTTCATGTACTAAAGAGATACATGAATTAAATAGACGCATGTATCCACGAGATTCATGAATAAAGAGATACGTGAATTCAAGAGATTCATGAACTCAATAAATACATGAACTAAAAGATACATGAATCTAGGAAATTCATGAATTCAATAGATATGTGAACATAAAACTATAGGAAATTCATGAATCCAAAAAGAGATACGTGAACAGAAAAAACGTATCTTAATTTATTGGCTTTCGTTGATCCATTAACCATAATTATAATCATAATTACAACAATCCCCCACATTAATGGATCAACAAAACATTTTTGACTCGAAGGAATCTGAGCATGCCTGTTGAAATACACCACATCAAGATAAGTAGCTTTCGCTTTGAACCTTCTTTAGTGAAAGCTTATCGGACTTACTTAACTAGTCGATGGACTAAGCCTTGAATAGCCAGTTGTTTGTGTAAGCCTAGACAATAAACCTCACACGGAGTATTTCCAATTCAAGATTGGTTCTCGGTTGTGTTCGTTCTTTCGGCCCTGAACCTCTCGGGATTTATGCGTGCTTTAGAAAATCTAGCCTTTAAAGATTTTCATAGAGTCAGCCAGCTCCACGCATATAGGTGCATTCCTATTAAATATATCCTACCATATCTTACTTGGATGTTACATTCCAAGTTATAGGAATCATTAAACGCATACCGTACCCTTAATAACGCTGTAGGAAAGCACTGTTGCATCATAGGAATAGGAGACAGTGCTTACACTAGAGTTTCTAAAATTTGCGTTGTCCTATTGAACCTAGTCCATGGGATCTCCAATCGCATAGGTTAGGTTTCCACCTTGGAATCTCTTTATTAGGTTAAGGCTCTTAAATCCATTCCCCTTGATGCGCAGTTTATCTGCTCTCTTGACAAACCTTTTGTCAGTGGATCCGCAATATTTTCCTTTGACTTTACAAAGTCTAAAAAATGATTCTATTTAGAGCAACTGTCTTACGGTATTGTGTCTACGACGAATGTGTCTAGACTTACCGTTATAAATCACATTATGCACCCCCACACTTTTAAAAAATTGTAGGATAGCAACTTTTCATTCCATAACTCGTATGGAGTTTTACCTGTCTCTTTGTGGGGGTATTTTATTAAGAATATAATTTGCAGTTAAAACTGCCTCCCCCCACAAGTTCTGAGGTAAACTTGAACTCAAAAGCATGGCGTTAGCCATCTCCTTTAATGTCATGTTCAATCGTTCGGCAACTCCATTTTGTTGTGGAGTATAATGTGCAGTTGTTTGGAGAATTATTCCAAAAATTGATTGAACTATATTCTCCTCCTCTATTTTGAGGCGCAGAATGAGATCTTCATGGCTCATCTCCTTCCGTTTATACTTCAAATAATTTTGAAGTCTGACCAGCCCGGAGGCAATTTCTCAATCATAGCCGCCACTTGGAATGATTCACTAAGTATCATTCTCTCAGCAGAGATGTCACTCGGAATTAATTGTAATTCTTGGACCTAACTCATGACAGATTTAGAATCCACCATCTTGTAGTCCAAGAATTTGGCAACCACAAATTTCTTGGTGCCAGCTTCCTCAGTCTTATATTTCTTCTTTAAGGACTCCCATAACTGTTTAGCATATTCAATATTACAACCAACATTATATAGAGAATTCACTAAACAGTTAAGAATATAATTTCGGCATAAGAAGTCTCCATGCTTCCAAGCCTCCAACGCACCGAGCGTCGTGACATCTTGCTCATTTGGACTAATTATCGGGCACACCTCCGATAAATATTTCCCCAAATTGAGCATGGTCAGATAGAAGAACATCTTCCACTACCACTGTTTAAAGCCCACTCTGGTGAATTTCTCTGGTTTCTCATTAGCTGTAACTAGAGGGGTTGCCATCACAGTAGGCAAGGTTCGTTCAACCATCCCTCCAGAAACAAAGCCAAAAGCCATTTGGCCTATACTGTTTTGAAAAACACTCCCGAGCATACCAGTCGTGTGACTTGTACCCGCACCACCAAAATTGGTGTTAGCCCAAGGGCCCGTAGCATTGGCTACTATAAATTCAGACCCCGAGGGTTGAATATCTTCCATAGCAACGATCGAATCAACCATAGGAACGTCTCCCGAAACATTCGAGACATTGAAAGGCACTTGATTGTTTTCAGCCATCTCAATAATCTGACAAGAACAACAAACAGTGAGTGACCTAATCGCCTTAAGATTGTTGGAAATTATATCCAAAGAAAGCACATTGTTTGTTGAAATCATAACATGAAAGTAGAGAAGACGATAACAGTTATATAATATTCTTTTTTTTATGTAAACTTACAACTCTTGGAGAAGAAGAAAATAGATATAACATAAAATTGGAGGTGAGGTACGGATAACCGAATCTCCTTAAGACGATTAGTTCATGCCAATGGTGCTCCTTGAGATTCACGAACTATGCCTCCCAAGATACAACACCTCAAACCTATTTGGATTAGCACTATGCAAACAGGACTCAGTCGAACTATTCAATTGAACCAGCACACCCAGAAAAAAAACAGGAGAGTAGAAAAGTATATCAAAGCTTTTTGGAATCGAGTCGAAAGACCTAAAACCAACAACCCCTCATGACGCTCTATGCTCATATCTATTTATAGAGAATTTTTTAGTTCATGTACTAAAGAGATACATGAATTAAATAGACGCATGTATCCACGAGATTCATAAATAAAGAGATACGTGAATTCAAGAGATTCATGAACTCAATAAATACATGAACTAAAAGATACATGAATTTAGGAAATTCATGAATTCAATAGATACATGTGTTAGAGAAATCTTTCGGAATATTTTGAATGCGACAAAACGTTTCTATCGGTCTAGTCTGAAGATTTGCAGACTCAACTATTCAAAGTCTGAAGACTTCCGGATTGCCAGACTCAAGATTTAAAGTCTATTCTTAGTGACAGTTTCTAATCCGTTGAAGTAAGGCTTTCTAGAACTGAGTGATTCATTGAGGATTTAGCCTTATCGACTGGAGAAGATCTCTTGGCTGGATATGACATGATGGAATCCTTTATTTGATCATAATTGATTCGAAGATTAAGGATCCGATGATTGGCAAAGTATACTTGGAAGATTCTACTTATGGAAATCGAGATCCTGATTGTATGGGCGAACAGGATTGATGGGCTATCGACATGTTCATTTAATAGCTCGAATGATCTTCCTAATTGATTCCGTCCAACGGGTAGATTAGAGAAATTCCTTTGGTAAGTGCCAACAGTATGATCGCATGAAGGAGTATATAAGGAAGACATTCTAAGTTGTTCGAAGAGGTGTGCGCGATAGAAGAATTCCAAAATCTGAAGCTCCTTGTTGTTTAATCAATTCATTTTTTGAGCGAAAACCTTGTATACAAAAGAGAGTTTATATTGTGAAATCTTGAGGAAGTGTGGTAGAACATCTACACTGTGGAATCAAGGAAAAGATGTGCTGTAACTTCTCTTTTGTTCATAGTGAAATCCAGCCGGTGAGCTGTCAGTGCGGAAGAGTGGATGTAAGCTTAGAATAAGCCGAACCACTATAATCCTTGTGTTCAATTTTCTCTTCCCTACTCTCTGTTTTACTTTGATCTTAATTCGTTAACTAAAGGAGAGCTTCCTTTATATTGTCTGTCTAGTATTGTTTTCGTATCTCGAAGAAATTATTTTTTACACCTATTTACCCCATCTAGGTGCTTATACTAGCTATATCAATTGGTATAAGAGTCTGAGTACTCACTTTATATGAAGTGTTTTACTTCAGAGTTAAAGATCCATAGCTAGTATGCTAGCTCCAAGGCTGGTGGAAGGGCAAAGCAATACCAGACCACCTTACTTTGATGGAAATGATTATAACATCTAGAAGAACAAGATGAAAGCATTTCTAAGATCAAAGAATCCTCTAGAATGGGATGTCGTGGAAAGAGGAATCACTCCTAAAACTACATCTGTCTCAGAGAGAGGAAAAGAAACTGTTGACTCTAGTGAAATAACTTAGGAAGAGATAATCAAGAGACAAGCTCTTGATGCAAAAGCAATTTATTCTTTATATTGTGCCTTGTCACTTACTGAATATAACAGAATATCTTCTTGTGGTACAGCAAAAGAAGTCTGGGATAGATTACATATCACCTATGAAGAAACAGATTGAGTGAAGGAGACTAGAATCAACATTCTCCTCGGTCAATACGAAGCCTTCAAAATGAAATCAGGAGAATCCATAACTAACATTTTTAGCCGTTTTATAGATATCGTGAATGGTCTTGAAAACCAAGGTCAACCAATTTCTGATCCCATGAAGGTAAACAAGCTACTGCGTGGACTCTCCAAGGATTGGAATCATATAAAGACTTCAATAAGAGAGACACAAAGAATCATGCTACTATCTGTCGATGAGTTAGTTGGAACTCTTCAGTCTTATGAAATGGAGCGAATCAATGAAGATGAAGATCCTAAAGGTAAGAAATCCATTACATTAAAATCCAATGACGATTCTGATGTTACAGATTCTGAAAACGATATGGACGATGAGGAGCTTGCTCTTATGATAAGAAGGTTCAGAAAGCTAAACAGAAAAGGAAGAAGATTCAATCCAAAGAAACAGAGTTTTCAAAAGCAACAGACCAAGTCTATTGATGATGATGAATCAAACAAAGATGTTATCTGCTTTGAATGCAAGAAAAATGGACACATCAATTGTTGTCCCATTCTGAGAAAGAAGAAAGGAAAAGCTGAAAAGTATCGAAAAACTCTTAAAGTAGAAACCTAGAGTGACACATAGTGTGAAGAAAGCGATGATGATTATGCCAACATATGTTTGATGGCACAATCAGACTCAGATTCAAACTTTGAAACAGATTTAGACTCAGATAGTGAATTAGAGGTAAATAACTTTAAAATCCCTGTTAAGGTTTCTAAATACATTAATGAGCTGTGTTTTAGTCTTAAGACTTCTCTCAAAAGGATTTTCGAACTTAAAAATGAAAACTCTACACTAAAACAACAGGAGAATGTTTTAAAAGAAAAGTTGAAATGTTTAGACATGAATGTTTCTTCTCTCAAAGAAAGTAAAGACAATCTTTTAAAAGAAAATGGATTTTTAAAAATAATTTATCAAATGTTTCAAAAAGATTTTCATTAGGATCGAGAAACTTGAGAAAATTCTTTTTTTACACAAAAACCTTATTTTAATAAATATGGTTTAGGAATAACATAAGAAACAATTTTTTTAATTGGTTTTCCTAAAGTAAAGGAAATAATTAAGCAAAGACCTACAAGAGACGCTTACAAAAATCATTTCAAAAAGGCTTTTGTAAAACCAGTAGGTCGAAATGCCCTCAGATGTTCAAAGTGTAATAGTAAAGATCATTTTGAAAAAGAGTGTCCTATGGTCTGGAAACATATTAAGAAAGTATGGGCAAATACTGCATATCATACTAACTCAAATGGACCTAAGAAAATATGGATACCAAAGAAAGCTTGAGTCTTTTCTTTAAATGTAGGTTACTATCAAGAAAAATGTAAAATGGTATCTAGATAGTGGATGCTCAAGACATATGACAGGAGATTTAAATTGCTTCATAAAGCTCATTCAAGTAAATGGTGGAAAAGTCTCTTTTGGAGGAAACAGCAAAGGAAGAATTGTGGGATTTGGAACTGTAAAGATTGGAAACCTCACAATAAGTAATGTTTCCCTAATGGAAGGATTTAACTACAATCTGCTCAGTATCAATCAGTTGTGTGATACTGGTTTCAAAATCAATTTTCAAGAGGGAATATGTTCAGGAACCAGTAAAGACTCAACTCAGTCGTTTATGGGCCGAAGACATGGAAACATCTACCTCTTGGATGTGAAGTCGAATGAATCGCAATGTCTCATCTCAATTCAAGACGAAGCAAATCTATGGCATAGAAAGCTTGGGCACATTAACATGAAGCAAATAGCCAAAATCTCAATAAAGAAGCTTGTTCGTGGTCTACCAAATTTATCATACCAAAAGTCTGATCTATGTACACCATGTATATTGGGAAAACAGGTAAGAAATTCTTTTAAACCAATAAATCAAGTTTCCACTAATCGTACTCAGCTTGTTGCATATAGATCTCTTTTGACCAACCGAACTCAAATCATTGGAGGTAAGAAATATTGCCTAGTAATTGTGGATGACTACTCTCGATTTACTTGGATATATTTCTTGGCAAGTAAGTCTACGAAACATTCTCTTATTTTGAAAATTTGCTAAGAATGTTCAAAATGAAAAGGGGTATGTTATATCAAGTATAAAAAACAGACCATGGAGGTGAATTTGAAAATCAAGATTTTAGAAAATTTTATGATGAATCGGGTTTTCAAGATATTTTTCTTCTCCATATACTCCGGAGCAAAATGGAGTTGTGGAAAGAAAGAATAGATCTTTTCAAGAAATGGCTAGAACTCTTTAATTGAAAGTAACATATCTTCACGATTTTGGGCTGAAGCAGTTTCAACAAGTATGTTATATAATCAATAGAGTTTTTCTAAGGCCTATTCTAGAAAAAAAAAAAAACCCCTATGAATTATTCAAAGAAAGAAGCCTATTGTTTCATATTTTCATATATTTGGATGCAAATGCTTTATATTAAAAAAAAATGCAAATGATTGAGTTGGTAAGTTTGAAGAAAAATCAGATGAAGGAATCTTCCTTGGATATTCTACCTCAAGCAAAGCTACAAGAGTTTATAACAAGAAAAGTCAATCAGTGGAGGAATCAATGAATATCAAATTCCGGATTCTATGCAAAATGAATCTATCCGAGACTCATCTTGAAGAATCTGAACCTACCCGCACTTTACAAAGTCTAAATTTCAAGAAGCAGCCCGGACTACGAAAGACCAACAAACAATTGATTGAAGATTCAAATGAAGGAAGTGATCATCAACCTGACAAATCAACCAGCAACTGGAAGCATAAGTCCAGTCATCACAAAGATCTCATTATTGGCAACATTAATGAAGGAATTCGTACAAGATCCAAAAGGCATGAAGAGTCGAGTGTCGTGGCTCTTATTTATGAAATAGAACCCAAAAGCATAGATGAAGCTTTATCTGATGAAAGCTGGATTGAAGATATGCAAGAAGAACTCAGACAATTCAGAATTAATGATGTCTGGGAGTTGACTTCTAAACCAAAAGGTAAATCTATTATTGGAGATAAATGGGTTTTCAGGAACAAGATGGACGAGAAAGGAAAAGTCATAAGAAACAAGGCAATACTTGTGGCCAAGGGATACACGCAAGAAGAAGGGATAGACTATGATGAGACTTACGCACCGGTAGCAAGGTTAGAAGCAATTCGTTTATTACTTACATTCGCTTGTCATAAAAATTTCAGGTTATTCCAAATGGATGTCAAAAGTGCTTTCCTAAATGGATTATCCATGAGGAAGTTTATGTGGAACAACCACTTGGGTTTGAAGACCCAAGGAAACCAGACTCGATTTCAGACTCAAAAGGCCTTGTATGGTTAAAACAAGCACATCGAGCTTGGTATGACATACTAAGTATGTTTTTAATTCAAAATGGTTTTGTTAAAGGTAAAGTAGACACTACTCTTTTTATTAAAAGAGAAAGTAAGATTTTTTTGCTTGTTCAAATATATATTGATGATATTATTTTTGGATCCTCTAATGAAAGCCTGTGCAAGAAGTTCTCTAAGTCTATGCAGGATGAATTTGAAATGAGCATGATGAGAGAGCTAACCTTCTTTCTTGGACTTCAAGTGAAACAATTGAAGGAAGGGATTTTTATTCATAAGAAAAAATATGCTAATGATCTTGTCAAAAAGTTTGGACTGGAAAATTGCAAAAAGACTGATATACCAATGTCAAGTTCCTTGAATATAGACAAAGATGAAGGAGGAAAGAAAGTTGACCAAAAGCTATACAGGAGTATTATCGGTTCACTTCTTTATCTTACTGCTTCTAGACCTGACATTTTGTTTAGTGTTTGCATTTATGTTAAATTTCAAGCAGACCCTAAAGAATCTCATCTAAGTGCTATAAAGCATATTATCAAATGCATTACTTCAACTTCAAGTATCGGCCTATGGTATCCCAAAAAGGAAGACTTTACTCTTTTTGGATATTCAGACGCAGATCTAGCCGGTTGCAGAGTTGATAGAAAGAGCACCTCGGATACCTGTCAATTACTTGGAAACAGGACAGTATCTTGGTTTTCAAGAAAGCAAAATACAGTAGCTCTTTCTACAGCAGAAGCAGAGTATGTAGCTCTTGGAAGTTGTTGTTCACAAATTCTGTGGATAAAACAGCAACTAAGAGACTTTGGAATTGAAGATTCATGCACGGAGATTAATCGTGACAACACCAATGCAATAAATCTTACCAAAAATCCAATTCTTCACTCAAGAGCAAAGCATATAGAGATTCGACATCACTTCATTAGAGATCATGTTCAAAATGGAGAAGTTTCGATTCAGTTTGTTGACACGAAGAACCAACTGGTGGATATTTTTACAAAGCCTTTGGAGAAAAATAAATTCGAAATCATTCGTTCCAGACTCAACATTTCGAGGCTTGAAGAAGTTAAAGTCTAAAGACTCTCGACTCGGACAAACAAACAAGACCTTGACTGTAAGTTATTTTCTCTCGAATCTTATCTTGAAAAGGTACGTTTATCAACGGTGTTTGATTATTGCTATCTTTAAATCGATGTGATTATTGCAACGTTTCTTTTCGAAAAAGAAGTTTTTTTTTTTTTAATGTCTATCTTCTCGAAAAAGGCAGTTATATTTAAAAAGCCATCTTTAAACTTTCTTCTTTTTTTTACGACGATTCGTATGCATCTCTTCCAGTGCCTTATATTATGTCCGTTCCTCTTTGATTCACTCTCAAAAACCCTAGAAAGCACCGATCTTCCATTTATGTTTTCTTCCCTTGTTTAATCTTCAAAAAGTTGTCAACTTTCTTGGGAAAAACAAGTTTGGAATCTTCCGAAGACTGTGAAAGATGTCGTCTTCAAGAAATTCTTCAAAGATCGCAAGCAGGAAACCACGGCGAATGAGCGAGGGGCCTACTCACTTCGATCTCACTGAGGAAGAGGAGTCACCATCTCAGCAACAGAGGCCGCAACATTCTCAATAGCATCATTCTCCATCATCTAGTCCTCAGGGTGTGGGTCATCAACAAGAGGAAGAAATCATTGAAGACACCGATCCTGTAAGAGTTCAAAAGCCCAACTTTATTTATAAGCTTTACCGTGCTTTAAAGAGTATTGGTACTCCTTTGAACCACGTTGGTGAGTTTCTTAAGGACAAAGGATATGGGAATGAGTACTTATTCTTGCAAAAAATGGAAGATTTGGGAATTGTTCCTAGAGGGATGGCAGAAGAAGCCCTTGCAAACATTCCAAGTGACCCGCGTGTTGGGGGATTTAATCCAACAGATGGAAATGATGATGATAAACTATACAGCCAATTTCAATCGAGAATGGGTGTTGCAGCGGAAATTCAAGGAAAGAGGACAAATTTGTTTAGATCAAAGGAACAAAAGGATCTATACTCAAAATTGTTGAAACGTTGGGTGATAAACCCTAGGAGTGTGGATTTTGATTTCCTGAATGCTGTGAATGTGAACTTAAGGGAAAAGTTTAGTTTTCTCCAACTAGAACAGTTCTGTTCTGACACCACAGAGGGGTATGCTCAATTAACTGCTTATTTCTATTCAAATCTTAGTTTCTTGGATGCGAATAGAATATTTTTTAGTGTCCAAGATCATAACTTTGTGGTTGATGCGGATATGCTGGCGGATGTGATTGGGGTTGAGAGAGGAAGCTATCAACCCATAAATGTGTCTATTACTCGTGCAACATTGGAACTCGTCAAAGACAGAAGGACAGAGGAAAAAATTTCCTACTCAAGGATGCGTGCGAACAACATTCTACTTCACAAGATTGTCATCAATTGCCTCAGACCGAAATCAACTTCCAAGACTGATGTTTCAAACTCAGAGGCAAAGTTGATGTACGCCATCAATGCTGGAAAAAAGTTTTCACTTCCTCACACCATAATGTTCCACATGTATAGAGCAATGGTGAAGGACAAAGGACAACTTCCTTATCCAGGTCTAGTGTCAAAAATATTCAGACATTTGAATATTCAGCCTCCACAAATTCTATGTGTTTGACGTGTGACAAACTGGTGGTAGGACTGAAAATGGTGTTGAAAATGCGTATTAAAGAACTTGACAAGGCGTTGGAGAAATTTAAGGAGAAAACGCTGTTAAAACTCATCAAGTCTATTCTACATCGAAAAGAAAAAGGAATGAGCCAATGGTCGCTTCATCCAAAAAGAGAAGAGCTTTCATCATTGAGGATGAAGATGAGGATAATCTCACAATTTCTGCTATAGCTTTGAAGAAGCTAAGTTGTTCTGTTCCCGAATCAATGGAATGACAGGAGAGAAAAGAAAAGGAGAGAGAAGAACAGGAGAAATAAAGAGAAAAAGAGAAAGAAGAAGAAGAGAAAGAGACAGAGAAAGAAGGAGAAAAAGAGAGAGAAGAAGGAGAGAAAGAAGAAGGAGAAAGAGAAGCAGAGGAGCAAGAAGCAGAGGAAAAAGAAGAAGAGGAGAGAAGAGCTGAAGAAAGAGCAGAGGAGGAGAGGTTTGAAGAAGAAGAAGAGAGAGCAGATTAAGTGGAAGAAGAGCATGGAAAACACTCTTCTCCATTAGAAGCCATGGAAACAGGGGGAGATAAGGAGCAAAGAGAAACGACCTCCTATCCTGTTATCCAGTGAAGGAGTTAGTTGTTCTCCAACAGATCTTGAGGACATTTATGCCTCTCAATTTCCTGAGGAGGGTCATGGTGCTTCATCGCCAAATCTGCATAATTATGCTGATATACCATCGTCTGCCTTTACTCCATCAGACCGTGCTGAAGCTAGTACGTAGACTGATAATACAACAGATTTTCGTAGAATTATGGATATTTTCTTCGAGATGCGAGGTCAAATTTATACTTTGGGATGCGAGGTTCAAAACTTGCAGAATGCAGGTCAAGCTTCTTCCGTTTCATTAAATGATCGATCCAAGCCCTTTCTACTCAAATTCAAGCCAATGACAAGGAGAGGAGGTGGCTCATCTAAGGAAGACTTGAAAAAGTTGGAGGGCATCGTTTAATCTATGGGAGATTTCCAACTTGTTCGAGTTCCCAAGCAAATTTGACTTATTCCATTTTCATCTCAACCTTTTTTTTTTTTTTATGATGACAAAAAGGGGGAGAAATGCAAGATTTGAAGAAACTTTGAAGAATTTTAAATCTTTTATTGGATTTGTTTGATGTTTCTGGATAAAGACTTTAATGTGTGTGGATTTGAATTTAATTTGGACTTGCTTTTATATTAAGTATTATTGATATCTTATGAATGACTTTTATATACAAGACTAACCTATTTTCTATGGTTGCAGATTCTAGTGTTATTCATTAAGTCATTTATCTTTATAAGATATTCATATGTATTTGAGAAATGTTTTGCAGGTCAAAGTTGTCCAAATCTGCAGGAAAGTTTTGTCACCATCAAAAAGGGGGAGATTGTTGGAGAAATCTTCATAAAGTGTTTTGATGCTAACAAAACGTTTCCACCAGTCTAGTCTAAAGATCTCCAAACTCTATTATTTAAAGTCTGAAGACCTCCGGGCAGCCAAACTCAAGACTCAAAGTCTATCATCATTAACAATTTATAATCCGTTGAAGAAAGGCTATCTAAAACTGGATGTTTCATTAAGGAGACGACCTTATCGACTGGGAAAGATCTCTTGGCTGGATAAGATATAACAGAATCCTGTATTTGGTCATGATTGATTCGAAGACTAAGGATTCGATGATTGGCAAAGTATACTTGGAAGGTTCTACTTATGGAAACCGAGATCCTGATTGTATGGGCGAACAGAATTGATGGGCTATCAACATGTTCCTTTAATAGCTTGAATGATTTTCCTAATTGATTCCGTCAAACGGGTAGATTGGAGGAATTCTTTTGGTTAGTGCCAACGGGTATGATGGCATGAAGGAGTATATAAGGAAGACATTCTAAGCTGTTCGAAGAAGTGTGCGCGATAGAAGAATTCCAAAGTCTGAAGCTCCTTATTGTTTAGTCAATTCCTTTGAGCGAAATCTTGTACGCAAAAGAGAGTTTATATTTGTGAGAAACCTTGAGGAAGTGTGGTAGAACATCTACATTGTGGAATCAAGGAAAAGCATCGTAACATCTCTTTTGTTCATAGTGAAATCTAGCCTAATGGGCTGTCGGTCAAAAGAATGGATGACGAGGCTTTGGAATGTTCTAGAAACCACTATAATCCTTATGTTCAATTTTCTCTTCCCTACTCTCTGTTTTACTCTGATCTTAATTCGTTAACTAAAGGAGAGCTTCATTTCTATTGTCTATCTAGTATTGTTTTCATATCTCGACAAATTATTTTTACACCCATTCACCCCCCCTCTAGGTGCTTATACTAGCTATATCAACGTGAACATAAAATTATAGGAAATTCATGAATCCAAAAAGAGATACGTGCACAGAAAAAAAACGTATCTTAATTTATTGGCTTTCGTTGATCCATTAACCATAATTATAACCATAATTACAACACCAATAAGCTTTAGATGGCCCATGGTCGGTCGCTGTCCCATCCCCTTTGTAGTAGTATCACGAGGGAAATAAGAAATTGGACCCACTTCTGAATTCGCAATTGCCTGATTGGGTCCGATTAGATTTTTCAATCATAAATATTGTTAGAAGCAATGTATCTCCTCCTTACGAGAAAATAAAACCCTAAAACCCAAATTGCGCTGCGCTCTCGCCATCCAACGGCCCAAGACTCTTCGGGACGATCGAACGGCTGCTAGGCATGCTGCACGCAAAGCACAAAATAATTGTGCGCCTGATTCCCGACAGCAACAGCACGTGGGAAAAGGACCTCACCTCTGCAGGGGCCTTTTTGACTTGACTTGCATTTCTCCATTAATAAAGAAAACAGAAAAGACAACCAACGAGCATCCTCCTTGTCTAATGATGGAGGGAGCGTGTGAAGAAAAAGGAAAAGAGAGGATACTTTTTTTTTTTCCTCCTTCAACCGGTCATCAGGCCTTGATGACAAAAGCAAGCCTCGCCAGTGTAGGGCCAAATTAGAAGGGGGAAAAAGGAAAAAAATTAAAAAAATTAAATACTTTTAAAAATGATTTATGTCAACTTCAATTATTGATATCTACATCGATAATTTCTTATCAAAATTAATATGATGGATTCAATTGATAAAATATGAAAATATTTATAACTCAATTAAAATAAAAAAATAAAATAAAATCAACAAAAAGACCACAACCAACTCCATTATGCTTGAACAATGCTGTGATCCTGCCATCCAACAGTCCAAGACTCTTCAAATTGAACTGCTGAAATGCATGCTACATGGGAAGTGCAAATAATTGCATGCAGTAGCCATATGCGGGACACGAGGCGCGTGGGAAGGAAGCTCTGTAGGACAGGCGGCTTTTTGACTTGACCTGCCTTTTATATTAACAAGGAAAAAGAAAATAATTGATTGAATTAATTAAATCAAAATTAATTCATTTGCGGGACATTACATGAATTTTTCATCTTGTAGGAACTTTTGAGTAACGATTTCTTTTATCGATTAAATTAATTTTTTTTGTGTAACTGATAAGTCACAGTTGTAACGTAGTGTGCAACTCCCATGATTAATTATTTATTTTTTTATTATCAATTCAATTTTTTAGTGAATCAAATAATAGTTCTTTTTAGTGAATCAAATAAATTTTATGTAATAAAGTTGAGAAATCAAAAGAAAATTAAAAGCTTCACTTTAAAAAAAAAAAAAATTGTCTCACTACTTTGAGAAACGTGGTTGGTTTAAACTTTAATCGCCATTGGATCCTTTTTACTGGCTTTTCTTGGGCCCCATCGACAAGCGAGTAGAATATTCAAGTATATTCGCGTGCGTGGGCGTGTGCAAAGTGGAGAACATAAAAAGTAGCAAGCGAGGAGAGAGAGATAAATGTCAGGTCACGAGGAGGAGGACGAAGGACAGTTATAAAAAGTAGAGACTGACGGACACGCAATGGCAATTTCACTGTTGTGCGATTCCTTCTCTAGCATCATCGGCCCCACAACTGACCGAGAACTCTAATTTTTCCTTTCTAACGCTAATTTTTCCTTTCCAACCCTAATTATGGCTTAGAAGCCCTAATTTTACCCTCCAATTGACAACTCAGAGAAATATGACTAATTTGAGTGAGCGAGAGCAATAGAAATGACGAGCAATGGCAAGTGACCGGGAGAGTTAGTGTGATGGTGAGCCAGCGTTGAAGACATTCTAGCCCTATAGCCTTCCTTGTGTGCAATGTCATTTTTGCTTGGTTGGATTGACAAACATTGTTTATGCCATACCCAATCGCATTGGATAGAGAGACGTGGTTTTGCACACACATGTGATCTGGATTTCTTAAAAAATATACCTACTCATTTTTTTATAAATGCCATATAATCATTTTAATTAGAAATTCTGGTTAGAGGTGCTTTTTTCTTTTGATCGAAGATAACTTTTATTCATTCATCTACTAGAGTTCCAAAGCTCAAGAGAACAAGATTCACAGCATAACGTATCCCAAATGGGTTAGGGGGCTTAGTAAGTCAATTAGAAGGGAGATTCACTATTTGGTGGGGTTTAGCAATTAAATCCACGACTTGATTGGCTTCTTGTGCGTAATGTTGATTGAGGATGTTCTCCACTTGGGCACAAAGGTTCTTGCAATCTACAAATAAGCTTTGGATGACCCATGGGCCTTTTGAGAAATCTTCAAGGCAATTACATGCAGATAAGCTATCACTTATTAACTCCACCTTTTGATCAGTTCTTGTAAACGATCGTTTTTTTATCTGATTTGACACTTAAGTAAGTTGGCAAAAACTTTTGATACTAAAGTGAGTATCATATAAAATTTTTGGTACTTTTACTGTCATTCTATAGACAAAAAAAATGTGAAAGTGCTTTTTGCATATCAGAAATATTCTTTTGAGCTTCGCTGCTTTTAGGCATCTTTGTGTTTTTCGCCTATTAATATAGTTAAGTAGCATCGATACGTTATCGGTTTTTCATTCTTCAATTTTAATTTCTTCTTCAATTGGATAAGAGAGATTGAGCCTGTAATCAATTCATTTGCACGTTAATTAATGAGCGGTGTTTTTCAACAAGAACTATATTGGTTGAATGCATAGTGATTGCCCCAAATATTGGAGGAGGAGAATGCCAAGTAATCCATCTTCGGAAGACAATCTGAGAAGTCTCCAACTAAGGTTATGTTAGATAACCCTATGAAACTTGAACTTCCAAACCTTTCAAGCTATTAATTTGTGATCAAGATGGGAGTATTTTCCATCTAGATCAAATGCTTGAACCTTATCCCTTTGCCAGCTATTTGCAAGTACACGAGAACTCTCATTATTGGAATTTCTAATTTTCTACTTGCAAATTAGTAATTGTTCTTACTTTACCTCTTTTGTTCTTAATCTTTTGAGGATCTATTCGCTAATCCACAACCTATTACACTCTCCAGGGTTTGTTACACTATCTATATGAACAAATTCCCTTTGAAAGATATCTTAATTGATCAAGCATCCATAATTTATTGTTATTTATTTCTATATTTTGATATCTTTCTATTCTAAAATATATCTTTTCTATCTACATAATATATATTTAATTTAGTATTTCAAATTTGAGCTCCCATTTTGATCTCCCATCACAAGGTGTTGAACAGCTGAGACCGAACATTCATCGACATTATGAGCTTGGAACCCCCATTTGACTCAAAGTTAACACTACACAACACACAAGTGTCAATGACGAAAGGAAAGGCAACAAATCCACCCTAGTCAAAAGCAGATCAGATTTCGAGAGAAAGTAAACAAGCTGATAAAACTGAAGACACCTCTCATCTCCTTAACTATTGCGCTTCTACATGTGTCATGTGCCATCAGTCCCGTGCTCGGAATTCCAAATAGAAACTCAATTTTCTTTGCCACCATCAGAAATCAACACTCAGTAATTAGTCATTAATTTCATTGAGAGTGCAAAGCATTGGACTTACAGGTGCAGTATGTACCTAGCCTTCTACCTTGTAGTTAATAGACTCGGGATCAAAACATTTGACAAAGAATTAGACATGGCAACATACACAATTATCTCGAGCATGTTGACGCCGGAAACTTCAATCAAATCATAACAAGCCCAGAAGCTGAGCAACTCTAATGATAATACTTTCAAACATTTGACACTTGATGAAAGAAAACTTGACTGAGAAAAAGAAACGAAAATAGTTATGAGATTCAGAAAACCAGAAGTTGTGAACAGAAATATGACCAGTAGAACGAACTTTCGTGTCTGTTGGCAAAATGCACCTATAAAGTATAACAAAGTCATTTACCGAAGTATTCTTCAAATATTTGGGTGAACATACAATTTCAGTATTTCGGCAACATATTAGAGCACACTGAAAACAGAAGCAAAACAAAATTGAGGCTTTCATGGACTCCTTACGAAGGGCTACACTACAGGACCTACTACACTAATAATAAAAAGGAATACATACTTAAAACCAACGAAGCATGGAATCAGTGACATGACTGCTCATTTTCCTCCGAGCAATAACGATGTCTCCTTGAGCTATAAGAGACAGCACAGGAATCTATACCATGGACGCTGCGACAGATAAATTATAAGAAATAAATAACAGTCCGACGTTTTACTGTCATATAGAAATAAAAAGTGGGGTTGTGAAATTTTTGCGTAAAACTAAGCATAAGCAACATTGGAGAAGTTCTGCATTCACAACACACATAATTAGAGTTGTTAAATGATTAATTTCAGTAACTGCTTCGAAGTTAAATTCCTCTGAAAAGACACAAAAGACTGGTGTCAGCACATTCACACTAATGTAGCATAGAAATGCTATTAAGAGATTCTAAGAGCTAAACATTTTCTTTGGGTCCATAAACTTAAAATCTTAAAGAAGGCATCCAATAGAAGCCTGCTTTCAAAGGCCAGGTCCTTAAGAGTATCAGAAAAATCTTGAGAAACACAATTTGTGATCGAAGAAGTAGTGACATCCAATAGTTGTACGTAAAAAGCTTCTAACAAATGAAGCACAATTTGTGAGAAACTCTCGGCATCCTCAGATTGTCAGTTCTATGAAAACAAGCTTGAATTTTTTACTTCACTGCTTGAGGAATTGTCCTTCAGTGAGAAGCCCGTGTCAAGTTAGTTTATGAGCACTTCTTTGCTTCGAATACTAATAGGTGGTTTTAACTAGACGCAACAGGGGAGATGGCAAAAATATTATCAACTCTGAATGAGACTTTCTGTTAGGAAGATTAGTGTGCAAGCACTCGTTCGATTGCAAATAAGGTTATAGAATAAGCTGTTGTTTCAAAAGGATTCTACAATCCTCAAAATGTTGTCCCTAAATTCAGCAGTATGCAAATGAGGTTACAGACAAATGAGTGGCAGAATAAGTTGTCAACTAGAGACACTCTCTCTCTAATTCAATTTGAATGGTCAGAGTTTCGCCTTGGGCTAGTAGGTTAAACTTGTGGGGCAGTTTCCCTGAAACCACTGGTGATTGGCCTGGATTTATGTTAGCTCTATAGTTACATCGTCCTCTGTATGAGCAGAATGATGGGTTTCCCCTTTCAATTTTTCCATATGGTAGGAACAATGGCCTGCAAAGTTGATTCAACATGCCTACTAGACCTTCCTTCAAACAAGAAGCAAGTCAGAAGCAAGGCAGACGCGAAAGCAATCTATCTGTAGATTGATTAGCTAACCTTGCTCCGAATCAATAAGTCCATTTAAAAAAAAAAATACAATTACTTTTCTGAGATGATAAAGACTTAATATCACATGTTAAGAAATATCTACCATCTGGAAAGAGGAAAAAACGGAGTCTTTGTCTAAAGAAATGCATTGAGAAATGAAGGTTCTTCATACTTTTAATTTTTATTGAGAAAAGTTTCTTTGCAGTTGGATTAATACGGCCCATTAAATATAACCGAGGCATGCTATTAATTATGTAGTACACATAATATGCTCATTCATGAAAGGTAAGTATTTTGTGTTTGGTATGAGTGAACAGATTGTCATGGTAAAGTAATGTCTCTGTGTCGTCCAAAAAAAGGTAATGTCTTACAAACAGAGTGTGAGATGAAATTGTTTTATTTTACGTGCACCACAATATGGTACAAGTGTCTTGATTTTCCTATTACAGTTATTCTCTGATTACCCACCACAGCATACGAGAAATGGTATCAGTTAAACACCCAATAAACATAACAGTTAAAGTATCATAACCAACAATTGATATCAGAACACAAAAAATACTCTCAAAGTGCTACCAGAGTAAAATACTCTACAGAAAACAAAGATGATAGTTGGAAGAAATGACAGGTAGAGGGGAAAGGGCGAGTTGCACTTGCAACGAAGAAACATAAGCCAGGAAGAGAAGGTGCACCTGGTTTGGTCCAAGAAGAATCCTCTCTCTGTAGTGATTGAATAAGACGCAATCAATTTTACGCGGACAAATCTCACTTAATGAACCACTGCAATCCCAAATTAACATCTCACATTCATCTGGAATTTTAGCACTTGATACATCAATCCACCTTTCCAATGATCCATAATCACCAACAAGCAATTTACACAAGCACTCCAAATGAGCGAGGCCCTCAACAGCTTGAAGAGCACCGCATTCTCTCATACTTAACAACTTGAGGTTCTTCAAGTTTGATAAACCATCTAATCTTTCCATAGCCAGACACCCATCCACAGAAAATATCTCCAATAATTCCAGAATACCAACAACTTGAATCTCAACTAGCTTTGGGCATTCTACAGCACTGAATTCTTTGAGCTTCTTAAAGGTGCTTGATAGAAGGGACAATCTCCCCTCACAAAATGTCAGCTCATCACATCCTTGCTCCAGCAAAAAACTTAACCTTTCAAAAGATTCGCACCTCTCAATAGCCAATCTCTCAAGCGATTCCAAAACTCCTGGAAAATGAATCTCAACTAGCTTTGGGCAACCAATAACAGGAATTTCATTTATGTTTGACGGAAAGGATAGCCTCTCTAGGAGTTCACAGTCCGAGACACTCAAACTTGCCAATTGATGAAGCCCATCAAGATGAATTTCCTCCACCTCTGATCGTGAGAGTCTGAAGGTTGACAAGTTTTTCAAGCTGGACATGGGTAATTCTATTGAGTTGAAACTGTGGACTCGTAACTTCAACAGAGATGATGGAAGCTCCTTGAGGGATTGCAGGTCTAGTCCATACAAATTAAGTTTTTCCAGAAAAGAAAGGGAGCCCAGTTCTGTAGGCGGTGCAGGGATATTTAACAGGCATAAGTTCAATTCATTCAGTTTGGATAAACTCTGTAACCATCGCATGTCACAAGTTTGTCTTATGCTTGTTGTGCCTGTAACCATAGATGCATCAGAGAGGACCAATGTAACCAAGTTAGTAAGGTTTGAGTGATCAGGGACAAATCGCAGAGAACGGGATTCCAGCACTAGATCGGTCAAACTAGAGGGAAGCTGCGGCAATTCTTGAATCTCACTACATGTATGTAAGTGCAGCATTTTTAGGAGAGGAAGCATAACAATTGTCCTTGGCAGGCTAACTATTCCATTAAAACTCAAATCTAAGATTCTCAGCATGGACAACTCTCCAATTTCGGTAGGGATTTCACCTTCCAATTTACAACTCCGGGCACGTAGCTCTTCAAGATTCTTCAATGTTCCAAGAGCACGAGGGAACTTCTTTATTGGATTATGACCCACCCGTAACACTTTCAACATTTTTAGATTTCCAATTAATTCAGGTAATTCAATGATATTTGCAATCGACAAATCCAACTCAAGCAATAATGCCAGTTAAGAATAGGCTTTGGGAGTTCCTTTATCTTGGTCAATTCCATGGACAGAAACTCAAGTTTCGGCAGCCCTCCAACAGAATTTGGAAGTTCATTAATTGAGGTAGGTTAAATGTCAAAAGTTGATAGGCATCTTAGGTTACCAATAGACTCGGGGAGTTTCCTCAGCCTAAAACAGCCTTTTAAAGAGAAGCTCTTAAGAGTCACCAGCCCTCCAATTTCATCAGGCAACTCTTTGAGGGGGCAGTGGTAAATATCCAAGTCAACCAAGCACTTTAACATCCCAATGGAGCTGTCAATTGTCATCAAATTGTCACATACCTGAAGAGTCAGCCTCTCTAAAGTAGAACATCCAGAGACGTTTGGAGTTCTTGTTATGCTAGGACAATCTTGAAGAGATAGAACTTTCAATTTGCATGCCCTCTGCCAAAATAAATGAAGCTTCCAAATGACTGAACATCTAATGATTTTGAGAAGAGAATATTAGAGTACAAGTAAAGGTATAGCATACCTTGATTAGGCTCCATACATCTGATCATTGAAGTGATTGGTAGACAGTTTAAGAACAACTACATATTGTAGATACATATTGGCCACCCTAATATCTGGAGGAGGAGAATCCCAAGATATCCATCTTAGCTTTGTACAGCAATTCACAAAGTCTCCCAAAAAGGTTCCATTGCATAATTTAAGAAACCTTAATTGTGGGAACCTTTCAAACTCATCATTTGTAAGTAAGATCTGAGTATGCCTTCCATCTAGATCAAGTCCTTGAACCTTTCCCTTCCTCTGCCCATAAAGACTTAGGATGATGAGTACGAGTTTTGTTGACAAATAACTATTCTGTTTCACAGCTTAAATAAAAGGTTAAGGGAAAAGAAAGGTACTAAGCAAACAATTGAATTTCTAATAACAGGTAATATAATATTTCATTTCCACAGGTACTAGTTATTCTCACTTTACCTCTTTTGAACTTATGACATCGAGTATCTCTTCTCTGATCCATAACCTGCTACGCTTCTCAAGCTGTATTGGATTTTCTTGACAAACAATTTCCCTTCCAAGGTCTCTTAACTGATCATGCATCCAAGGCTTATTGTTCTTTAATATCTTTATCAAGGACATATTGATAAGGACTTTGATCCCACTTTGTGGGAAAAATCTACAGTCCGTCCACATGTAAATGGGATTGGTAATATCCTCACTAACAAAAAAGCATGCGATATCAAGAAAAATATGCCGTTGAAACTCATAAAGGACATCGAAGCTTATCTTCAATTTCTTTTGGACCTCCTCCTCTGGTATGCTTCTTAGCTTTTCCAATGTCTCTATCCATATTACTTCCTCTTTAGAGTAAAGTAACGAGCCTATAACTTCAAGAGCCAGAGGAAGTCCTCCCGTGACATGGACAATTTCTGTTGAAAGGTGGTTGTAATCATCTAGCGGTGAGTCTCCACAGAATGCATGCCGACTGAAAAGCTGAAGCGCATCCTTAGAATTCATCTCCCGCATTTCATAAGCTAGAATTCTCATACTTAAATCTCCTAATCTGCAGCAAACTTATATTCCTTATTGTGATAATTATTCTAGTTCCCGAATATAAAGAACTTCCAATCAATTTCTCAATTTGTTCGCTCTTATCCACGTCATCAAGAATAATCGGAGCCTTCTTATTGCAAAGTGTTTCTTCAATCCTCTTCATTCCATAACCAACGTCGTCAATTTTGCCTATAACTCTAGAATTAACAATATCGGATATCAATTTGGCTTGCAGCTTGACTAACCCATCCTTCTTTGACTCTTCTCGGATATCATTAAGGAAACTTCTGCAGTTTCCAAATTCAGAAGACAGTTGATTGAAGATGACCTTGGCTAGGGTTGTTTTACCTATACCACCCATCCCGTGAATCCCAACAAGCCGTACACCACCAGCGTGGATGTCTAATGATTTTTTTATGGCTGCTACTCGGTCATCCATTCCAATTAGATGTTCAGGCACATATCTGTGTTTAGTCTTGAGCTCATCCAACACCTCCTCAACAACTAGTTTCGTAAGCTCTCCTTGGCTATCAACAAGAAAACATGTTTTTTTAGTGAGAAAGAATGATATATGCAAGTTCTTGTAACCTCCAAGCATGTGTAAGACAGGACCGAATGCAATCGGATTTCAACATTATGTGTCTTTGATGAGGATTCAAGGAAGAAGTCTGAATATGATACTGGCAATCTTAACCAACAAATAAACAAGAAAATAAATAGACATAGGGAGAAATTGCTATGCTCCACTGCTTAGGTGTTGAGATGGAGAGAATTCTCACTACTAAGTCAACTGTTTACACGTTCAACGGGATGAGAAAGGAGGTGATAGGAGAAATCAAGTTGAAATTACTTATTGATCTTGTGCTATTCCTGGTACTATTTCGGGTTTTAGATATACCAAATGCCTTCAATTTCCTATTGGGGAGAATTCATACTACGGTTGATATCCCTTCTAGCCTCCATCAGAAGGTACGGTTTATGGCCAATGGTAGGCTTATTACAGTGCACAGGGAAAAATACTTTAAGGTCTACCATGAAACAATCATCCCGGATGTGGAGCCTAAATGCAAAGGGAAATCAAACTTTGAGACCCTTGAGCTACCACTGTCTACAATCCATATTCCCATAAGCTCTTTTTATGGGTACTCCTAAGTTATCCAATTCAGCTCTAGCGGTTGGAAAGAAACAACTAGCTAATCTACAATGTCCTAGTTGCAAGACCCAAGTGATCAACTCTTGGTTTGTGTAGCCCCAACAATCGCCTAATTTTGACATAATGATGTCACGGCTGACAAAGACTCAATGGCCCTTGTCCCTCCCTCCTCCCTCCCTCCCTCTCTCTCTCTCTCTCTTAAGGAATTACACATAAATACCAACTTGTCAGTCAATATCAATGTGGCACCAATCGCCTAATTTTGACATAATGATGTCACGGGTGACAAAGACTCAATGGCCCTTGTCCCTCCCTCCCTCCCTCCCTCCCTCCCTCCCTCTCTCTCTCTCTTAGGGAATTACACATAAATACCAACTTGTCCAATCAATATCAATGTGGCACCAATCGCCTAATTTTGACATAATGATGTCACGACTGACAAAGACTCAATGGCCCTTGTCCCTCCCTCTCTCTCTCTCTCTCTCTCTCTCTCTCTCTCTCTCTCTTAGGGAATTACACATAAATACCAACTTGTCCAGTCAATATCAATGTGGCACCAATCGCCTAATTTTGACATAATGATGTCACGGCTGACAAAGACTCAATGGCCCTTGTCCCTCTCTCTCTCTCTCTCTCTCTCTCTCTCTCCCTCCCTCCCTCCCTCCCTCCCTCCCTCTCTCGCCCCTCTCCCTCCCTCCCTCCCTCCCTCCCTTCCCCTCCCCCCCCTCTCTCTCTCTCTCTCTCTCTCTCTCTCTCGAGGGGAATTACACATAAATACCAACTTGTCCAGTCAATATCAATGTGGCACCAATGTGTCAATCCATGCCAGCATTTTAGTTTTCATTTTAACGAAAAGATGAACTTGACCAAAAGTAAAACATATACTTCAAGGATCCAGTTGCAAGGAAAAATTCAGAAACTCAATTAAACAAGTTGGCAATGTTTTAAGGGCCTATAGTGAAATCAAGAAAGATTGTGGTTATATTCGGGTCCCTTCTTCACCATCGCTTACAATGGGAATCTCTTCATCCTGAGAACTCGCGGATGAAAGAAATCGAAGTCAGAGCTCAATATCAGGCTCGTGAGAAGTCACGATCGGAGGTGAGCTATTATCGTCAGAGCTGTCTCTATCCACCTCCAGATCTTACCATTCATTGTCCGTTCCATCTTCATCCTACAAGAAATGCAAATTTGTTGTAGGGAACCATAACTAATCTAAATCATCCTTAATTGTATTATTTGGCTTTCCATGTTTTGAGTTTTTCCTGATAGATTCAATGAAGAGCAATAATATTATGCGAAGGTGGAATAAGTAAACAAGTTAGATCTTTTAGTCTTCAAGACCAGACTAGTTACGTTATTGTAGAGGATAACAAAAAAGGGGCAAGGGCTATGCTACTACTTATGAAAAAGAATAAGGATATCTCATCTGATGTCACTAATAGGAGTGACTCCGTAGGAGAGCTTGTTGTTGTGACAATCATGTCCTTGTAATCCCCGTAGGGAAGGCCCTCGACATTAGGATAGCCACGGCTTTGTAATTTCCGACACTTCCTAATTGTTATTAGGCATTCATCAGGCAACTTCGTGTTTGATTTATTCATCAGAGCTTCCAGTTTCCGACAGCTAGAAACATAGAAATCGCACAAAGATTCGAGCTCATCAACACCATCAATAGCTTGTAGCTCATGGCATCCAACGATTGACAGAGACTTCAGGATTTGTAAGTTTGATAACTCACATAGTTTGCTAATAGGACACTTTTTAATGGTTAAAGTCTCCAATGATTCCAAAGCACTAAGACCTGGAATCTCAATCAGCTTCACACATCCTAAAACCTCCAAATGTGTAAGTTTCTCTAAGCTCGATGGAATAATTAGTTTCTCCCGTGAATTGCACTCATAAACGAGTAATGCATTCAAAGATTCTAACCCGCTGAGGCCCTCAACAGCACGAAGCTCATAGCAATCTGATATAACTAAAAGCTTTAGCAACTTTAAGTTTGACAGGTCGTATAGCCTTTCAATGGAACCGCAGTACTGTACATTCATTTCTTCCAAGGACTCTAGGGCCTCCATACCTTCAATCTCAACTAGTTTCGGACATTCTGATACCCACAACTCTTTAAGCTTCTTTAAGCTTGCCGGGATGAATAACCTCTTGAGGAGTTCATATTTAGTCACTGACAATACTCTCAGTTGTTCGAGTTCGCTAAGTTCAATTTCTTGATGCTGAGATTGAGAAAGTTGTAGCACGGACAAGTTTTTCAAGTTGGAAAAGATTGACCAAGATATTGTAGAGTTGAAATTAAGGAGTTGCAGCTCTGATAAGGAGGCAGGAAGCTTTGTAATACATCGCAGGTCTAGTCCAGATAAAATAAGCTCGGTTAGATGAGGAAGAGAACCAAACTCAATTGGTGGTGCAGGGATATTAGAAAGGGACAATTCCAACTTTTTTAGGTTGGACAACCTCTTAATCCACACTAAGCTGGAACTTGGCAACAGTTCCAACGGAGCTTGAAGCATATCTTCAGAGCCATCAGATAAGAGCAAATCCACCAAATTAGTCAAGTTTGAGAGATTCGGAACTATCCGCAATGCTAATTATTGAAAATGCAGATAGATCAGACTTTTTGGAAGCTCTGGCAATTCTTGAACCTCATTACAACCTGTCAAGTCCAGTCTTTCAAGGTGGGGAATATGATTGATTGTTGTTGGCACTCCAAAAATATGGGCATCTGACAGCTCAAGGACTTTCAAAGAGGACAATGTGCCAATTTCCCTTGGAATTTCACCTCTTAATTCTTCACAATCACTAGCATGTAGCTCTTTCAGATTCTTTAACATTCCAATAGTATTGGGCAATTTCCTTATTGGAGTATTTTCCATCAATATCACTTTCAATTTCTTCAGATTTCCAATCGAATCTGGTAACTCAACAATTTTAGTACTAGATAGATTCAACTCTTGCAAAGACTCAAGCATCCCAATTGAGTCTGGTAGCTTTTTTAACTTAATGCACCCAAAGAGAGAGACTCAAGTTTCACAAGCTTTCCAATAGTCTCTGGAAGTATGCTAATTTGTGTGTACCTTAGAATAAGGACAGACAAAAACTTCTTATCACCAATGGAATCAGGAAGGCATTCAATTTGTATGTTCGACAGATCCAACTCCTTCAGTGATGTCAATTTCCCAAATGAATCCGAGAGTTTCTTAAAACATCCACTAGAAGCAAAGTGCTTCAAATTCGTAAGCCTTCCAACTTCTTTAGGCAAATCCTTAAGAGAGAGGCACTCTTTAAGATTTAAGTAAATCAGGTGCTTTAGCTTCCCAATGGAGGGGTCAATCTCAACCAAGTTTATGCAATTATAGAAACTTAGCCTCTCTAGACTGAAGCATGCAAAGATGTCCGGTGTTCTAGTTATGCCTTCGCAACCTCTGAGGTTCAGAACTTTCAGATTCTTTGCCATCTAACAAAAACGATTCACCATCAAGAGAAGAAAATAGTATATATTACATCATATGCCAATCAAAATTAAAGTGAATGCATATCATACCTTGATTAGGCTCTATGCGCTCTAGTCATCTGTGATGCTGCTTGCAATGATCTCAAAGACAACCAAATTCTTCATAGATAGATTGGTTACCTCAAGGTCCAGTGCCCTAGGAGAATACCAAGAAATCCATCTTGACTTCGAAAAATCATCCCCAAAGTCTCCGGCAAAGGTGTCACGCCCCGAACCTCGAGCGCGCCAACATCCCACCATGGTCATTCAAATGCGACGTTCCCAGGTTAAGTTGCCGACCCAATCAAATTCTTTAACGCATATGCGGAAGCATATTATAAAACCCCTGACAATAAAATATGGGATAGAAAAGCAAGAAACAAAATCACAACATAACACTTTCATAATTCAACAATTACAAACAGAGGTCTATGGCCAACAATCTACAAAAGACTCATTTAAAATAGAACATCGTCTATGACCTACAAGTCCGACACGTTCTCCAATCCTTATGACTTCACCTCGCAACTCCTCAAGGCCAACCAAAGCTATCGCGCTCCGTCACCGGGGACCTGAAATTTTAATCCCACAACCGGGATGAGACGATGTACCTCGGCAAGTTCAACCCCCTAAACCCCTATTAGAAAGAAAATACGCCCCGAGTGGCCTAGCCACATCACACAGAAGACTTAACTCGCATTAGCCTTCATCTGCAGGTTAACACAATTTATATAATTAAACTACGTACAATTATAATAACCAAACAACCATGGCACAATCACATCATCAGAACAATTCAACCACTTGGATCGTCTCAGCAATCAATCGACTTGGCCGATTACATGTCAATTCAGCAAACCCATCATTACTCTTAATCACGGCCCCACTCGGCACGACCTGTAATCAGGTGGTATTCACGGCCTCATCAGGCACGACCTCTAATAGGTGGTATTCACGGCCTCATCGGGCACGACCTCTAATAGGTGGTATTCACGGCCTCATCGAGCACGACCTCTAATAGGTGGTATTCACGGCCTCATCGGGCACGACCTCTAATAGGTGGTATTCACGGCCTCATCGAGCACAACCTCTAATAGGTGGTATTCACGGCCTCATCGGGCACGACCTCTAATAGGTGGTATTCACGGCCAACTGCCCCTCAATTTCCACATTTAGGATTTTATAAAGAATCCTCATAAATTGAAATCACATTCAATTCGCCATAACCAATCATCAATTTCAAATTCTACAAGCACAAAGATCGATCACATACGAAAGAACAAGGTCCCAACAAAATTTTCGGAATTTAATATATAATTAAATTTATTCCAAAAATTAATTAAATAATAATATCCATATTTTCGTCATCCACATCCAATTTATAATATCCAACCATCAATTTCAAAATCCGAACGCATAGCGCGATTGGCACGAAATTCGAAAGAATCGGGGTCAAAAAATAATTTTTCCGTTTTTTAAATAATAATATTTTAATAATTTCGGAATATAATATAATATTATAAATTCCAGAATTTCGAAACAATTAAATAATTCAAAAATAAAACCTATTATGTCCCATCAAGGTTTATGATTAAATAAACTCTCTTAGCCTTTAATTAAACACACTTTAAATTAAACAAACCTTTTAATCCAAATCACAATTAAATAAACTAAGATATCCACCTAAATTTGTTTAACTTAAACTAAGCACACTTAGAGCATAATTAACTATCTAATCAAGATTTAGTGAGCTAAACTCACCGGATTAGCGAGCCGAGCAGACCAAAACGACGGGGACGACGCGAGGATCGACTTTCCTCAAAGCGGGCCGAGCATCCGGGCTCGGGAAGGCGGCCAAAACGGGCCTAACATCCGCTGAAATACCCATTTTGTTTGCTGTTGTTCGCAGGCGGAGATGGGGTTGTCCGGCGGCGATTCGAGCGGAGGGACGGCGGAGGAGGAACGGCGGGGCTTGGATGGGTGAGGCAGCGGCCCAGCGAGGCCTCACGGCAGCGGAGGGAGCTCCGATGGTGGCCTGAACTGCTTGAGGAAGCTGCTGGAACTCGGCTGAAGCAGGGACGATGAGGACGGCTGGGCGGAGCAGCTCGCGGGGTTGCGGCGGCGAGCGAGCGGAGGGGCGGCCGGCGACGAGCGGGCGAGCAGACAGCCATGGCTGCTCCAGCTTTGACGCCTCCTCAGATCTGCTGGGTTTTCAAGCAGAAATCGGAGATGGGGAAGAGAGGAGAGAGGGCGACAGTGGCGCGGCCGGTGGTGCGGGCGGACGGCGAGCAGCTTGGCGGCACAAACGGCGGCAACGAGCGGCGGAGGGGGGCGTGCGATGGCGGCTGCTGCTTCCTCTGGTCTTCGGTCTCCATGGAACTGAGCAGCCGAAGGAAGATGGGGGTGCGGTCGAGGGAGAGGAAGGAGAGAGGGAGGAGAGAGAAGGGGAGCCATTTCTTTTTCTTTTCCCTTTTCTTTTTCTCTTTTTCCCTCATCCAAATCAAGGTGGCCCACCATGACCTAGGATGACCTCACAATCCACTCACCCAATCCTCCACAACATCTTCCAATGGGTCCATTTTATTTTTCCGCCGAGTCCAATTCTTGTGCATGAAATTCTTCAATTATAATCAATCCACTTCCATTGAGTCCAAATTGAAGTCCATAAAATTAATTCAATGTCACCACACTTCAATTCATATCTTCACTTGTCCATAAAATCAACTTAAGTCCCAAAAGCGCGACCAAAGACGAGCCCACTAATTTCTCGGGCCAAATTAGCCATTCTCTGATTTAATTGCCGATAAACTCTGATTGCATGAAAAATCTTCCAAAGATAAGTCAATGATCCTAAAATGATTTGTGACACACCCAGACTTCCAATTTCTGAATTCGATCTCAATTCCACGGTTAATTTCACTTTGGCACGATACTAGCGCGGCCCAACCTACCAGGTAGCCTTTAGAAATTTTCACGCATTTGACCTGTGGTTGATTATCTCAAGCCACAATGTACATCTTTGAAGCATTGGCGACTTTCGGTTGTCGGGGTAATCTCAAGGTTTCAAATACGGACACAGGGTACCCAATCGATAGAAAAGTCGGTCCAGTGTCGATCAACAAGGATTATGCGATCCGGCGGAATCACCCACACTTGATCACATGCCTTTATCGAGTCGACCTATATCTGATCTCTAATCGATTTTTATTTGTGCCATAATGACCCTTGCAGATTAGCTCGGTCGAAAGGTCGCTTCCTGGCCAAATTCTCGAGTCTGATGCATTAGAATTTCTTAACGACTTCACCCGATAGACTAGTTTTCACATGAGTGGCCAACTCAAGGAAATGAACTATATGCGTGCCAACGAAATGCCCGTCTCAATTTATTGAAAATAGAATCGGAAAATCGGGATGTCACAAAAGGTTCCCTCCTCTAATTCAAGGAACCTTAGGTTGGGCAACCTACTAAGTATGTCATGCATAATCACAAGTGGTTTATAATGACTTCCAGTTAATATGAGTGCCTAAACTTTTTTCTTTCTCTGCAAAACGAACACAAATGAACAATCATGAATTTTACAAATATATACATTAGTAAGAATTTGACAAATATTCCGATTCTCGTTTGGGTAAAAGAATCGAGAGGCTTCTAAGTGGGTATGCGAATTCTTTTCTACACGTACCCAACTCATGAAAACTGTGAATTTTGTTTACCTGCTCTGTTCTTACAATGTCCAAGGCTTCCTCACAAATCCACACCCTGTTATGCTCTCCTGGGTCATGCAAGCACTCCCTCTGAACAATTTGCCTCCCGAGATCTTTGAGCTGGTCATGCATCCATAATATATCACCATCAACAATCTTTACCAAAGACATTTGCATAAGAACCTGAATCGCAGTCTTGGGAAAAAAATTGCAAGCTTCCCACATGTAAGTTGCATTCGTCTTTTTTGTGTCGTTGACAAAAAAGCATGCAATGTCAAGAAATATCTCCTTTTCCTCATCTTCCAATGCTTCAAAACTGATCATCAATTGCTGTCGGACATCCTTATGAGGTATTCTTGCTAACCTCTCTACAGTCTCTTTTCATATCTCTTTTGGTTGGCGATAAAGAAATGAGCCTATGACCTCAAGAGCCAAAGGAAGCCCTCCAGTTGTGACAACAATTTCTGATGCAGGAGTATCATATTGATATGGTGGAGAGTATTTTCTAAACGCGTGTATACTAAAAAGCTTAAGAGCTTGATCATAATCCAGTTCCTTTAATTCATAAATTAAAATACCATCCAGTACTCTTAAAGTATTTTCATTCCTAGTTGTAATGATAATCCTACTTCCTGAGCCAAACCAATCTTGTGCCCCTGTTAGTTTCTCCAGCTGTTCTTCTTTATCCACATCATCCAAAACGATGAGGACCTTTTTGTTGCGAAATCTTGTCCCGATCCGGTTGATCCCATCATCAATGTCATGAATGTTGTCCACAAATCTAGAGTCGAGAATGTCAGAATATATTTGTTTCTGCAAATATACTAGGCCTTCTTTTTCAGATGATTCTCGAACATTGCGAAGAAAGCAGCAATCATCAAAGTGCGAACACAGTTGGTTGAACACAACCTTAGCAAGAGTTGTTTTACCAACGCCACCCATCCCGTGAATACCAACAAAACGAACGCCTTCACGGTCAACATTTAAGAGCTTCATTATGTCTTCAACACGATCATCCACTCCAACCAATTGATTTGTCACATTCTTATGTTTTATCTTCAACTTAACCAAAACCTCTCGGATGATCAACTTAATAGCTTCCCCATGCCTGCCACATATATGAGCTACCGCAGTTGAAATGAGATGGTAACTAGAGATGTCGTCATAACTTTCAGGTTGAAGCACAAATATTTGGATTTGCTCAGCATAGATGATAATGAGACAGTTCAAGCAACGAATCATGGACACTTTGTACAAAGGAAAAACTTTACAAACTAGATGGAGTTCCAATTTTCCACACCTTTTTCCCCAACAAAATTAATTTTTCTTCATGCTTTCTCTATTTGAACTTTTCTATACTGCCAATGTGACTCAAGCTTAAAGTTCTTCATGTGTAATGAATGATTTCCAAGCTAGATTGAGCAGATTATAATAATCACCTTACAAATTACAATCGTCAAAGTTATGCTATCTCATCTCAACCAAGAACGCTCTTCCTCCGGCAGTCTATGCATAAGCCAAAAGGGACTCAAAACAGAGTCAATTGGCCATCATCAACGACACATTTTGAAAATGTACGCATTGACTTTATGACAATCATATATTTTAGTCAGATACTTTCCCATTGGTCAATACAGATTATATCCTAAGATGACTAGGTTACATAATGTCACTTCAGTTAGATCGGTCAGAAAACCAACTACCTCTTGCTAATTCTCTTATTTTAATGCGAGTTGACAATTTGGAAATTGCTAGTTTTGGCTCAAAAGCCTTTGCAATTTTGTTAACAAACACCTCAATATTCTGCCAAAGGCCTTTATGACCTCAAAGTCTTTTGGCAAAGCTGTGTGAAACGCACTTATAAGCACCTCAAGTTTTTATAGGTTGTACATCAAAGGAATCCACACAATGACAGAGGAGAAAGTGTGCAATATCATCTCATTGCCAAGGCTTTCTAGATATAATTGCTCATTATGATTTACTCCAAGATGTTTCCTGTTTGTTCTCCTTTTGAAGTTAGAAATTGCATTCTAGACTAGCCAGATGACAGAATTTTTTTTTCGAACTTCCTGATGTGGTTGACATATGAGTGAGCATGACTAAAACGGAAGTTAATCAACTCATTAGTTTACTGTTACCCCTGATGAAATGCCGATCGAAGTCAGGAACGGGACAAAGATTATTCAAACCCATTGATCTTGAAAGTTGGTTGTTGATTAAAAAATTGGGGTCTGCCAGATTTCATGTACATTCTAATAAAACAATCAGATTGTGTATGAACGACACAAAAAAAAAAAAATTTTAAAAAAATTTGCATAGGAACAGAAAATTGGCTAAGTAGTAATTACCCTCTCGCTTTGAGGTCCCATCCCTTCAATTCAGCAACTTTAACAAGAGCATCCCCCCACCTCTTCGCTTCCTCAGCCCCAAACCTCTTGCTGTGCTTGGTCATGGCATTCCTGTACCGCTCAGTCCTGAGCTTGACATCCGAGAACACCGGCAAGATCTCCTTATTCCCATTTGACCTTGCCGTGCAGTCCACCATGTGCGCAACCTCGCGGAGACACCATGAGCTCAATGCGTAGTCCTTGGAGAAGATGGGCACGTAGATCTTGGACACGTCGAGCGCCCGCATGAGCTCACTGCCGATCTCCCTGCCGACGCGGAGCTCCTTGTCGTCTCGGAAGACGCGGATTCCGGCGCCAAGCATGTCGTGGTAGAGGCAATCGGTGAACCCGGTTCGAGTGTCCGGCCCCCTGAAGCTCAGGAACACCTCGTACTCCTCGCCGGCCGGTGCCGGCGCGTCGCCGCCGCTCGTCGCGGCTTCGGGGTTGTTTGTCTCCTCTCTCTTGGCTGTCGCGGTGGGCTTGCGGAAGAATTTGGACGCTTTTGATTTGACGAACGCCAGCATGGTCGGAGCGAGTAGTCCCAAGGCCCTGACAAGATGCAAGGAAGTTTGAAGACTGGATTTTTTCACTTCCGTCTTTTGCGTTGGTGAGTTTTGAGGTGGAAGAGAAAAAGAAGAGAAGAGAGCGACTCACAGTCCACCAAGCATCACCGCGGCGAACATGGCGGACACGCGGCGAGGGGTGCGGCGGTAGCCGAGGGGTGGTGGCTGGCAAGATGAACATCATGCAAAGGAAGAGCCGCACGTCGTCGTGGAATGACATGGGGCGTTGAGGTTGAACATGAACGCCATTGCCACCGCTGGTGAGTTCGCTCTTCGCTTCGGATCGAGTGTAGGAGACGATCATGGAAGAGAGAGCTCGTGTGTAATCTTGGCGTTCGGTCTGGTCAGATATTATTACACTTCTTGATGGAGCGTTCCGTCAGCGAGTCGACGTCGGGGGCTATCGATGTGCATAGGGACGGAGCACGCTGTCCAGCACGAGGGAGAGGGATCTCGGCCTTTCATCTTGTGTGCGGCAGCGGGGAGTAATAAGATTAACGGTCGTGATACATTTGTCCCAATGTATTCGAGGACGTGCAAATATTTCCGAAATGGGGGGAATGTGGAACGTCAAATCGGCTGTAAGGGTTAAGCAACTAGACCGCTTCGATGCCCCCATGCCCACAAGTACGGGCTTCTTAACGTGTTCACTAGGAAAAGAACAAAAATAAAAAGAAAAATAAAAAAAAAAGGCACGAAAAGACCTTTGAGTTGATATCAAGATATATTTATCTTTCGTTAAGTTTTATCAAATGTCACTCTTAAATTATTGAGTTTTATGTATTAAAAATTCTAAATCAATTTATATATGAAAAATTCATCTAAAATTAATTTATACTACCAAAAATTCATCACATATTTCTCATCTATTAACTTCCGTTAAATTTTGATATCTAAAAGCTTTCGTCAAATTGCCATAGGTAAAATTATGATCTCACCCGCATAATTAAGTGCCTCAAAGCAAGCTAATGCTAAATGTTTGGGAAAAGTTATCTCATTGCGCATTATTCGAGCACCATGCCTATGATCATAATTTTATGCTCCAAGGCACTTATATATTTTGTTAAAATTATGTCACTTAGCATTATTCAATGACCATAGTTTGGGCTTCAAGCCCAAGCATGAGAATTGTACTCAGCACATTTATGCCAACTAGAAAAACTAAAAATATATATATAGGAATTGCTTTTGGAGAGTTGCATACTTGAAAATTTGTCATAGGTAAAATTAGTTTGGGGTTACAAAGAATGGTTTTTGTTAACTATCGTTAAATTGTCATAGTCAAAATTGTCATATTTATCTTTTATTAACTTCCATTAAATTTTGATATCTGAAAGCTTTCGTCAAATTGCTATAGGTAAAATTATGATCTCACCCGCAAAATTAAGTGCCTCGTAGCAAGTTCATGTTGAATATTTGGGAAAAGTTATGTCACTGCGATTATTCAAGCACCATACCTTAGACAAAGAAGACAAAGAACTCAATGAATTTAACAATAAAAATTGATAAAAGCTAACTATAGGTAAATGTGTCATGCGTATACCAATTTAAGGTTTTTAGTAACCTAAAAATTCGTTTGGGTAAATTTATCATATATGTACCGGTTTAACGTAAACTTGTCACATGTGTACTAATTTTGGGATTTTCATAATATTTGTGAACTTGTCCCGTGGCATCCAAATTAGCAATATAACTATAATATTTGATGAAATTTAAGGGAGGGTGTATTGGTTTGGAGTTTTTTTTTTTTTTTTTTTGGTGGTAAAAAAATTAGTTATGGGTCAATTTGTCACTGGTTTAATATTAACCCAAAAACTTCAAACTATGCCTATTATAACACATTTACCATGATTTTTTTTTTTGTGATATCAAAAAACTCAAAATTATGCCCATCATGACATATTTACCATTAAATTTTTCTCATAACATAAATAAAAAAAACTTAAAATTGTATTTATGTAATATATTTTCCCTCCATCAATATTTCATCCGATGATTTTTCAATTAAAATAACATCGTTTCACAAGCACCATGTTAATGACATTTCCAATGTCAATGTAGGTAGATTTTTAACGGATGGAACTTTGATGAAAGGTAGATGTATCACATAGGTATAAATTTGAGATTTTTTATGTCATATAATAAAGTTTATGGTAAATATGTTACAGTGACTTTGAAATTTTTGGTGGCTTTTACCCTAAAGAAAAAATACAAGAAAATAAGATACATATATATAACATATAATATATACATATACATATATAATACACACACACACACACACACAAACAATACATACTGGGTCCATCAGATTTAACATTTCAAATAAATGTACGAGATTTACCTAACCAATTTTTTATGTCCACTAAAACTATTTTTTTGTGAACTTTTATGTTGTGAACTTTTATGTCGGTCCTTATTTGCAACAAAGATATATATAAGATCGCATTTTTTAGTATTATTGATAAATGGAAAGTTATTAATCATATTCATTCTAATTGGTCTCTCTATTAAAAAAATTTCTATCTACATTAAAAGTCAATTTCATTTAAATGAAGATTATTTACATGTTCATGTCACTAGTTAACATAATTTTATTTATTTATTTTGTGTATAAAAAATTACAAGTATTTAAAATATCTTTGTGATGACAAAAAGCGATTAAGTGCTAATGGATGGTTACATTATTATTTCGTCTCAAATTTTATCCTACTTAATTAGATGTTGGTGTTGTAAGATTAACTAACAAAATTGATGTTAAGATATATAACTTATTACTAATAACATCTTTATACATCAATTGTTTTGGGAAATGAATGTTGGTAAAGTGGAATAATAGAACCTTTTCTATTAAATTAATTTAAAAAAATTCTTAGTGGGCACATTAATTTTTTATTATTTTTTCAAAGTTGTATTTTCAAGTAATGTGAGGAGAAATTGGAGAGAACGAAACCTTGTGAGGAGATAAAGCTACTCGACCACAAAAGTTCATTCTAGCAAACTTTCCTGTGACTTACAAGCACCGTTTCCAATTGGAAGAGTTGAGCCATCACAATTATCCGGATTTCTATCCAGAGATGCGAGGAAAAGAGAACGATGGACGAAAAGTTTCCTTTTCCTAGCAGCAGATTAAAGACCTCCTCCCCTCTCTCAGCATCGCAATCGCCCTATTCAATTTCATAATCACGAGCGCAACTTTCTTGGAATTCCAGATCTCCGTCGTATCCATTTTGGATCACCATCCTATAATCAACTTTTAGAGATTTGGGAACCCAACGACTTGATCTACTCAAATGAAAAATGGTGATTCTGAAGGCAGTGTTGAGGACGAATTTCACCAACAAAGCCGGCCAAAGCGCAGGTCCGTGACGAGTCACGAACGTGGAGTCCTTGCAATTTCGCCCATGGATGTTGGATCTCATTTTTCTTCTTCGTTTTTTCCTTATCATAGCGATCTAAGAGCTGAGTGGCGGCAGACGGCTTTCGGATGGATCCTACAGAGTACAAATAACAGTAGATGCTGTTTTGGTAAATAACAGTAGTTTCTCCGTGAATATGGAGTCATTGTTCCACTAAGCAGTCGCATAGGCCATGGACATGGCATTGCCCTTTAGAAAAAGAAAAGTCATTAAACTTTATCTTGAAATTGCAATCAAATTTTAAAACTTTCAAAAATTGCTATCAAATTCTAAAAATTATCGAATTAGTGCAATTAAATCTCTACATTAACTCTATTCAATTTGGTTAACGAAAAATGTTCAATATAGTCTTGAACTTAAATTAATTGAAGGACTATATTGAATAAATTAAAAGTTTAGGAATAACATTACATATTAAGCAAAAGTTCATTGATCATTTGTGTCATTTCCTATAGAAAAAAATATCACTCAATCTTTCACTTAAACATATAGGAAAAACTCAAAGTATATGATTTTCATTTTCTTTCACATAAAGTTACAAAAAAAGTTACTCAACTTTCAACAATACTTTTTTATTACTTCATTATTGTCAAAATAATGTTTAATTTTGTGGAAAAACTAAAAGGACATAATTTAGCAATGAGTAAATGTCACCAACGAGGAGATTAGAACTCAATTGAACTTTTTTTTAAAGGCTTATGAGTCAATTAACTAAATAGAATGCTTTAGATTTGGTCAACAAATGACCAAAGGCTTAGGGCTCTTATAGCAAGCACATATGTCGTTTTGCTCCATGATGTTCAGTATTCATTGTTCGATTCTTGTGATCTCTTTGACTTATGATTGTGATACTCATGTGTGGGTCTAATCAAATTTCCCTTGTCCATCGGCATAACAAGATAATGTGCTCTACTATTTCCGAGGCTTGATGACATAACATGCATAATGGGTCTAGTAGGCCTTTTCTTGAATAAATTTTCTTGAGTAGGAAGTGCTTTCTGAAATAGTCTCCACATAAAAGTTTTGATGATTGGATATGTATGCACCCCCATGTTTTTTTTTTTTTCAAAGGGCTTTTGGTGGTTGGTATGAGCTGGATGCTTGGCTTGTAGTTTCTTGGTGGTCAAGCAAGATGATTATGTGACAAGCACTTTTAACTTAGTAGCAACCTGATTTGTGTTCAGTCCATACAATCTCATCCTCCTTTTGATTAGAGCTGATACAGATTGCCATGATTTCTTTCATTGTATTTTCCTCAAAAAGGCTATTTAACCCATTTTCTTCCAAGCAATTTCCTTATGATCATCCCAATTCGTTGGTCCACCAATGGGTCCACTAGGGAGCCGCTTATCTTCCTGGACATTGATTTTCTTACCATTACCCACTGAATAGCATATGTTTGGAGATATCACTTCTATGCTCATTAGTAAACTTTGCCATTCCATAATGGTCTCAAACCTTTCCTTGTCGTCTAGAAATTCCCTCTTGGAAAATAGATTCCTTTTAATAATTAACTTCACAAAGCTAATGGGGATTGTATGAGTCTCCATGCTTTCTTTCCTAACATTGGTTTGTAATGAGGTCTCTAAAGCCTTGACCTCCTTCCTCTTTCCTTTTCTAAAGGGTTTTCCATCTCCTCCAGTGAATCCCTGATTTTAATTCATTTTGTCTCCACCAAAATGATGCTACTCTCTACTCGATGGCTTTACAAACTAAGATTTGGATCTTGAAGATGGAAATTGTGTATTGAGGTAGTGCTTACACTATTGTTTTGATCAAGATTTCCTTCCTAGCTTTTGTCATTTATTTTTTTCCTTCCATCTCTAATTTCATGTTTACACTTGCAAGAATCCAAGCAAAAAGTTGCTTCTTTGCATGTCTCCAATCCAACAGAATAACCATATATTTCCCTATCTTTTCAATGATATGAACCGACAACTCTTTTGCCATGTTTTCCTTCAAACTCTGAGGGCTGCCATTACTAAAGTAGATGCCTCACTTATTCAAGTTTAGGCCTTGTCTTGTAGCAAATCAATATTGGTTCAACATCATGACTAGATTTTGACACTCCCTCATTTTTCCGTCCAAAAAGAAAATGGCATCGTTGGCAAACAATAAATGTAAGAGAGTAGGACATCATTTGTTCAGTTGTTTTTCTATTATACTGCCATCTTGGAGTGTTTTGTTAATAAGGAAGGAGAGTGCATTAGCCATCAATTTGAATAGATATGGGAAAAGTGGATCTCCCTATTTAATTCCTTAGGACAGTAAGTACTATTAAGATTCCCCATTGAATTTTACCCTAAAGGTGACTGAAGAGATGCACTCCATAATCATTGCAATCGATTTTTCATTAAACTTCGTCTTGATCATACAAGTACATAGGAAGTCTCACTCGACTCTGTTGTGAGTTTTTTGGCATGTTGAGTTTCAAGACTACTAGGAATTTCTTCTTCATTTTCCTAATCCTCAATTGGTGCAAAACTTCTTGGACAATCATAATATTGTCTTGTATCTATCGTCTACTTGGAATTAAGTGTAGCCGTTGCCATAATTGCACTCTCTTGAAAAACAATCGATGCATATAAGAAGGTGACCCTCATCATCCTTCCACTCTCTGGATCCTTGCAAGTGATATCAAAAAATTCTTTAGAACTCGATTTTATCTTCAAGGCAACCTCTTCCCTCCACATTATTGCTAATCCTCTTGCAATCCCTAATGGATTGAAAACTACTAGGTTCTGAAATTGAAGTCCTCTCTTGATACTAACTCTTCCTCTTTGTTTTTTTATTTCCATCAAGAACACCATATTAAGCCTTTCATGAGTTACTAGGACTCTCAATGCTTGGAATGTCAAAGGTGTGCCTAGCCCTTGACAATTTTGATAATAGCTCATTTGAACCCTGGTGACTTATTAGGTCTAGCCACCACAACCCATTCATTTAAGTCATCCACCATAAGTATGGGAGTTTCAAGTAACAAGGATTCAACCAAGGTGTGAGCTGGTCCCTTAAGTCTCACATAGCATAATATATCTTATGACTTTCTTGTTCGAGGGATTTTTGTTGTTCTTTTTCAATTCTAAGGCTGTCTCTACTGGATCATTCTAATTTCTCAGCAACATCTTAGGACAAATTATGGGTCATTTTGCCAATGCATAAAACTAGTGCCAGGTCCTAATAAGGACTATATACTCTTAATCTCTGCTTTTATTTAGCCACTGCCCAAACCTTCCTCGGCAACATCTTGGGACAAATTTTGGGTCATCTTGCCAATGCATAAAACCAATGCTAGGTCCTAATAAGGACTGTATTCTCTAGCCTCTTCTTTTATTTAGCCACTACCCAAACCTTCCTTTGGTGTTCTCCTTCAAGTAGGACTCCCATAAGCCACTTCCTTGCAACATGTTGCAAAATAGTCGATGCTTCCACAAGAATAATGGAAGTGTGGTAGCCTTTAATACTTAAAGTCAAGCCATATTTTTTGGCATGCTACATTAACAAAGGTACCTGATTTTAACAAGGCTGCCAATTCCATGTTTATCCTCACTTTAGCCTCACCTTGTAATAGGTTGCATAATAGCCGACCCCACAAGAAAAATAGAAGTGTGATTCAAGCTTGACTCATTTAAAGCTTTCAGTTTTTAACTTTTAAAATCCTTGCCCAAAATGGGTTGCATGCTGAAATATTTACCAAACACAATTGCACCCCACAAGAAAAATAGAAGCTTGACTCCTCATAAGCCACTTCCTTGTAATAAGTTGCATAATAGCCAAACCCACAAGAAAAATAGAAGTGTGGCAGCCTCTAATACTTAAAGTCAAGCTAGATTTTTTTGCATGCCACATTAATAAAGGTTCCTAATTTTAAAAGAGGCCGTCAATTCCTTGTTTATCCTTACTTTATCCTCCTTATAGCTGCTATTTCCTTTCATTTATAGTCTCACTTCCAAAACATCCCCCATTTTGGAAGCCACGTCAACCATGATTTTCTCAATTACCATTCCTTGGAGGAAGGCCAAGGAATGCACATTGCATGAAGTTGAGACAATGTAATAATGTGTTAGGTTCCCATTGTTTGAGGACTAACAGGTTGCTAGAGAAAGGCCAATGACCCAATTCTAACACTATCTTTTTCTCCTCTTCAATATTAGGTTTTGAGTAAAGTTTCCCTATAAAGGGTTTAATTGCGTTCATGCATTCTCTCCTCTGGTATTTCCTCATCCACCGCCTCTTCATCATTTTCCGACCAAAGATTACCCAACCTTTTTATAAAGAGTTGTCGCTCTTAATGAGTTTTCCCTTGACTCCTCCATTTTTGGTTTATAGGTTAAGGATGACCACAATCAAGAAAGGCCGACAACATATAAGCTGCAGAAAAGCTAACAATCGACCTACTTGCAATATGACAACCCATGTCACAAAAAGAGTTGGACCAAAAGTTTAGCAGTTGCACAGGAATTGTAAGGACAAGACTATGGCTGGGAGGGTGAGTTCATAGTTTTGTGGATGAAGGGAGCTCTATGTTTGGGTAGAAGGGATTTCAAGGATTAGCGTTTGATATATAGGGGTTTCCGATGTGAGTTTGTGCAGTGGATAACAATCCATTGCTCAAACTCACCCCAGCCCTCTAGGTGAAGCAACATTATAATAGTAGAAGAGCCAGTGAGCAGCCAGCGAGCATAATAGTAGGGACTGAGGAAGGGAAGAATGCCAACCTAGTTTCTGTCATAGCTAAACTTCAACTGAGAAGCTAGAAGCCAAATAATCAACAAAGATTTATGATTTATGCTTTAGTGGCTTGGTCCTAGCAAGGAGAGCACTTACCAGTGACTTTGCAGAGGAGCCAGGGGATGGGAAGAAGTGTGGTTTCCTCCATTCTTCATAGGTAAAGAACGAGAGAATGAGGTGGAAGATCGGGTGAAAAGGATTGTAAGGTTTAGGTTATTGGGAGCTTCCCTCCATAGGGATAGAGGGAAGCTCTCCATGATGGAGGGAAGCTCTCCATGAAGAGAGTTTTCAGCTTTGAAAATAAATATCGTGACTTAGAGTTTGATAATCAAGAAAATGGTGGCTTGTTCCTTAATTAAGAAAAGAAAAATTTAGAGGAATCGAGTCTCTTTGCTTCAGAGAGATATCTAATAATAATAATATAATTAAAAAATACGCTGCTAAAATCATTTAAGATTTAGCTAAAATCAGAACAAATTAATTGGTAATCTAGCTTTAAATAGATGAACTACAAAAAAAACGAAAACCAATGGCGATTGTAGCCGAAAAAGAATTACAATTTGACTCGCAATCTCTAAGTCATAAAATCCCCCACCAAGTGGACATAAGCACAGTTGCTGAAGATCAAGAAAGTAGGATAAAGCTGGCAAACACACCCACATGATGGGAGAATCCATCTTAGCAATACATTCTAAATGGTAATGTTGGGGACCTTACATATATGAGAACCAACAACCATTGCTAAACTTGCTGATAGACAGAGACGAAGATGAAGATGTTTGGACCCATGACACCTTGAAAATTTCTCATATAACAAGTATTTCCATATATATCACACCACACATACAACTAGAAAATCCTCGTTTTTAGGAAAAACACATGCAAAACAGTTGTAACAATTTAAAGAAAACATTTGACAGATATGCAATGCAATATCAAAATGTCACCTAGTGGACACGATTCCAAACTAAACACCCTTTGCAATTGTATTACTAACATTGCTAGTAAGCTTAAGGTATCTGAACGTTAAAGAAATTGTGTTAGCTATATGACAAAGAAGTTAGGAACATTAGACTGGGTCGGTCCATGTCGAGTAGCTTTTGAGTTTTTCAACTTCTAAAAGGTTCGCATTGGCCTCATCAGTCCTATCAATTTTAAGAGGATGGACATTCTATCTTAGTTGATTCCATTAAACACATGATAATATGCAATCGACACACATGACAGGCCTCAAAGCTTTTGAAATTTTGTTTTTCTTGGTCGAGCTTGGGGTAGGCATGTGGACAAAAAAGAGGTTGGAAATTCACTAATTAATAAAATGAAAATTCAAAATTAGGCAATCGACATAATAATTTAGTGTATGAATCATGAGACGATGAGGAAGCTATAAGTACGGTTGGCGAAACACGGTTCTGTCCCTTCCCTCAAAAGTTGAGAGCCCATGAAGCGCAGGGAGGGGTTCATCCCGTGACCCATTTGTATGCAATCACAAGAATTAGCTGACATCACACGATGGCTTTGGTAGATCATAAGATCATTTACCAAGGAGATGCGCATAGGGCTATTACTTTTTCAAGACTACAGTGAGAGGATCAACAAGAACAGGACATCAAGAAAAGCCCAGAGAATCCTGTGAATCCAACAGGGATTTTCCTAAAGCAAATCACCCCAGAAATTGTTGCGGAAAGAGATTGAATACTGTTCGAAGAAGAAGAGGAGGGCAAAGTCACCCAAAATCTGAATACCTTGCATTGGAACTCGATGAGTCTTAAAGCCATTCCTGACCAAAGAACAAGCTTCTTCGAATCTGATGGGCAAGGCAAAACTCTCTCTCTCTCTCTCTCTCTCTCAAATGAGATCGTGTGGAATAAGAGATGATGATGAGAACTCTCGTCTCTCCTTTCTCCTTTATGAAGCTGATGGTGCTTGGCAACGGTCATCTTTCCTTCAATTTCGGCCGTTGGATCTCCTTCTGATCTCATGGTTGTGAATTGGCTGAATAATCATGGCCGTTCGAAGAAAGAAGGCTAAAAAGTTACTATTTTCTTCAAATAATAAAAAGGTTAGAGGTCAGGGAGGGTTCATGTACCCCCTTTGTATTTCTCCACGTGGCCATGGAGAATATAGGTGGGGGGCTTTTAAAAAAAGGGGACAAGACAGAACTAAGAAAAATGAAATGTCTCGAGATGACTCTGGTATAATTGAAAGATTTCAAAGAAAAAGAATTCTATGAAATATAAGCAATCCGCTCAAGTTAAACGAAAAATGAGCTAAATCAAGATAAATTTATGATCACACTGTGGAGAGATTGAAGCAGAGGAGAACATGATGAAATATGCGAGTGCTAAAGAAAAGCAAGAGGACATGCTCAATTATGCAGAATCTCTACTGCATTTTCGTTCGATTGTTCTTTAATAGATTCACAATGCCTTTAGTTCCTGCACCACTTGATCTCCTTTAGTTTTCTTGCCCAAAGCTCTAGTTTTGCATTTAATTTCCACCTCTCCCACTTTTATTTCCAATTATTTTTCTTGATGTTTCATCCATTCCATTCACACTTTATTCTATGCTATGGGGCACCTCAAGATTGAAGATATTTTACCACCTCTTTTTTTCTTCATATCTCTATAGCAATTCAATTTTACCTAGCATTACTTAAAACAACAAATTAATCTCCAATATTCTAATCGCAAGACCCGAGCGATCAACAGTTGGGTCAAGCAACCCTAGTTATCGCCTGACCTTGACATGGGCCATGTGACAGCTAACAAAGACTCGATGGCCCTTGCCAGTGCGTTGGCGGCATCGCCACCTGCCCCTGCGGCATCCAATTTCTTCGCCTCTCTTGTAGGAAATTACACCTAAGTTCCGACTGTCTGGTCAGTGCTCATAAGGAACCAATGGGTCAGTCCACGCCAGCATTTCCATTTCCATTTCCATTTCCATTTCCAATTTACCGAAAAGATCAACTTGAACAAAAGAAAAACATGTACTTTAAGGATCCAATTGCACAGAAAAATTCAGAAATCCGATCCAACAAGTTGGAAAAGTTAGGGGCCTATGGTGACTATACATCCCTTCTTTTTTCCCGAGTAGGAAGAAACTAAAGATGAAAATCCCTGGTGCAATAAAAAAAGATTGTGGTCATATTGGGGTCGCTCATTCACCATAGCTTACAATGGGAATCTCTTCATCTTGAGAACTCGCGGGTGAAAGAATTCGGCGTCAAAGCTCAGTATCAGGTTCGTGAGAAGTTATGATGGTAGGTGAGCTATTATCATCAAAGCTGTCTCTATCCACCTCCAGCTCTTCCGCTTCATCGTTCGTTTCATCTTCATCCTACAAGAAATGCAAATTTGCTGCATCTTAAAACACTACTTTCTCCAATTAAATATCATCATACTTAATTCCATTATTTGGCTTTCCATGTTTAATATGTGAAGGTGGAATTAGTAAACAAGTCAGATCTTATAGTCTTCAAGACCAGCCCGTTTATGTAGAGGATAATAAAAAAGGGGCAAGGGCTATGCTTCTACTTATGAAGAAGTAGATGGATACCTCGTCTGATGTCTCTAGAGGGAGTGACCCCGTAGGAGAGTTTGCCGTTGCAACACTCATGTCCTTGTAATCCCTGTAGGGAAGGCCATTGACATTAGGATAGCCATGGCTTTGTAATTTCCGACACTTTCGAATTGTTATTAGGCATTCATCAGACAACTTTGAGTTAGATACATCCACCAGAGCTTCCAGTTTCCGACAGCTAGAAACATAGAAATCACGCAAAGAGTCTAGCTCATCAACACCATCAATAGATTGTAGCTCATGGCATCCAACGATTGACAGAGACTTCAGCATCTGTAAGTTTGATAACTCACATAGTTTGCTAATACGACACTTTTTAATGGTTAAAGTCTCCAACGATTCCAATGCACCAAGACCTGGAGTCTCAATCAGCTTCTCACATCCTGAAACCTCCAAATGCGTTAGCTTCTCTAAGTTTGATGGAATAATTAGTTTCTCCAGTGAACTGCACTCATAAACAAGTAATGCATTCAAAGATTCTAAACTGCTGAGGCCCTCAATAGTATGGAGCTCATAGCAGTCTGATATAACCAAAAGCTTCAGCAACTTTGAGCTTGACAGGTCATATAACCTTTCAATGGAACCACAGTATTGTACATTCATTTCTTCCAAGGACTCTAGGGCCTCCAGACCTTCAATCTCAACTAGCTTCGGACATTCTGATAGCCACAATTCTTTAGGTTTCTTTAAGCTTGCCGGGATGAATAACCTTTGGAGGAGTTCACATTCAGTCACTGACAATGCTCTGAGTTGTTAGAGGCCACTGAGCTCAATTTCTTGAAGCTGAGATTGAGAAAGTCGTAGCTTGGACAAGTTTTTCAAGTTGGAAAAGATTGACCAAGATATTATTGAGTTGAAATTAACAAGTTGCAGCTCTGATAAGGAGGGAGGAAGCGTCATGATACATTGCAAGTCTAGTCCGGATAAAATAAGCTCAGTTAGACGAGGAAGAGAACCAAACTCAGTAGGTGGTGCAGGGACACTAGAAAGAGACAATTCTAACTTCTTCAGTTTGGATAACCTCCTAATCCACCCTAAGCTGGAACTTGGCAACAGATCTGATGAAGCTTGAAGCACATCTTCAGAGCCATCAGACAAGAGCAAATCAACCAGATTAGTCAAGTTTGAGAGATCCGGAACTATGCGCAATGCCGATGATCGAAAATGCAGATAGATCAGACTTTTTGGAAGCTCTGGCAATTCTTGAACCTCATTACAACCTGTCAACTCTAGTCTTTCAAGGTGGAGAATATGATTGATTGTTGTCGGCACTTCAGAAATATGGGCACCTGATAGTTTGAGAATTTTCAAAGAGGACAATGCGCCAATTTCAATTGGAATTTCACCAGTTAATTCTTCACAATCACTAGCATGGAGCTCTTCCAGATTCTTTAACATTCCAATAGTACTGGGCAATTTCCTTATTGGAGTATTCTCTGTTGATATCACTTTCAATTTCTCCAGATTTCCAATTGAATCTGGTAACTCAGTAATTTTAGTACTGGATAAATTCAACTCCTGCAAAGACTCTAGCTTCCCAATTGAGTCTGGGAGTTTTCTCAACTTAACGCACCCAAAGAGAGAGAGAGACTCAAGTTTCACAAGCTTCCCAATAGTCTCTGGAAGTGTACTAATTTGTGTGTACCTTAGAATAAGGACAGACAGAAACTTCTTATCACCAATAGAATCAGGAAGGCATTCAATTTGTATGTTTGACAAATCCAACTCCTTCAATGATGTCAATTTCCCAAATGAACCCGGGAGTTTCTGAAAACATCCACTAGAAGCAAGGAGCTTCAGATTCGTAAGCCTTCCAATTTCTTCGGGCAAATCCTTAAGAGAGAGGCACTCTTTAAGATTTAAGTGAATCAGGCGCTTTAGCTTCCCAATGGAGGGGTCAATCTCAACCAAGTTTATGCAATTATAGAAACTCAGCCTCTCTAGACTGAAGCATGCAGAGAAGTCTGGTGTTCTAGTTATGCCTTCACAACCTCTGAGGTTTAGAACTTTCAGATTCTTTGCCATCTAACAAAAATGATTCACCATCAAGAGAAGAAAATAGTATATATTACATCATATGCCAATCAGAATCAAAGCGAATGCATATTATACCTTGATTAGGCTCCATCCACTCCAGTCATCAGTGATGCCACCTGCAACGATCTCAAAGACAACCAAATTCTTCATAGATAGATTGGTTACCTCAAGATCAAGGGGCCTAGGAGAATACCAAGAAATCCACCTTAACTTCGAAAAATCATCCATAAAGTCTCCGGCAAAGGTTCCCTCCTCTAATTCAAGGAACCTCAGGTTGGGCAATCTACTAAGTTCGTCATGCGTAATTACAAGTGGTTGATAATCACTTCTAGTTAATATGAGTGCCTGAACTTTTTTCTTTCTCTGCCAAGGCGAACGCAAATGAACAAGCATGAATTTAAAATATATATATTAGTAAGAATTTGACAAATTTTCAGATTCTCATTTAGGGTAAAAGAATTGAGAGGACTCTTAAGTGGGTAAGTAAACTCTTTTCTACACGTATCCAACTCATGAAAACAGTGAATTTTGTTTACCTGCTTTGTTCTTACAATGTCCACGGCTTCCTCACAAATCCACACTCGGCTACGCTCTCCGGGATCATGCAAGCACTCCCTCTGAACAATTTGCCTCCCGAGATCTTTGAGCTGGTCATGCATCCATAATACATCACCATCAACAATCTTTACCAGAGACATTTGCATAAGAACCTGTATCCCAGTCTCAGGAAAAAAATTGCAAGCTTCCCACATGTAAATTGCATTCGTCTTTTTGGTGTTGTTGACAAAAAAGCATGCAATGTCAAGAAAAATCTCCTTTTCCTCATCCTCTAATGCTTCATAACTGATCATCAACTGCTGTCGGACATCCTTATGAGGTATTCTTGCTAGCCTCTCCACAGTCTCTTTCCATATCTCTTCTGGTTGGCGATAGAGAAATGAGCCTATGACCTCAAGAGCCAAAGGAAGCCCTCCGGTTGTGACAACAATTTCTGATGCAGGAATATCGTATTGATAAGGTGGAGAATCTTTTCTAAAAGCATGTATGCAGAAAAGCTTAAGAGCTTGATCAAAATTCAGTTCCTTTAATTCGTATATCAAATCCTCATCCAGGACTTTTAGAGTAGCTTCATTCCTGGTTGTAATGATTATCCTACTTCCGGAACCAAACCAATCTCGTTCCCCTGCTAACTTCTCTAGGTGTTCTTCCTTATCAACATCATCCAAAACGATGAGGACCTTTTTGCTGCGAAATCTTGTCCCAATCTGGTTGATCCCATCATCAATGTCATGAATGTTGTCTACGAATCTAGAGTCAAGAATGTCAGAATACAACTGTTTCTGCAAATTTACTAGGCCCCCTTTTTCTGATGATTCTCGAACATCTCCAAGAAAGCAGCAATCATCAAAATATGAACACACCTGGTTGAAGACAACCTTCGCGAGAGTTGTTTTGCCAACACCACCCATCCTGTGAATACCAACAAAACGAACACCTTCACAGTCAACATCCAACAGCTTCATTATGTCTTCTACACGATCATCCACTCCAACCAGCTGATTTTCACATACTTATGCTTTATCTTCAACCTAAACAAAACCTCTCGGATGATCAACTTAATAGCTTCCCCATGCCTGCCACATATACGAACTGCCTCAGTTGAAAAAAGACAGTAAATAGAGATGTTATCATTTCTTTCAAGTCAAAGCAAAAGTATTTGGATTTATGCATAGATGATTCGCAAACAAGGAGTCAGTTCAAGAAACATGCACATGATACGAATGTAAAATTTTACACATGAGACGGAGTTCCAATGTTTTATACCTCTTTCCCAACAATATAAATCTGTCTTCAAGCTTTCTCTCTGTTTTTTTAGTTCTTTTTATACCATCAATAGGAAATGCAACTTAAGCTTAAAGTTCTTCCTGCTTCATGAATGATTTCCAAGCTAGATTGAGCAGGATGGAATAAATAATTGGACTTACAAGTTAACTTAAAAACATTGAGTTGAGCCAGAGCAGAAAGAAAACTTAAGAAGAAGAATTGATGAAAAGAAGACAGAGAAAAAGAGTGAAAAATATCCAGTGAAGGGTAAACGAGGGGCAAAGAAAAGGAGGCTTGCTAAAATGAAGCATTCCTCAGAAACCACTAGTTGCTTCACTCCTTAAAACATCAGAGTAAATTTGTGATATTAGATTTCAGACAAGGCAAATAACATACAGACAAAAGCTTTGAATATCATGGAACTTGTACACACCCTCGAGTATATGTAGGTTCTAGATCTACGGAATCCACGTGTACGATAGAGGAGGTGTGCAATATTATGTCATTGCAAATGCCTTCTTGATATGATGCTTAATTATGATTTACCCACCTGATGTTTTTTGCTTGGTCTCTATTTGAACTGTACTCTGAAGTTTGAAATTGCATTCTAGACTAGCCAAATGACTGAAATTTTTTTGCGGAACTTCCTGATTTGGTTGGTATATGAGTAAGCATGACCAAAATGGAGAGCTAATTAACTCATCAGTTTTCTCCTATCGATTATCACTTACCACAGATGAAAGGCCGATCAAAGTCAGGAACGGAATAGAGATTATCCAGGCTCATTAATTCTGAAAGCTGGTTGTTGACTACTAAAATGGAGCCTGCCAGATTTCATGAGTCTATACATCAATGACCACGCCAGACACAGAATATACTAGCATTCAACTGAGACCCCAGACAATGTACAATTACTGCCAACTTCTTCCCACGTTTCAAACTGTCGAAATTCCCAGAAATCTTAACTATGCAGAAAATGGCAAAGACTGAGGAATTCAAATTGTACATTCTAATACGACAACCAGATTGCGTATAAATGACACGAAAATAATATCAAAAGGACAGAAAATTGGAAGATTAGTAATTACCCTCTCGTTTTGAGGTCCCATCCCTTCAATTCAGCAACTTCAACAAGAGCATCCTCCCACCTTTTCACTTCCTCATCCCCAAACTTCTTCTTGTGCTTGGTCATGGCATTCCTGTACAGCCCAGTCCTGAGCTTCACATCCGCGGGCGAGGCGTTGAAGAACACTGATCTCCTTATTCCCCTTCGACCGAGCCACGCAGTCAACCATGTGGGCGACCTCGCGGAGGCACCACGAGCTCGACGCGTAGTCCCTGGAGAAGATGGGCACGTAGATCTTGGACACGTCGAGCGCCCGCATGAGCTCGCCGCCGATCTCCCTGCCGACGCGAAGCTCCTCGTCATATCGGTAGACGCGGATTCCGGCGCCGAGCATGTCGTGGTAGAGGCAATCGGTAAACCCCGTGCGAGTATCAGGTCCCCTGAAGCTCAAGAACACCTCGTACTCCTCGCCGGCCGGCGCCGGCGCTTCGCCGGCGCTCGCCGCGGCTCCGGGGTTGCTCGTCTCCTCTCTCTTGACCGTCGCGGTGGGTTTGCGGAAGATTTTGGACGCTTTCGATTTGACGAACGCGAGCACGGTCGGAGCGAGCAATCCCAAGGCCCTGACAAAAATGCAACGAAGTTTGAAGGCTGGCTTTTACATTTCCATCTTTTGGGTTGGTGAGCTTTGAGGCGGAAGAGAAAAAGGAAGAGTAAGAGAGCGGCTTACAGTCCGCCGAGCATCATGGCGGCGAACATGGCGGACACGCCGCGGGGCGAGCGGCGGTAGCCGAGCGGCGGCGGCTGGCAGGACGAGCACCACGCGAAGGAAGAGCCGCACGTCATCGGAGAACGACACGGCGCGTGCAGGATGAAGTTGAACTCCATTGCGATCACGGGTCAGCTCTGTATTCGCTTCGGATCAGATGTAGAAGAGAAGACGATCATTCAAAGAGAGATGTGCAGTGATCTTGGCGTTCGGTCTGCTCAAAGAGTTGACTTTGGGAATGTCGATGTGCTTCGGGACGAAGCAATCTGTCCATGACGAGAGGGAGAGGGGAGGGAATTTGTTCCAGGGCCAATTGAATCTTGGCCGCTGATCTTGTGGGCTGCGGGTGGGCCCGCCCTGTACGTTGTGTCCGAATCCCAGGTAAATATTTTCTCCAAAGAGTGGGGGAAAAGAAGAGAGCTAAATGGATTTTAAGAATTAAAAAGCAACTTGCATTCTATACAAGTCAATAATTTCGCATAAATACGGGCTTTTTAATACGTGTACACAACATAATCATAAGATAAATTGAATGAGAATCATTAAAAATGGTGGGCTCCATCAGATTTACTTATTTGTTTTGGTCAAGAACTCCATAAAATCTGATGACGAGTTATTATTCACATTTATCTGAATACTTTTTGCTTTATGAAAAATTTACTAGGCGCATTGAAAGTTAATTTTATTTAAAAGAAAATATTCATTATTCACAAGTTAAACATTATTAGCGAGTCAAAAATACCTTAAATACATGAAAGTTTGTTACTTTTTGTATAAAAATTAACCGAGCGTTGAAATACAAAGATTTTTGTAGGGATTTATATTAATAACCTTATAATTCATCAACGCATCTCTTACCATCTTTCTTCCCAAAATGCTATCAATATGTTACATTGCCTTCTTTTATGAACCAATTTGTTATATTACTTTAAATGGTGCTTTTTTTTTCCTAAGGTTTTCTCAGGTATGCGTAGGAACCATCTTGGTTCTTCTCCCCGAAGTATATCAAAATCCAGAATCTCAAATCATTCATCTTGGCGTTCCTTTTTTTTTTCCTCGGTGGTTTTAATTCTTTCTAGGTGAGAACATTGTGAATGAATGGGACAAAATGAGCTTCAATTATAAGTCTATAGGATTTTAATCCTTATATTTTTCATGTTGCAACAACTTGGTCAATGAAAGCGGGACAATAGGATTTGAATAAGGTGTCACTTCTAGCGAATTTAAAGATGGTGAAGAGAACATGACAGATCGAATTACACACCAAACAAGAGGGGAGCATTTCCTAATCATATGTGGGATATTGAAATCAACTAACAAGAAACTGACGTGGTGATAACATTCGGCATTAGAATTAAAACTTAGATGAACATAAGCAATTTCTCGAGTGAGTTAATTTAGGAGTGTTTAATTTAGGAGTGTGCTACAAGCTAGTACAATGCTTCAACAATGCTTTAGGAGAGAGCATATCTAAGTACCAAACTCATTTTTTTCTTCCACCTCTTGACTCATTTTGATGCCATCATATTGCTCACTTCACTATGCCATCCATTAGCTAAGCAACAATTTTTGCCGCGAGACTAATTATAACTGCAAGGGAGGAGCATAGCAGAGAGACAGGCGATGGGCATTTCCGCCAAAACCACCGGGGTTTGTGTAATTCGGTAATTTTCAGAATTTCTTCCTAAACACTATGAATGCGCTTGTCTTTTTTATATCATTGTTTCAACATTAGTAAAATCTAAATTTTCGCGAATTGAGAAATCATCATCTTTGCTCGCATTCAAGTTTTGGTTATATTTTTAGCCAGTTGATTCTAAACTTACCTCAAAGAAAGGCCTCATTTATTCTTGTGATTTTTCCAATTTTGTTCATCCTTGAGAAGGAAAGGCTCTGGTAGCAAATGCAGAGAATGAATAAACAACAGACTGGACGTCTTTTAGCTTGTTAGATCGAACGTTATGTCTATTACAGAAGTTAAAAATTTATGTGCAATAATTTGAGAAAAGAAAACAAAAACCACCGTCTTGGCGAAGCTTTCGTCGTCACCATACTATAATCAACTCCGGGAGATTCGGGAACCCAACGACTTGATTAACTCGAATGAAGAATGGCAACACTGGAGGCGGTGTTCAGGATGAATTTCACCAGCAGAGCTGACGAAAGCACATGCCCGGTGATGGCTCACGATTACGGAGTCCTGGCAATGTCGCCCATGTATGCTGGATCTTATTTTTGCTTCTTCGTTTTCTCTTTCTCATCGCGATCGAAGAGCTGAGCGGCAGTGGAGGCTTTTGGAGGATGCGTCCTAGAGGATACAAATAACAGTAAACGGTGTTTTGGTGAATCCCACCTTTAAAAGCAGTACAAATAGAACACTGACAATATATGCAGCAATTCAAGTGTGGGGGTTACCTTCAGCAATGGTTTTGATGCAAGATTGTTGATGCTGCTACCAATCGCCCGGTGCCAAGAATTTGCCCAGGGTAGTTTGTGACCCTGCACAGATCCAGTGCAATATGCACATAAGGACTTCATGGAACCGATAAAATCCAACTTTGTTTCGGATAAAAAGAATCGTAAACAGAATTGGAGCATGTACCTTAGGTCGCTCTCCAGCTTCTTATAACTAAAAGGAGATGTCCTGTCGAAGACTCGAAAGTACAACAGCAATTCGTACAGGACAGAGAGTATTAAGCCGCTGGGCATATGTCCAGTTCAACACGCTCGGATAATTTTGGTAGTCTGGGTCCATCTTCAAAGATACCTTTCACCTTCCTGAGACGTGGTAACTCCTCAAGCCCGTTAAGGTTTGTCACACCTTTGCAATAAGAAATTTTCAGGACTACCAAACTTTTAAAATTTTTAAGACCATCAATCTCTGCTAATTCGCAGTATTTTAGTTCTAGTTCTGACAGATGATGTTGCAGACTAGAAAATGTTGGCTCCGGAATCTTGCAGTATTTGAGCCGCAAAGTCAATAAGCTTGAGGAGGGAAGTTGTGTGAGGTCTAGCTCCTTCATGTAGGATAAAGAGAGTTCCCGGAGCTGAGTAAGGGCACTAAAATTCCCAGGGAGATTGGTGACCTTTGAAACGGACAATTGCAAGGTCTCTAGACTTGGTAATCTCGCGATCCACTCAACATTTGGGGTCTGACTCGATGACCCCGATTTCAAGCGTAGCTCTTTCAGATTTGTCAGATATGATAAGTCCGGGACTTCCATGTTTCTGGATCCCCAGCGGAGACTGAGTAAACTGGGGGGCAACGCTGGTAGTTCTTTAAGTTGGTTGCATTTAAGGATGTCAAGGACTTGGAGGCGAGAGTGATCGCAAATGCCCCGAGGCAGCTCAGTCACATTGGATGATTTCAATCTCAAAATTCTCAAACAGGATAATACTGAAATATCACAACAAACTTGGCCCCCTAAACTTATGCAGCCAGAGAAATCTATCTCTTCCAGTTTCCCTAACTCCACAATATATTCAGGAAATTTTTGTAGGTGTGTGTGTTCCATCTTCAGCGTCTTCAAATTTCTCAATCCCTTGACTGACTCTGGTAGTTCACTGATTCCAGTGAATGAGAGGTCCATTACCTCGAGCAGCCCCAGCTTCTCGATCGAAGGGGGAAGTTTATTGAACCTACGACATTCCCTTAGAGAAAGTCTCTGAAGTTTGTGAGGAAATTCAAAAGTTTTTGGAACACGCACCTCTTTAGCACCATCCAGAGCAAGACTTGTGAGACTGTCTAGGCAGCTGATTGTGGATATATCTTTCAACTCTTCACAGCCACAAGCACTAAGTTTTTTAAGACCCTGCAAAGAACCTTTCTGGATATAAATTATGTCGATGCCAGTTCCATCAATCAGAAGTTCCTTCAAAGATTTCATCTGGGCCAGTTCTGGGGGCAACTTCTTGACTCGCCTGCAGTTTCTCAAATTTAAGGAACTTAAGTTCTCCAGTCCACGAATGAATGTCCCAATTCGAGAGAGCTGAGTACAATCTTCCAATATCAAAATCTCCAACTTGATTGGAGCTTGAAAGTTCAACGATGCATGTAACTTATCGCATCCTTGTAAATTCAAGACTTTCAATTCCTCCACCTTCTGCAATGTATGAGCAAAAGAAGATATCAAACTAGACTCGCTCATATCAATCATCTTAACACGAGATTTAAAAAGCAAATATTGGCCATACCTCTGCTATTTTCTTCCAGAATTCTGAATCTTTGGTGACCGGACTCCAAGACAGATCGAGAATGACTAACTCCTTCAAATGCATATTACCTAGCTCTGGAATCGAATGGCACTCTCGCCAATCAAGCCACCTCAAACTTGAAGGAAGCTTCGTAATATCTCCCTGGATTTTAGCCTGATCCAATCTGAGGTAAATCAGATTCGACATTTTCCAAAATCGTTCACATTCAAAACTGTCGGGGCAACCCTTTTCAACTGTGAGACCAATGCCTTTGACACTTATAGTACCCTGCCAAGTGTCGGTTGGGGAAAAACGTACAAGTAAGTTGAAAAACTCTAATTTCTCTTACTGCTTCTAATGGAGTGAGACAAATCAAAATTATAAAATCATTAGGTATCCACTACGTGTTCTAAATTGTGTTAGGAACAAATCCCTTTCTCTTCCCTTCAAGATTAAATCGTAGAGTTTTGCTAGCATAACAACCTTTAAGTTACTTAACAATAATAGCTTGTTTTGAGCCACGGATTTTAGAATGAATATAAATCACAGCAATTTATAATTATTGGTGATTTGGTATTTTGTGGTTCAAAACAGACTGTTATTCTTACAGTAAATAAAAAAAACTGTTAACCGATCATTTTTCTTTTCAAAAACTTACTTGAAAATCCTCTGCAACGGGAAGGGCAACACTCTGATTCCAATACCTGCAGCGCTTACAACGATCTTTGTCCTTGACAAGTTTCCTGCCGAAGTCTCTTACCAGATCGTGCATTCTTAATTCATTATTTTTGCCAATTTCCAATAAATGCATGTCACAAAGGTCTTTTATTTCTCTAGGAGGATAGCAACCACAAGCCTTCCACATGTAAGAGGGAATCCTCTGATCCTTTCCAATAAAAAAGCATGCTATGTCCAGGAATATCTCCTGTGTACCAACATTCAAAGATTGATAACTGGCCTTAAATGCAGCTTCTACTTTGTCCTCATCAGGATGATCTCCTAAGGAATCCCGAGTACTGCTCCATATTTCTATGCTCTTTTTCTTTAAATATCCTGCCCGAAGCACAATAGCCATAGGATGCCCTCCAAGAGCTTTGACAATGTCCCTGGAATAGGAAACATACTCGGGGACATCTGGGAAAGCATCCCCTCGAAAAGCATGCTTACAAAAAAGTTGAAGAGCATGATGATCTCCCAGTGGACTAACCTCATATTCTTCAGCTTCTCTATCTTCGTCTTCTTCTCCAAAGTCAAAACGCTTTATAAAATCTTTTTTGTTTGTGGTCACAATAATTCTACTTCCCGGACCAAACCAACCAAACTTCCCAACTAATGCTTCAATTTGCTCATTCATATGCACATCATCAAGCACGATGAGAACCTTCATTTGTTTAAATCGACTTGATATTATTTTAATACCATGACCAGAAGATCTCAGGGATTCAGGTTTTTCTTTTTGAAGGTCAGCAATCAAGAATGTTTGGGAATCCTTGATTGGTTTCGAATTTATATCTTCGAGGAAGCTACATTCATCAAACAACTCATGCAACTTGTTGAAGACAACCCTTGCAAGAGTAGTCTTTCCAACACCCGGCATACCGCATATGCCAATGACACGTACGTCTTCTCCATATACTCTCGTCGCTTTTCCCTGGCTGTGGACAGCACCAAGTTTTGTCATCATCGCTTGAACATGAAGATCAACTCCAACTAGTTTGTCGGTTACAAGTTGGTCATCCTTCTTCAACACCTGCCAGACACGCGTAAAAACTTTGTCTACGAGCTGGGACTCATGCCTGCAAACATAAGTGATGAAGCACGGGATCGCAACAAAGTCAATAATGAGAGAGAGAGAGAGAGAGAGAGAGAGAGAGAGAGAGAGAGAGAGTGAGTGAGTGAGTGAGAGTGAGTGGGGAATGAACCGACAAAAATTAGATCAACCAACGGGAGCAGGGGAATCTTCACTTAAAATGGAAAGCGAGTTTTAATGCATCGTCCAATTCCCTTTCATGCACATACCAATTTCGACATTGATATCATGCGATCTGCAAAACAAAACTTCTAGCCATGAGGAACGAACAGAGCATGATGGACCAGGTCGGTTGGTCTATCTTAAGTAAATTCATTTTCAAATGGCCACTTTAATCGAGTGACTGGTCCTTCGATAGACATATAGAACTTCAACCTGTTAATTCACCGATCCATTTCAGAAGAATAACCTTAAAGATCTCTCTAGCATGCATCATCGTCGATATGCTCATGTATAATATTTGTTGGAAAAAGGTAAGGGTTCATTCTCACATCATCTTATACATTTTTTTTTTTTTCCATTTATCTAGGAAAGAAAGTAGAAGCCAGAAATAAAAGAATTACCCCCCATTTATGTTCTCCCGATTAAATCCGCTTAATCCCCCGATATTCCGGAAAACATATTTCCATCTTTGTATGGTATCTGCGTTGACTCCATTCTGCATATGTTTCTCGAAGGACCTTCCGAAATCCCCAGCCTGGCGTTTTACATCGTTGGGACTAACATCATAAAAAATGGGGATGATAGTCTGTCCATTCAATTCTCGGCACTCCCACATTTGTACTGCCTCCATGAGGCAACTTCTACTGGAAGCATAATCCTTAGAGAAGACGGCTATTGAGATCGTCGACTGCTTGATTGCGTTTTTTAGCTTCGGATGGATCTCTTCTCCGGCACGGAGCTCTTCGGCATCTCTAAAGACTTTGATTTCTGCCTTTTTCAATCTGCTATAAAGGTGATCCGTGATCGTTTTGCGAGTATCTTCACCTCGAAAACTCAGGAATACTTCATAATTGATTCCACACGAAAACAATGAAGATGATTCCTGTCAAATCAAGGAAACTAAAGTAAACATAGTGTTCCAGACCAAGTCTTTACGGATCTGGCCCCAAAAAAAAAAAAAGTTTCATGGTTCCGATGGAGCCGAGCCTAACACAGCAAGCTGACTGCAACTGAATCTTACAGCTCATGCATTTTGGCTGTTTTAATACCCATAATTTTCAGAACTTTCGTAATACTCAAACGTTAATTAGTGAATTCACACGTAATCTTTTCTTAATTTTCTCAAATTTAAATGGTATCTCAAATTTTAGGGGAAAGCAAATCAATACTTAACAGACCCAGCGTACAACATCAAGAGTGCTTGGAGTTTAGATACGATCTGGTGATTTTGATTTGATTCAATCGTTCACGTCAAGGGAGAATTGTAACATTTCAGACGATGTTTAGCAATTTGGGGGGCTGAACCACAAGCAGAGGATCGATACCAGAGATCCAGAGATAATAATATTCATATCGAAGAAATAATAATACAAATCCCAGAGATCCAGAGGAAACAAACCGGGCATTTTCTCTTCCTTCCAGCAGCCACATCTTCAGGAGCCATAACTCGGAGAATTATTAGAAACACCCCGCCCGGACCAATTCGCTCGCTCGCTCTCTCTCTCCCTCTCCCGTTGGGCATAGGAGGTCTATAGATATTTTTAGACAACATTATAAGTCTTTCTCCATTACAAAAAGTCGAGAAAAAAACAAAGAGACGAAAAGGACTTTTCAGTGGTTAGAATCGATAAAGCAGATACAGTGAACTGATTGGTGGCCCTCTCAAGTCAGTTCCATTCAATCGGATCGATCAAGACGATGCAATGAAGTGATCGGTTGTCCTGTCAAGTCCTGGTTTTATGTTTTATTTTTACTTTCTCACCTTGGCAAACGAGGATGGATTCCACGCAGGTCTCACAGTACGAGTTCTCCAGTCTGGAGCTAAACTCGGCCAGGGTCCTCCAGCTGGAACCCAAAGTTGAATATGCACCGTTCGAGTCCGAGTCCAGGTAGATTCTTTAATTATAAAAGTTGTTAAAGCACAGATATCTTGGTAATACTTCAAACCACCGGAATATCTAGCTTTGACAAAATATTTGTGTACACAAGAAGCACCACATCATATGAGGCCCATCTGTAGAAATTTTGAAAACGCCTCGACGTGTCTGTCTCCTCTCTTCGTTCAATGTGCCGTGAGAGGGTCCCACCTGTACTGTAAAGAACGAGGCACTCTCTCTCTCTTCTTTCATATGCATTATTTTCTCCCAGAGATGTGAGAGAGAGAGATAGACAGAGACAGAGGGAGAGCGAGAGCCTGGTCATGGCGGAACCAGGAAGCCCCAGGGCACAACCCTAAAGCTCCTCGAGCACGACCGCGCCATGCTCTCCATTGCCACGGGCCAGTGAGGTGTCTCACTAGACGTCTGCGAGGTCGAGACCTCACCAGATCGTTGAGCTTGAGCATCGCCAGCGCCAGACCTCGGCAAGCTCGGGCTTCGCCAGCGTCCAACGAGCCTGTCCCTCGCCTGGCTGGTTGCCAGCCACCAGCCGACATAACGAAGAAGAAAGAAAAAAAAAAAAAAAAAAGTAAATAATTATAATTTTGATTTTTTAAAAATCTTTTTATAAGCCTGGTGTTTTGGAAATGGGTTTTAAACTCTAATTTAAACTCATTTATTTTAGTCTTGAAACTCATTTACGATAAACACTTCAAAATCGGAGTGATTCATGGTTCATTTATATTTAAGATTCAATCTGACAAGTCCAGAGAAGATACAAATGCCTTCAGAGAAAATATTGTGGGCAACAGTGAAGGGCGAGGCAAAGGACGAGGCGAAGTCGTGAAGCGCTATCAAAGTCGATGACTTCCAAGGCGGAGTTTGTTTGATGGCAATTTCCTCATGAATACTTGTTGCACATTCTGATCAGGAAAGGTTTGCAGCGTTTGGCGGACTGCTCCTCATATTACGTAAAAGCATCTTCTAGGTGAGACGACATAGGAAAAAATTCTAAAAAAAAATCTTAAATATCTCTAACAATCTAAAATTAAAACACTTATTCTCGAGTATATTAGACCTGGATTGTGGGTTAAAAAAGAGAGTAACAGAGGAAGCTTAAGGAATTGATGGGTAGTTGACGAAGAGAGAGATTACGGTATATATACAAATTTTCTGATTTGTACATAAGCTCCTAAAGTTTCTTAAATTTATTTGTCCATTGACTTTCAAATACACGTAAATCGTTCTTGGGAATAGAATAAAAAATAATAAGTTCCAAGTTCCGAAAACAAAATGATTATCAAATGCATCATAACTACCGATGCTTGAACTTTAGCCAACTAATTCAAGGTTTCATTTTTTAAATGTACCAAAATAAAAAAACAAAATAAAATATCAAGAATGCCCAATTCGTCCATTTTCCAATTTGCATGAGTCTAATTCATCGGACCTCAGCCCGCAAGGTTAGCCCATAAACCCCACTCGAAGCCCATTATCCAAATTCCATCACTCTTACCAACCGATAAAAACACCCGGGATCCGGATCGTAATGATGTACAGCTAATTCAAAGAGCATGCCGGTAGAACTTTGGATTCTTTTCAAAGTTGAACAACGGACGATATGAATTTTGCCGACAAATCGAGAACTCAGCAGGACAAAATGATCTAACGCGCCTTCAACTTGCAAAAGGCACGGCGAAATCCCATCTGGACACTCCATGAGGCCGAGGATGAGGTGGGCATTAAAGGTTCTGCAATCTAAAACATTTCCATTCTGTGATGCTCTCCATTGTGGACATGAGGGGTTAATTGTCCTACATTGGGACATCACACAGTGCATGCCATCTTTTCTGAGCTGAAACAATGCATTTCCTTCCATTGTCTACGGTAGAGGAACGCAACAGAGAAAGATTGAACCAAGGGGCTCCGGCACTTCAGAGAAGAACTTATCTTATAACCGGAACAGAGAATTTCACTGACAATCGGAGACATGAAGATGCTCATGCCTTCAAGAGCTACAAGATGAGCAGAAGAGTCAACGGGAGGAAGAGGGAAAGAAGAAGATAAACATATAAACGAAGAAAGAAAATGAAAAAGAAAAAAAGTCTTTGGACTAAGATGCCCCTAATTATGATTTGGAAAGTGGTATGTGAGATATGCATGCTCACTAGGTTTTTTATTTGAGACAAAGTCCACCATGAATTGTTTTTTTTTTTTGCTCAAAAAAAAAAAAAAAAGAGCTCACTTTAAGTTTTATTTGAAATTTTTCTTTTTTTTTTTTGGGTGTTCTTTCGTCCAAAAAGATGAGATAAATAATTATTTAATTGGTATATAATCGAATAGCAACATTGTTAAAAGCTTACTAAGACATTAGATTGTTAACTTTTATGACAGGTGATGTTGCCTTGCTAAAAAATATCAAATAAATGAGTGTGTTTGGACTCAATGAAGGAAAGGTAAAGCGGTTTCGATGTATTTTGGAACCCACCTAATGCTTACAACAAGACAAGCCACTCGCGAATTGAAAATTAAAGAAGGCAGAGGGTAAATACAGTAGATGGATACCATATGACAGAACGTAGGTCTTTACCCGACTTATAATATATGTCAAAACACATTCCCCGCATTTAGGCCACAACTCCTGGATACTGCAAGGATAAATCTGAAAATAGAAGACATGATCATGGAGAAAGCACTTTAATCGGTCTATTCACTTGTTCTCTTTTAACTATTGAACTAAGACAAGCTTGAGACATAAACATCCTACAAGACATAGCAAGCCTCAAGAAAGATATGTTACTTGCCTAATAATTATGAAATGGCCAGAAAAGAGTACTCAAGTTGGTTTCTCTTTTTGGATTATTGCTTGCTAATGGATCACACTAGATTTCCTAATTTCTCCCTTTCTTTCCCCCTTGTCTACTTCTAGTGCGACTTTGGGAGCGGAAGAACCTCAGAACACAGTTGCAATCAACAATTTCAGGGATGGCCATTCTTGGACGGCACTGGAATGTCATGATATTTTTATGAGGCTCCGGAACTCCTCAAGTTAGAAGCCGTACTACAATAAAACAAAACTTATCTGTCAGCCGGTATCAATCTTATGGGACTGAAAGTGCTGAGAAAGGACATGGTAGAGGTTTCTACGCAATATAAACAGAAAAGAGTGTTAAAATGGAATGTTTTCCAAGACCTTTTATTCTTTTTTTTTTTTTAATGTTCTAAAAACAAATTTATCCTTTCTCTGAAACGCCTATATCTAATATAGGCCTAATTACCCCCCCAAAAAAAAAAAAAAAAAAAAAAAAAAAAAAACCACCAAGATGAACGTGCCTTACTTGGTTTCTCCCGCACCTAAGTCCCAATGATAAGAATGAACTCACCAAATTAAATAATGGAAAGAGTAGTAGAAGATTAGATAAACAAGAAAAAAAAAAATGTGAGAACAGATGACACCCCATTAGAGACTCTGCTAATCTGTAAGTAATCTGCCTTCTGTATTCATGGGCTTTAGGGTGTATAATGTTCTATGTGCCGGGTTGGGAGTGGGTGGAGAGAGAGAGATGGTCAGCGAGAAAATTCGGAAGGAAAAGTTAATGGCGATCGCCCAGTCCCGTCTTGTTTGTTATTCTTCACTCTGTTATTTGGAAGGAGAAGTGAGCCTATCATTTTCATGTTCTCTTCCTCATGATTTAGGTTGTGGAATACCGATATATATATTAGTTTTTATATTTTGAAAACCCTAATTAACTCTCTCTCTCATGGTCGGTGTGCCTCCTTCAGTCCTCAACACTCCTCAGGCACTTTCCCTCAAAAAGAAACCCTAACCTTTGGTCCACTCTTAATCCTCCTCACGCAAGATCCTCTTAATTCTCTCGCCTCGTCTTGCTCTCAGTCGCCTCTCGGCTAAACTTTCACCTTCAGCCCTCTATTCCCACATCACAGTCGTGGCCTTGCATACGACCCTCCCTCGCGGTCATGGCCTCACCTCTCTCTTACTCTCGACTCAATGTAATGGCCGTTCTCTTGCTATTATTGCTTGATTTCTGTCGCTGGAATGGGATTTCTTATGGGAACGCGGCGTTAGTTATGCTAGAAATTATCCAACACTCAATTTGGTGTCTTCTCACTTTTATGGGAAAAGTTTCGCAGTCTTTTTTCATTCAATTTCTTTTACGTTTCATAAAACATGGAAAACTAACGACATTGAAACACACTAAAAGTCGAACAAGATATATCAATATGACATTAATAGAGTAAGAACCCGAACTTGGTCGGGAAAAATTAAATACCGCCTTTACATTAAGCCTTGAACAGGATCCCAGCCATGCCCGACATAAAAAATGCAATTAGTCTAGGCTAATGAATGCAAATTTCCCTAAACTTTGGCGATAATGAAATGTTAAACCTAGATATGAAATTGAGTTTAAATAAACTAAATACCGTGATAAAATTCTTACCTAAATGCAATTCCTTTTTTTAAAAAATCTTTTTCATCTCCAATATATTATATTTTCCTCATGGAAAAAACATACTAGAATCTAAGATAACATCCAAGGGAGACACGGACCAAGGCCCAGTCCGGATGAGGGCGCACATTACACCCACAATAAATCACACAGGATAGAGTTGTGTCATGGACAGGATTCTCCCGTGCTTAAGTATCCTAGTGAGTAGAGCTTGGTGTGATTGAAGTGAAGAATGAGTGATGTAGAAGGGACAATACAACTAGTTCTTAGGAGTGGTGTTAGGGTATTTGTGCTAGGAATTCTATAATAGAACAATTATAACTACTAGGAGTTTTAAAAGTAGGTTTGGCCTCCCGTGTATAGACTAATCGATAGTTGATGTCGCTTTCCCAATGAGACCATGGCAAGCTGAAATCACTTATTGCACCTTAATGTTCTGTGTGTCTCGCGCAAAACATTGGATGCCCGAGCTAAACTAAGTGTGATGCAATCCTACGTGATGATGCAATTCGCCATACTCTTCTTAGGAACAATTATAAACAGAAGGTTGGTCCAATGTTTTCAGCTCGCTAGGTGCTTCAAAGGCTGTTTCATGGCCAAGAAACTATCGGTCCATGACACTTGAATGGTGATTGCATAAGTGCTTGGTGCAAAATGAATGGGCGAACACTAAGGCTCTGTTACCACCCCATTTGATGGTTGCGTTAGTATGCGCTTAGACCCTCTTTGTGGAAGGGTGAGAGTTCAAACCCCCAGGTTTGCATACTGCGCAGTTTATTAGTGGTCTTAAATGCGGCGTCGTGGTGGTGGGTCTTGCGCTAGCGTCGCTCCAGATTTACGTTGTCGGCTTCCGACCGTATGACGTTCCGGGTATCCAAAAAAAAAAAAAAACACTAAGGTTCTGTTTGTTTGGCAGAAAATAAATAATTCAAAAGATATTTTTTTTTTTCTTCTAAAAATGCTCATTTGTATAACTCGAAATAATTAATTAACAAAAAAAAAATTTAATCAATGATCACAATTCATGTCTAGATGTTTTTGTGAATGATAAAAAATATTTTTCATTTATTTATTTTTGTAAGTGATAAAAACGATCACGATCAATTTTAAAAATTGTTTTTCGAATAATTTATTTTTCGCAAAAATAGACGAAACCTAATTCTAACATCACTAGACATCAATATAAACACGAATATGAGAAAATCAACTAACTCGACATGATGAGGTTCACCGCTAAGGGGGAACATGGCTTTGAGGCAAATTCGTTGTTTTTGGGTAAGCAAACATAATGGCCGGTTTTGATGAGAACATTAAGATGCATGTATCACAAGTCAATAGTTCCTTGGCCATGGAATACCCCATGCAACGCTTGAGGAGCGGAATTCGCCAGGCCAACCTTCCTTCTATAGTTGTTTCAATGAACAATACGACGAATAGTATTTTTATACGAGATCGTACCACGCCCAACTTTACTTAGGCGTCTAGTCCATCAAGTGAGACAACAGATCTCTTTAGGCTCAATAATTGATTTCAACCTCCTATGGCCTCATCAAGAGAGCGGTATCAACTCTCGACTAGTATGTGCATGGGAGGCTAACTTCGTCTTCAAAGCTCCTAAATAATATAATCATTTCTATCCTAGAACTCTTAGCACCAATCATCCTAACCTCACTCCCAATTGTGTTTATCCTCTTTGCATCCTTACTCCAAGGGTTCACCGGTATGGGAGAATCACAGACTGTGACACAAACACATGATTTAAGCATTAAACAAGACATAATCAAACCTCATATCCAGGCTAATCAAACTGGTGGGACCGAGATAATGAGTTTGCAACACCCAATAGGGCGAGACAGACTGACATACTTGGCTTTAAACTACGATTTCACGCTCGGCAGATCTGATGAACAATAGATGACAAGGAGCACACGAAAAACATTAGACTCCTACATTAAATGATGGAAGGAAATAAATGAACAAGCCTGGGTGGACCTCTCTCAAATTTCTCACTCTCGTTTCCTTCTCAACTCACTCTCTCGTGCTCTCCCGGCCAAACTCACTCTCATTCACTCACCCACGGTTTGGGAGAGCTGTGGGAGATGTTCTCCAGCTCACTCTCTATTTCCCGCACTCCCTCTCTCTTTCATGGATTGAATGGTTACGAAGTGAAGAAATTTATTCTTTATACTCCCCACTCCCCAATTTATGCTCACCGTTTGGACCCATTTTTGGGGTACAATGGAGGTCCTTGTCCAAGCTCCATATGGTGAGGTCTTTTGTCCGATGGTTTGTACTATGCATGGGGTTATTGGCCGGTCAAAGGGGAGAGGATTTGTCCACTGGTTCGTGCCATACTTAAGGGTTATAGTCCATTCAAAAGAGGAAGCCCTTTTGCCTAAGGGTTTGTACCATGCTTGGGGTTCAAAGGAAGTCTATTGCCCCTTGGATTTAGAGGTGTATGGCCGACCAAGGAGATCCTAGCTTGACCAATTTGGTTCAAATTTAATGTGCCATTGTTTCCCTATACGGTATACCTAAAAAATGTTAGAAAAATGCCCTAAAGCTGCTAAGGATTATGTTATTTTAATTAATCCTTTATCCGTTTAATTAATTAATTAACTAAAAAAAAATTAAAGTGTGCATGTGCACGAAATCGTGCACATGCACGATTTGCACAAAATCGTGTGAGATGGTCAGCAGTTGCTGACCATCATGCACGTAGCATGCACGATCAGCAACTGCTGACCATCATGCACGATATTGTGCACGAACGGTCAGCGGTTGTTGACCGTTTATGCACAATCGTGCATAATCGTGAGGATCAGCAACGGTTGCTCATCCCACGATCAGCAACCGTTGCTGAACCGTGAAGTGCTCGTCCAATAAATGCCTTAAAAGAGTTAAAAATTGGTGCGATAAGAGGCGTGCTCATTGTTGTTGAAAAACGGAGAAAAGGGTTAGGGTGTGCATTTGTGTTTTAGAGAGAAAATGATTTGCTGAAAACAGAGAGCAAATTGTGTGCGTGTTCTTGTGTCTTCAAGAGACACGAGGAAGAGAAACAATTCTCTCGTTCGGGCCGTGACTACTATGCATCAAGAATACGATGGATTCTTTTCACGTGATTGCTAGCACGATCGAAGTGGTGGATATCCGAAAGTTCTCTCTTCCGTTCGACGTTCGTTGTTGGTGTGTCTGAACTAGAGGTCCGACGCTTGTGGGACTCGTACTGCAGAACATTCGAACCGACTTGTTTCAAAGCGCGCTTCAAGAGGTATTTCGTTTAACTCCCTTTTATGTATAAATTTTTGATTGAAACGCACGAACAACGCCTTAGGAGAATCATGTGTAAAATATATTTTGTTTCCGCTGCGTTTATTTCGTTAATTTTTCCTTATACATGATTCATGAGACCCCAACAATGGTATCAGAGCCAACCTTAGGTGTTTCGTGCGTTTGATTGATTTATAGTTCAAATATATTTTTGCATTCTAATGGCCAATTTATTTTTGTTAAGAGAATTGGTTCTCTTGCTCTTATGTGGCCTATAGAAGTTGATTGATTTATGTAATAAATTTAATCAACAAAGCAAAAATTAGAACTAAATCAATTTTGAATCAAAAATCCGTAATTTATTATACTTGATGTTTATATTTTGCAAATGATATGTAGAATTTTATGCATGCCTTCCAGAGCTTTAAATTTTGAATTTATGGCTCGTAAGGAATGGTGGTAATCATGGAAAAATCCCTAATTGTTGTGATTGTTGTATGGATGAATATATGATGATTACAGGTATTCTTTTTGGGGATGTAATTATTAAATGGAGGCTGCGTCCTTCCTTTTATTTTACTTTAATTTTTCTTGATATGTAATTTTAGTATAGTTTAGTATTTCAATTGTTGATGTAAATACTACAAGAGAGGAGGAGCCATTGGAGGAGCCATTAAACCGGTGAGCTCTTTGGGCCCGGTCTTTGAAGAGTTCAAAGATTGAAGAAAAAGTGAAGAGCAGTCCATATAATTAAAACATTAAAATGGCTAAATGGGTCTCTTTGGCTCGAGACCCATTGAACCATAATTCCATAATCACCACATAGGATAGATATTATGTGATATCTATTTATTTATTGTGTTTATAATATCATGCATGTTAAACCGGTTAATGTGCAAAGTGAGACCGTTAATAACGACCCAAATCTCCTTACAAAGAATATTAAGTCGAAACGGGTTTCGGACTCGTGGCCTTCCATCGTCGTGGTTTGATCCAATATTATAGTGGTTAACTAACCGGTTATGGATACATAGGGGTTAATTACCATTTATAATATTGGACCACTCCATTATGCATATGATGCTGTGGGGTTGGAGCCAAATGATTTCTAATAACTGTCGGTGAGGGAATCATTTGTGTTTTCAATACTTGCATGAGACGATGGGCTAGACTTAACTATGATCATGATGCCAATAACTGTTAGGTGAGGCTTTCATGGTCTAGAGGCCGAAGTTATGATTGGGACTCGCATATGATGCGTTGAACAAGCTGGTTCACTCACTAAGTTCATAGGACACCAATAACTGTTAGGTGAGGTGGACTTTGACTGGTGGGACTCAATCCCCACTAGTAATCTTTACCCAACAAAGATTACCGCTTCCCATCTTAAGGAGTATGGGATTCGAATATAAATTTAGTGGGAGGATCTATTTCATTTAAAGGCCAAAATGAAATAGTTACTTTGAAAGATACAACGGCTAACAATTTATTTTCTGCAACAGATATATTATTACTCGAAAATGGTGACCACAAACCCACTCGCTTCTATACTTGACAAGAATTGTTTGACTGGACCCAATTTCACCGATGGGTGAGGAATTTGAGAATTGTTCTCAATTCAGAAAAAATTGGGTATGTGCTTGATGAAAAGATGCCAACCTCCTTTCCCGAGGGTGGGACCCAAGAGGAGCGTGTTACTTATGATAAGTGGCGTGATGATGACTTAAAATTTAGGTCATATATGCTTGCTTCTATGAATAATGAATTATAGAAGAAGTATGAATCTATGGAAGATGCTGCGTCGATCATTTTGCACTTAAAGGAATACTTTGATGAGAATGGTCGAACCTCTAGATATGAGATATCTAAGGCATTGTACCGTATGAGGATGGCTGAAGGATCATCTGTTAATGATCATGCTTTGAAAATGATCTGGCACATTGAAGAATTGGCTAGGCTGAATCTCGTTATGGACAATGAGTTAGTTGTGGATTTGATCCTTCAATCTTTACCCGATTCCTTCTCTGGTTTTGTCCAAAACTTCCACATGCATAAAATGGAGAAAACTCTTGCTGAGTTACATAGCATGCTGGTAGTTTATGAGAAGGAAATGCATAACACGAGGCCAAAGGTAGTGGCTATGGCTAAGGCTTCTTCTTCAAAGGGTAAGACCATTTTAAAGAAGAATAAATGGAAAAGGCCTGCCAAACCTGTTGTGCAACCAAAGCCCATGATTGATAAAGGGAAATGTCATTACTGTGGTGTCAAAGGGCACTGGAGGAGGAACTGTAAGAGGTACCTCGCGAGCTTGAAGGTCAAGCCCAAGAACTGACCTTATGAAGGTATGGTGTCTATACTTATTGAAACTAATCTTATGGTTAGTGCTGAATCCAGCTCATGGGTTCTAGATTCTGCTACAACTTCACATATTTGTATGTCTTTGCAGAATCTGGAAATAAGCAGGATGCTAGGGCGAAATGAGATTGTCCTGACGTTTGCCAATGGAGCAAGAGTTGCCGCATTAGCTATAGGGACTTTTCGTTTATGTTTGCCTTCTGGACATGTATTGGTTTTAAAGAACTATTTGCATTATAAGAATGCTGTTAGGAACATCATCTCTATACCTCGTCTGGGTAAAGAGAATTATGAATTTTCTTTTGCTGATGATGTATGTTCTATTTATCATAATAGAATATGTGTTGGTTCTAGCTTATTAACCAAAAATCTTTATACCATTACAATGTCCGGTAATGCGATTACCAATGTCAATAAGCAAAATAGAATTGATATAAATGCCATAACTAATAAACGCCCTAGAGACGGTCCAAATAAAAAGTATGTTTGGCATCTCCGATTAGGTCATATTGGAGAAGACAGAATTAACAAGTTGAGTAATGATGGATACATTGATCCTTCAAATTTTGAGTCATACTCAACTTGTGAGGCATGTCTTCTAGGAAAAATGACCAAAGCGCCTTTTGTAGGACAAAGTGCGCGAGCTGCTGACATATTAGAATTAATACATACAGATGTATGTGGACCAATTAATGAATCTGCTAGAGGTGGTTATAATTACTTCATTACCTTCACTGATGATCAGTCACGATATGGTTATTTATACCTCATGAAGTATAAATCTGAATCCTTTAAAAAGTTCAAGGAATTCAAGGCTGAAGTTGAGAAACAAACATGAAAATGTATTAAGGCTATTCGATCAGATCGAGGAGGTGAATACCTTAGTACTGAATTCCTGGACTTTCTTAAAGAGAATGGCATTTTATCACAATGGACACCTCCTGGAACTCCAGAACATAATGGTGTATCTGAACGAAGAAATCGTACTTTATTAGATATGGTACGATCTATGATGAGTTACACCGATTTGCCAATATCCCTTTGGGGATATGCCCTTGAGACAACTGTATATTTACTGAATAGAGTGCCGTCCAAATCTGTTCCAACTACGCCATATGAGATATGGCATAGTAGGAAACCTAGTCTTAATCATATTAAGATTTGGGGTTGTCCAGCTTTTGTGAAAAGGCTGAAAGTGGAAAAATTGGAGGCAAGATCTGAACAAGGTCGCTTCATTGGATATCCAAAGGAAACTCTTGGATATTATTTCTATTTTCATTCAGACCAAAGAATTTTGGTATGCAAGCACACTTCTTTCTTGGAGAATCAGTTCATCCAAGAAAGTGGTGCTGGGCGGAAAATAGTCTTACAAGAAGAAAATAATGAAGTATCAAACAACCGAGTTCGATACCAATCTCTAATTGGTGGGAGCTCGATACACAACCTCTTAGGAGAAGTGCGAGAATGTCTCGCCCACCTGCTCGTTATAGACACTCGGTTGATCATATTGAACCATTATTTATTGTGAATGATAGTGATCAACCCGGTGATCCTAAAACCTATGAGGAGGCGATGTTGGACATCGATTCTAGTAAATGGCTAGAAGCCATGAAATCCGAAATGGATTCAATGTATTCCAATGAGGTATGGACCTTGACTGACCTGCCTGATGGTATTGTACCAATTGGCTGTAAATTGATCTTCAAAAGGAAGATGAATGTTGAAGGTCAAATTGGAATTTACAAAGCACGGCTGGTGGCGAAAGGATATCGTCAAAAGAAGGAATTGATTATGACGAAACTTTCTCACCCGTGGCCATGCTAAAATCCATTCGGATTATGTTGGCTATAACTGCACACCTTGATTATGAGATATTCCAGATGGATGTCAAAACGGCTTTTCTAAATGGATTTCTCGATGAGGACATCTATATGGAACAGCCACAGGGTTTTGAATCCAATATTGAAAAACATAAGGTGTGTAAGCTTAAGAGATCCATTTATGGACTCAAACAAGCCTCTAGAAGTTGGAACATCCGTTTTGATGAGGTAGTCAAATCGTTTGGCTTCATCAAAAATCCGGATGAACCTTGTGTATATAAGAAGATCAGTGGAAGTGCAATTGCATTTCTGGTTTTGTATGTCGATGATATACTTTTGATTGGAAATGATGTACCAATGATATCATCAATAAAACTATTCTTGTCACAAAATTCTCCATGAAAGATTTAGGAGAGGCAACCTACATTTTAGGTATCAAGATCTATAGAGATAGATCAAGACGATTGATTGGCCTCTCACAATCTACGTACATAGACAAAGTGTTAACACGATTTAACATGCAATGTTCCAAGAGAGGATTATTGCATTTTAGGCAAGGGATCCGTCTTTCTAAGGAGATGTGTCCCAACACTCCTGAAGAAAGAGAGCGGATGGCAAAGATACCATATGCATCTGCTATTGGAAGCATAATGTATGCTATGCTATGTACTAGACCTGATATCGTGCATGTTGTAAGTATTACTAGCAGATATCAGTCTGATCCAGGAGAAGAGCACTGGATAGCAGTCAAGAATATTCTTAAGTACTTGCGAAGGACTAAAGATTTATTCTTGATATATGGAGAAGGAGAATTTAAAGTTGTAGCTTATACTGATTCCGATTTTCAATCGGATCCTAATGATTATAAGTCTACGTCTGGGTTTGTCTTTACATTCAATGGTGGTGCAGTTAGTTGGAAAAGTTCCAAACAAAGCATAACTGCCGATTCCACCACTGAGGCAGAGTATGTAGCTGCTTCTGAAGCAGCAAAAGAAGCCGCTTGGATGAAGAAGTTTATTTATGAACTTGGAGTCGTTCCTTCAATTGAGCAACCGATCACATTGTTTTGTGACAACAATGGGGCGATAGCTCAAGCTAAGGAACCAAGGTCTCACCGAAGTCCAAGCATATTGAGAGACGCTTCCATCTCATCGAGAAATTGTTGGGAGATGTGATATCGCATTGCAGAAAATTGCCTCAGCAGAAAACGTGGCAGATCCCTTCACTAAGGCCTTACCTCAGTCTTCTTTTGAAAGACATATTGACAAAATGGATTTGAGGTACCAGACAAGTTGGCTTTAGTGTAACTGGGATATTGTTGGATGTATGCCCTAAAGCTACTATGTAATAGTTACATATTAGGGATTTCAGTTGTACTTTCATTATTATTATTTAATTAATGGCAACGACGTATTCATTCATTTGTCCAATTATTTTATATTGATGAATGATTCCATGAGATCGTTGCAACTAGACCTATTCTTGAGACGTCGAGAATATATGTGACGGGTTCATAGTTAGACTGAATCTTTAAATCGTTCCCGGTCGATGGATTATTGAGTGGATATTAATAATCCTATTGAGACCGGTGTGTTCTTAACTTCGCCATTAAGTATTGGATACTTAAGGGAATGATGAGTCACATGTCATTAGGTATTATGATGCCTGAGTTAGAACACAGGTGTTTGTATTAGACAAATTCACTGAACGTGACGCATATGGAACGATTAGCGACATGGAAGCTTTTAGCGTGGTCAATGTCTAATTGTTCATGCTTTGGTCTTATGTAAATAATCCTTAGACCTGAGGCACAATGTTAACTTGTATATCGAACAACTATGGTTCACGGGTGCACATAATGCCGAGTCGTCGATCCGTCTTTATACCTGATGGTCATAGTTTGTTCATATACGAAGTTACACGTGTGCGCAATATGGAATCTGTCTCCTTGTTATATGCAAGGTATGATAATGATGTCCTATGCGATCTAATTGTGACACTGCATTGAAATCCTCGGCCGAGGTTGTAACTGAGAATAAATTGTTTATGTCTCAAATAAAATGCATGTCAATTAGATTTGTGCATATGATCGAATTAATGACTTGACAAATATTCCATGGTCTTTGTTTGATCGGGACATAGTAAGACAGAATGATTGGATTACACTGTAGCCAAAGCTGACAGGTTCATTATGTTCTTAAAATATTCACACTATCTGGGTAGCCATGACATATTGCTAGATGTCAATCGTGGCTTGTAGGACCTAAAAGATTAATCGGGACAATTAATTCTTTTGGAAGTACTAATGTGTTAGTACAAGTCTTACTACAAGCTTAGTGATGAACTTAGGGATGTCACACACCATAAACAATTAGGATGACGTGGAACAAGAGAGAAATATCATTGCAAATATGTTTGCAATTACTGCAATCGAATTGAGTCGATTTGAAATTAAATTAAATGAAATTTAATTTAATTTGTATTATAGTCACGAGCCTACTTGCATATGATGCACACGCATGCCCAAAGTAAATATATGTTAACATACCAAACAAGTTGGCTTTAGTGCAAGTGGGAGATTGTTAGAAAAATGCCCTAAAGCTGCTAAGGATTATGTTATTTTAATTAATCCTTTATCCGTTTAATTAATTAATTAACTAAAAAAAAATTAAAGTGTGCATGTGCACGAAATCGTGCACATGCACGATTTGCACAAAATCGTGGGGTGAGATGGTCAGCGGTTGCTGACCATCATGCACGTAGCATGCACGATCAGCAACTGCTGACCATCATGCACGATATTGTGCACGGACGATCAGCGGTTGTTGACCGTTTATGCACAATCGTGCATAATCGTGAGGATCAGCAACGGTTGCTCATCCCACGATCAGCAACCGTTGCTGAACCGTGAAGTGCTCGTCCAATAAATGCCTTAAAAGAGTTAAAAATTGGTGCGAGAAGAGGCGTGCTCATTGTTGTTGAAAAACGGAGAAAAGGGTTAGGGTGTGCATTTGTGTTTTAGAGAGAAAATGATTTGCTGAAAACAGAGAGCAAATTGTGTGCGTGTTCTTGTGTCTTCAAGAGACACGAGGAAGAGAAACAATTCTCTCGTTCGGGCCGTGACTACTATGCATCAAGAATACGACGGATTCTTTTCACGTGATTGCTAGCACGATCGAAGTGGTGGATATCCGAAAGTTCTCTTCCGTTCGACGTTCGTTGTTGGTGTGTATGAACTAGAGGTCCGACGCCATGGGACTCGTGGATGCAGAACATTCGAACCGACTTGTTTCAAAGCGCTTCAAGAGGTATTTCGTTTAACTCCCTTTTATGTATAAATTTTTGATTGAAACGCACGAACAACGCCTTAGGAGAATCATGTGTAAAATATATTTTGTTTCCGCTGCGTTTATTTCGTTAATTTTTCCTTATACATAATTCATGAGACCCCAACAAAAAAGCCTTATTTGCTTGTCCAATATTTTCCTATTTAATCACCAACGTATCTTTCCGATCAGGACGTAGATAAACTGCAGGTCGATCTATGCGCTTTCTCTAAGTTCTGTTGTTTGTTCCTTAGCTCCTTAGGAATGAAGGGGCAAAAGTACAGTCTAAGTGCCATAATCAAGAAGGTAGACTTAAGCCGCCATAACTTTAAAATAAGACACTTGAAGACAGGTTTTGAAGTTAAATGGGATACTTTAAGTGCCACTCGGCGAAGATTCCTAGAATGGCTTTACGCGACTTTCCGGCTGAAGCTTGGTCCAAAAACGGCATAATTTTGTACGTTGACATTGACGGAGAAAATACAAAACGACGCCGTTTCGTTAGGACACGTGTAAATAATAATATAAAAATTAATTATATTAAATTTAAAATATTCAAAAAAAAATTTTAAAAATAAGAAAATTTAAAAAAATTAAAAAAATTAAGAAAATTTTAAAATTTTTTAAAAATTAAGAAAATTTAAAAATTTAAAAAATTTTAAAAATTAAGAATTTTTTTTAAAAAGGGGGTCGAACGGGACGGCTCCCTCATCGCCCCATTTGACCTCCCCCCTTTTTTAATTTTTTTTTAAAATTTTTCTTATTTTTTTAAATTTTTTTTGAATATTTTAAATCTAATTCAATTAATTTATATATTATTATTTAAACGACACGAAACAAGATCATTTTGCATTTTTCCGCTTACGTCGGCGTGCAAAACAACGCCGTTTTGAACCAAACTCGCCGGAAAATCGCCACGTCAGCCATTTACGATTAATAGCCGACACTTATGTCAGTGTCCATTTTACTTCCATATTAAAAGACTTAAGTGTATAATTTTAAAGTTATGTCACTTAAGTGTCCCAACCTCCCACCCTCGGAATGAAGGGAAAGACATAAGGACAGGCTTTTCAAGCTAAGGTAAGAAAGTCAGCCTTTACTACCGTAAAAGCAATTCCTTCGTGGGACTTGGATTAGCGGCATATCCAACAAGGAGGCAAATTAAAAGGGTTAATAATGCGAAAATGTGAAGCAAAATAGGTGATTCGAGAGTGATCATTATTCGGACGTATTTTAAAAGTAAAGGATACGCAAAAATGAGATATATGAACTCGAGTCCACGCAAAGTGCAATATGCAAGTTTATACAATATAGATATTTTTGGTTCGGGATCAAATTCCAAATGAATTCGATCCCTAATTTTTCTTATGAAAAGCACAAATAGTCTATAAGCAAAAATTTAAGTGTAAAAACTATATTTAAATTGAAAGAAGAACTAGAAAAGTTGAACAGCATGTAATGAAAAATAAATGTAAAAATTAACCACGTCACTCATGTCAAAAGATGCAAAACATCCTTTCCTTTCAGATAAGCCTACGACAGCATCGATTTGGCAGGGGAATTCATAAACTTGATCTAGAAGTGAGGAGACACATGGTAACTAAAAATTTGACAAATCAACTAAGGCATAACGTCATAAACCATAGGTAAAGAAAGAATGAGAACTCCAAACATCAAAGTGACCCAATATTCTAAGTGACAAATCTGCCAGAAAGTAGCATACACTTGAGGCGTTACAGATTTTGCCAGCTGAATTTTTTTAGGAGAAAATCAACTGGTGCACAACTTTCCTTTCGAGACCGATGTGCTCACCCGGAGGGGCTGCTTTTTTCTCGCGGCGGTTGATTTTGGCCTCAACTTGTCTTCAGGGGGAATTCAATAGAATCAAGCTTGAAATTGACTCCAACGAATTTGCCTTATTCGCCTGCTCCCCTAGCTTCCCTTAACAAGGTGGATGGCCATGCACAGATATCAGTTAGAACTGAGGAGAATCCAGCATCACGTATTTGGAAAACAAGCCATTACATACTTCAATGCATCCTGTACTTGCGCCGACTTCTCAGCCGGACATTCACTGATATTCAGCTTTTCCAAAGATGTTAATTTTTCTAGGCCTTCAATTTGACCGATCTTTGTGCATCGAATGATCTCTAAAACTTTCAGCGACTTCAAGTTTGATAGATCAGGTAAACTGAGGTCATCACAGTCAGATAGAATCAAACTCCTCAGTGAGGTTATCTGGCCAATCCCATTGAGATTTTGTATTTTGCAGTTTGATATATCTAGCCTCTTCAGGGCTTCAAGCCCTTCAAGCCCTTCAATCTCTTCTATCGCAGAGTGGTAGAGCTTGAACGCTAACAGCTTCTTGGGAAGCTCAGATACATCTCTACAGCTCAAACCAGGGGGGGTAAGCGTTTTGAGCCTTTTGAGGGGAGGAATATCCGTAGGCCCAAACTTCAGCTTGATAACTTGCGAAAGAGAAAGTTCTAGTTTCCTCAGTCTGGGAAACGATATCGAGAAGGATTGTTTGTCAATCATTCGTTTCACGTTGGATTCTGGCATCGGCAGTTTGGAGGGAGGTTGGCGTGCCTCCCAGTCCCCATCACTTAGGCACAGCTCCTCCAACTCCTTCAAATCTTCAAGAAGGGGTATCGCTTTCATCCTTTCAGAACTCACACGCAGACAAATTAGAGACGGGGGAAGCTTCGGCAACTCTTCAATTTCATCGCACTGAATTAAATCCAGGGTGTGAAGACCACGGATGGTGGAGATTGCAGGGGGTAGGCTAGATATACTGGAATGGCCCAGCGTCAATGATCTCAGACAATGTAGTCCCTTAATATCATGGGGAATGGCCCCCTTCAAACTCCAACACCAGGACGCATGTAGTTCTTCGAGCTTGGTTAGATACCCAATCTCCCCAGGAAATGCTCGAATGAAAGATGAGTCCATTCTCAGCACTTTCAAGCTTTTCAGATTTCCTATTGAATCTGGGAGTCCAGAGACACTAGTTGCCGATATATCCAACTCCTCTAATGACCCAATTTCACCGATGGAATATGGAAGTTTCTCCAAACAACGGCAATCCCTCAATGACAAGCGTCTTAACTTTTGCAGCTTTCCCAGTGAGCTCGGGAGCTTAGAAATTTTGGCACCTTCTAATGAGAATTCAGAGAGAGCAGTCAGATTACAAATTGAACTGGGCAGGTGAGTCAAAGGGAAGCAATTTAAGCCACTGAGAATTTCGAGTTGCTTCAAATTGCCTATGGAGATGGGGATCTGCCGTACAGAAGTCCCGTCAATAAAAAGCTCTTTCAGAGCTGTCGTACAACCTAGTTCCACTGGCAACCAGTTCAATTGGGAGCAGAACTTCAAATTCAGGTAAACTAAATGTTTCAAATTGCCAATTGAAGGATCTAGCTTCACCAAATGAGAACATCGTTCAAGAATCAGGATTTCCAAATCTTTGTAATCAGAGAAGTCAGGAGTGAACAGTAAGTCAGAACACCCGGTAAGATTCAAGACTTTCAATTTCTTCATCTGCAAAGCCAAAAGGGAAAACACTCACATGGTCAATTCGCAGATATTTAATTCAACAAAGCAACTATAAAACAACCAAATGAATACCAAACCACCTTGATTTTACTCCAACCTCCCCATTCTTCCGTGACTTTGCTCCAAGACAGATCAAGAATAACCAACTCTCTTAATACAAAATTTTCTGCTCTAAAATCCAGAGGACACCTTTGCCAACAAAGCCACCTTAAACTCGGAAATACACCTGCAAAATCTCCGGAAACTTCTGCACCATCCAACTTGAGAAAACTTATAACTGGCATGAACGCAAAATTTACAGCTGTTAATATGCATAAATCACGAGCTTCAACCTCTCCGATTCCCTACATATAAAATAAGTATCATTATCATCAGAAGCTGTAAATCAAAATATCAATCAGGAAAAAAGGATGCTTTCCTTGCCCCACATGCTAAATGGTACGTACATAATATTATTCCCTCAGAAAATGTGACATAAAAAGAAAAATGCAAGATGTTTGTTTGCCAAAGACAAACTGAACCAAAAGTTTTTACCTTCTCCCTGTTCATTGCTTTTCGAATCATATCCTGCGTGAAAATTCTACGTGAACTTGGATCTCCAGATCCCTCTTGCTTAAAAATTCTTTTGCCAAAGCATCTCAGCAATCTGTGCATCTGCAGTTCATTGTTTTCTCCAATTTTTACCAGGGGCATTAGAATGCAACCAGAAGATGGAAGGTAACAATTGGGCCACATATATGAAGCAATTCGGGCATCCACACCAGAGATAAAACATGCAATGTCCAGATATATATCTTTTTGCCGATGATCCAGTTCTCCGTAACATATATCCAATAGCTCTTGAAGGCCAACCATAGTCTTTTGAGAACTCATCGGACGTGCTTTCATTGCCTTCTCCATCTTTTCCCATTCTTGTATTGATTTACCCCGCAAAAATGAACCGATGACTTCAACTGCTAATGGTAGTTTCTTTGTAGCATCGACAATGCAGTTTGAGAGTCCATCATAATCAGGCATGGAAGATTGCATCCTGAATGCATGCTTGCAGAAAAGTTCAAAAGCTTGACCATCATCCAACTCACTAACCTTGTAGGTGGGAGCCTTGTCGGAATCATACCCTTCGAGAATTTCCTCATTTTGAGAAGTCACAATTACTCGACTACCTGGACCAAACCAATGAAGCTGGTCTCCTACAATAGCATGAAGATCGGATGGCTTTTCCACGGCATCGACAACTATTAGAACTTTCATTTCACAAAATATATCCACGAAATCTTTTATTGTTTCATCAAAAGAAGGATCTTCATGATCTCGTTCAAGGATATCACGTATCAACTTATTTTGCAAAAACTGCATTCCACCAGAACTTTGTGTGGTTTCTTCGACCTCTGCAAGAAAGCTACAACTGTCGAAACAAGAAGAGATCTGGTCGTATACAGCCTTGGCGAGAGTCGTCTTGCCAATTCCATCAGTACCATAGATTCCAATAATGCGCACCTCATCACTGCCCTCCATCTCCAGTAAGTCAGTGATTTGTTTGGCACGATCATCAATTCCAACCAAATTCTGAACAGCTGCAATTGCATAATTCCTATCCGAGGCTCTCATGTCTACTGTTCGCTGTCCAGCTTCATCTTTCATATTCTCCATGCTCTGCAATAAAAAGAGAATTTCTTCACCAAAGTATTATCATAGATGGAAAAAAGAACAAACGTCACCTGATTAGTCTCTCTTTTCTAACATTGCATCACTTCCACACATGAGATTGGAAATCATTTTCCGAATGAGATTTAACCCTAGGAAACATTTTTGGTCACATATCACCAAATAAGGGGAAAATTAACAATTTTCTTGAAAAATTTCCCAGAAAGGTTTTTTCCATTGTCATGAAGTTTTTCCCCAATAAACGCACCCTTAGACTCAGTTCGTTTGGTGGAAAATGTGACATTTCTGGAAAATGCTTTCCAAGAAAATGATAATACTTCCTGATGTTTAGCTGAAACATGAAAATGGAGTGAAAAATATTTTCCGTTATTCGGTAACGAAAATCATTTTCTCCATGCACTCAATAGTTAGAGAACAAGTTGAAGAGATCGACGGATGCGGTCGGCGAGGGAGAGAAGGCCGTGAACAGGGTCGACGCCGACGGGCTGTAGCTATTGTTCGGGGGCCAGAACGGGCTCAAGTCTTGCAACATGTGGGGCTCCGTCGCCGGCGGGACCGCCGGCGTCAGTATCATCAGCCCGTCGTCGCCGGCCACCGCCGACGGCCCGCCCATGAACAGGGTCGACGCCGACGGGCTGTTGTAGCTGTGGTTCCTGGGCCGGAACGAGCTCAAGTCTTGCAACATGTGGGGCTCCGTCGCCGGCGAGAAGAAATCCGCGGATATCGCCGGCGGGGCCGCCGGCGTCAGTATCATCAGCCCGTCGTCGCCGGCCACCGCCGAAGGCCCGCCCATGAACAGGGTCGACGCCGACGGGCTGTAGTAGCTGTGGTTCCTGAGCCAGAACGGGCTCAAGTCTTGCAACATGTGGGGCTCCGTCGCCGGCGAGAAGAAACCCGCGGATATCGCCGGCGGGGCCGCCGGCGTCAGTATCCCCTGACTCTGGGCCAGCTGGACGTCTCCCAACATACACATCAGCTCGTCGTCGCCGGCCACCGCGGACGGCCCGCCCATCTCCGCGGCGGCGGCGGCAAAGCCCTTTTCCCTGCCCGTCGGGCTGGTCTGCTCTATCGCCGCCACTCTGGCCGCCGGGGACACGTACCCGGAGGAGGTGGAGGAGGACCCCGTGAGCTGCTGGACGATGGACATGAAGTTCCGCTCCTCGACGTGGATGACCTTCGGCGAGATGTCGAAGATGATCATGGGCTGCTGCCGGTCCGCCCCGCCGCCGCCGCCGGCAGGTTGGTCGGGCGAGGGGCCCACGAAGATGAGGACGCCGGGTGGGGCAGCCGGTGAGGGCGGGGCGGCTTCTGGACGGCGTGGGACTGCTTGGCGACCCGGAGCGGGGAGGGCCGGGGGCCCTGGAGGGGAGCTCCTTCTTGGGCGGCGACGGCAGCGGCGGCTGCCTTCCTCCGCCGGAGGGATAGGAAGGCTCCATGATTGAGGCTATATCGGGTCGGTCTTGATGGGGGAGGAGGAAGGAAAAGGAAGGGGGTGATGAAGAAGAGGCCGAGATTTGGTGGGCAGCGGTCAAAATGGATGCTGAAGCTAAGAGCAGAGCAGAGGAGGAGAGAGAATAGAGAGAGAGAGAGAGCATTACATTTATGACCGGAGAAAAGTCAACAATTCATCGAAAGGGTCCTCCTGTAATTTTCCAAGGCCCCGCATTCGTTGTTTTATTATTATTGGCACTGAGCTTATGCAAGGAGGATGATGGTTGGCTGAGGTGGGCAGAACGCCCCTGCTCATTTCATCAATGGGCCGCACCGTCCTCCTTCTTCTAGAGAGATTAAGGAAAGATTAGAGCTTTTCACATTTATAACCCGTTTTTGCATATGAATCCGGACTGATCCTTAACAGGTTTAAAGGAGAAAAAATAGGAGAAATAACTCATGAGGGATTGGACTCCCCAATGTCGCTTTCTGTATTTCCATCTGAATAGGGAAGAGAAAGATCTAACTTTGTTATAATGGGAGCATATCTAACTTAGCTATAAGAATAAATAAGTATGGTTTCTTTCTCTCTCTTCCCCTTATGCTAAAATCAAAATTCTGGCGTCTGGTAACCAGAATTGGAAGAGCAACAACATTCATTTCCCAATCAGTTTGACCGGTTTGATGTACCCTTTTGGAAAACAAGGATTTCAAAACTAAAAAAATTACCAACTTTTGATGAGGAAGTAAGTATGGCCAGAGCCCATGTTTAACTGTCTGCCGCCATGTCATGGGAAAGTTCTTTGTTATTACCTTTTCCAGTTGTCCGGATCTCTCTCGTTCTCGCGTATAAGAATCTCTAATCAAGAAATGCGGGAGATATCGTGTCTAGTTTCGAGGAAGGGGAGGCCGTCTGGACTTTCTTTCTTTGGCCTGCCTCATAATCTTTTTATGTACTTCGACCTGTGAGCTAATCTCGCTTTTGAGGATCTCTTTCTTTGGCGTGCCTCAGAATCTTTTTATGTACTTCGACCTGTCACTCGACCCTATGAGCTAATCTCGTTTGAGGCATTTAGTGGCACTTTTGAGGATCGCTTTCTTTGGCGTGCCTCATAATCCTTTTATGTGCTTCGACCTGTCACTTGACCTATGAACTAATCTTGCTTGATGCGTTTAGTTGCACTTTTGAGAAAAGCTTTTAAGAAAATATAAATGATTTCAAGTTAAAAAAAATAATATGTAAATTGTGTTTGTTAAGTTGTGATAAAAAAATCCATTATGAAATACTTTAAGTAAAAGAGTATTTGAAAAGAATATATTTACAGCAAAGACGGGCCACAGGCGAGGTCAAGCCTCGTTGGGTCCTCGCTCAAGACTAGTGAGCTTGGGTGAGGCAGCCTTGTTGACCTCTAGCAACCATCCTCACCCACTCACTACTCTAGCGAGGTCCAAGCTCGCCTGTGGCCAGTCGTCAACCATCGCCATGGCCGGTGATTAGACGAAGAAGAAGGAAAAAAAAAGTAAAGAGAATGAAAGAAAAGGAAAAAAAAATAACATAAAAATTTAAAATAATTAAAAACTCGATTTCAAAAAAATAAAAATAAAAATAAAAGGTGTTTGGTGAAAAAAAAATACTTAAATATAAGTGAAAGAAACAAGATCTAAAAGATGAAAAACATTTTCCCTGCTTATGTTTTTTTCATTGATAGAAAATATTTTCCTTGACTAGTTTATTTTCCGTAAACCAAACGGCAAAAAATCCAGCAAACATTTTTCTGAAAGTTATTTTCTATTACAAGCCTTCACTTATAAGAGGAATCCTCTCATCCTTTCCAATAAAAAGGCAAATTATGTTGAGGAATATCTTCATTGTATGAAAAAACAAAGATATGTAACTGACCTCGATGGCAGCTTCGACTCCATCCTTCAGCTGGTTAACATCTTCAAGCTCATTAAGGATTGTTATACTGCTGCCTCGAATAATATTCAAGACTGGCAAAAGCTTTAAATTTTCGCATGCGTCCAATGCAACAGGATGGGAGAATATTGGTAAAGTGGGACGAGCAGAAAAGATACCTTCCACCTTCCTGAGACGTCGTAAATCTTCGAGCCCGTTAAGGTTTATTGTCCGTTTGCAATGAAAAACTTTCAGGACTTCCAAAAGCTTTAAATCTTCGAGACCATCAATCTATGCTAAATCGCAGTCCTCTAGTTCTAGTTCTGACAGATGTTTCAGACTAGAAAATTTTAGCTCTGGAATCTTGCAGTGTTTGAGACGCAGAGTCCATAAGTTTGAGGAGGGAAGTTGTGTGAGGTCTAGCTCCTTCATGTAGGATAAAGTGAGTTCTCGGAGCTTGGTAAGACCACGAAAATCCCCAAAGAGATTGGTGACATTTGGAAGGGACAATTCCAAGGTCTCTAGCCTTGTCAATCCCATGATCCACCACATATTTGGGGTCTGATTTGATGACCCCGCTTCTATCTGCTCATCAACATTCAAGCATAGCTCTTTTAGATTCGTCAAATTTGTCAATTTGAGGTCTGCCATAATTTTAAATTCACAACAGAGAGTGACTAAACTGGAGGGCAACTCTTGTACTACTTGAAGTTGTTCACATTTACGTACGTCAACGGTTCGAAGAAGAGGAAGACTGCAAATGCCCTGAGGCAGCCCCACCACAATGGATGACGATAATCTCAAAATTCTCAAGGAGGATAGTCCTGAAATATCACAACTATCTTGGGCCTCCAAATTTGTGCAGCTAGAGAAATCTATCTCTTCCAGTTTCTCTAACTTCACAATATCTTTAGGAAATTTTTGTAGGGGGGTGCGTTCCATCTTCAGCGTCTTCAAATTACTCAAATCCTTGACTGACTCTGGTAGTCGTGTGATTCTAGTGTCCGAAAGGTCCATTTCCTCCGGCTCCTTTAGCTTCCCAATGGAAGATGGAAGTTCACACAACTTCTCACACTTCCTTAGAGAAAGTCTTTCAAGCTTAAGAGGAAAATCAAAAGTTTCTGGAACCCAATCAATATTAGCACCATCCAGAGCAAGACTTTTGAGTTTCGTCAGGTGGCCAATTGGGGATATGTCCTTCAACTTTTTACAGTTACGAGCACTAAGTACTTCAAGGTTCCTCAAAGAATTATTTTCGATATGAATTTCTACGATGTCAGTTCCGTCAATCAGAAGTTTCGTAAAAAATCCCTTGCCACTCAGTCGTAGGATCGGCAGTTGGATTGCCTTGCAGTTTCTCAAATTCAAGGATTTCAAGCGCTTCAGTTGCCTGATGAACGCCCAAAGCGCAGGTGACCGAGTACAATCTTCCATTATCAATATCTCCAAATCGGTTGAAGCTGAACTCTTCAACAATACCCTATGCAGATCACATCCTTGTAGGTTCAAGACTTTCAATTCCTCCACCTTCTGCAATGAACGTGCAACAAAAGATATCAGACTTTACTCACTCACACCTAAAATCTTATCGAGAGATTTAAAAAGTAAATATCAGCCATACCTCCATGATTTGCCTCCACTCTTGTGGATATTTGGTGACTGGACTCCTAGACAGATCGAGAATGAGTAACTTCTTCAAATCTTACATAGCTCAGGAATGAAATGACAATCTCGCCAATCAAGCCACCTCAAATTTGGAAGAAGATTTTCAGACTTTCCCTCAATGGTAGTCCCATTGAGTCTGAGGTACCTCAAATTCGATTTTTTGCCAAGTGCTTCACATGTAAAACGGACGGTGCCACCCTCTTCAAGTGTGAGACTAATGCCTTCGACACTTTCATTATGCTGTCAAGTGTCGACGGGGGAAGACGGATGAGTAAGTTGAAAAACTTTAATTTCTTAATCCTTTAAATCAAATGAGACAAATTAAATTTACAAAAATCAAGTGGGTATCCATTTCGCGCTCCGAATCGTGTTTAAGAACAAATCCGTTTTTTTCCCTGCTCCAGAGATTGAATAGTTTATACTAAGAGTGTCAACGGTTCGGTTCGGTTCGGTTTTTTTGAAAACCGAACCGAACCGAACCGTTAGAAAAACTTTCTGAACCGAACCGAATACGAAATTTCGGTTCGGTTCGGTTTTTCGGTTTTCGGTTTTCGGTTTTTTGCATTTCTTTTATTTCCTCTTTCCTTCTCTGTGTCGTCTTCCTGGACGCTCGCATCATCAAAAACCCCCAAAAACCAGAAACAGACGCGACAGCATCAATCTTGCAACCGAGATTGTCATACCTTCCGTTCCGAATGGACGAGGTTGAGGAAGCTCCATCATGCACGACCCACACGACGACGAATCGACGCGGTGGCGCGGGACGCGACTGAATTATGGAAACGGAGAGCTGAAAGACTTTGGCGAACCGGCGGAGCTCTCGAACAGAAAAGCTTCCCACCGAGAGTTTCCCGAGCTCGAAGCGAAGCTGGACTGGAAATCACTGGGAGCCCGTCGCAGATCTGCGACACGAAAGCAATGCAGATTCGCTCGGGAGATGGTTTCCCGCCTCCGATCTCAGCCCGAATCAGGCGCGCGCATTCATCTTCGCCTGCTTCTTCTTCGACCTCCAGCATTGCTGCCTCCTACCCAACTCCTCTCCCGCCCTCCACGTTGACGCTCGGGTAACCATCACCGTCCCGCTCGCACTGTTGCTGCAGCGGTGACTGCTGCTGGGGAGGGGGCTGGGGGCTCTCGAGCTGGACCACCATGGATTGGAGGGAGGCACGCGAAATCGAGCCAAAGGAGACGAGAGTCAGGGGAGAATAAAATCGAATTTTTAATGGTTTATCGGTTTGTGGTTCGGTTCGGTTCGGTTAACCGATAAAAACCGAACCCATAAAAAAATATCGGTTTTTAATGCGAACCGAACCGAAAACCGAACCGAACCCAAAAAACCGAATTTTTTGGTTCGGTTCGGTTCGGTTCGGTTATCGGTTCGGTTCCTGACACCCCTAGTTTATACTAGGAAGCACGGACACTCTCCTGAGCCCTTCCGTGTTGCGACACGCAGTAAGTTCCGGCATGCACGTGTCACAGGGTAGAGGTAGCGGGGGTTGGTGTTCTTGAGGGAGGCGGAGAAGCGGGAGGTGGAGGACTCGTGTGGGCGCCGCGCCCAGCGATGAGTTCCCACCCAACGCCTCCGCCGCTGCAGATCCGATCTGGCTAGCTAGATCTGCAGCAGCCATGGCAACGACGGGGGAATCTCTACGGAGCCCAATCGCTACCGACATCTCGATCTAGCCTGTTTGGGCCATGGACAAGCCGGTCGAGGCCAGGAGCCGTCGGAATCTCGACCTAGCCATCGCGGCCATGGCCAAGCTTCCACTGGAATGGCATCCCCTGCTTCCACTTGGGGCTGCCGTCGCATTCCTTGACGGTCATGCGAGCTTCTTGGTCTGGAAGACGAAGCCGCCGACGACGACGAAGAGAGGCAAGGGTCTCACCGGGTTCGGGCACGAGGTTCGCCCGGCAGACGGGACACGTGGTTTGCATCAGCGCCACGTTTGGATGCGGATGCAGTCGCAACACAAATCATTTGCTAAATATATTATTATATCGATTCTTTTCAAAAGAATATATAAGAGAATTCTGCAGTATCGCGTTCAGCATAAGAAAAAATCGATGTTGAGAACATGTGTTTGAATAAATTACCGAAAAAACATGTGCATTCGAATCAAACAAAAAAAAATGATAATTTATTATGTATATTTAAAAATATTCATTTATTATATATAGTGTCATTACATGTTGGAATTTTTCATTTTCTTGAAAAATGACATATCAACGCATCATGTTGCGTGCCGATACTATTTAGAATTTATATTATTTATGGATGGTTTATCTGAATGCATTCGTGACCCTCTTAAAGAAATTTCTAAAAGCTTTTGAAAACTTACCTGACCATCCTTTAGAATGGAACGTGCGTCACTGAACTTCCAAATCCTGCAGCGCTTTCAAAGATCCTTCCCCAAGACAATTTTCCTTCAGAGGTCTCTTAATAGTCTGTGCATCTTAATTCATTATTTTCTCCATCTTCCAAGAAATGCATGTTGCGAAGTTCTTTTGTTTCAAAAGGAGGATAGCAACCACAAGCCTTCCACATGTAAGAGGGAGTCCTCTCATCCTTTCCAACAAAAAAACACGCTATGTCTAGGAATATCTCCTTTGTACGTTCATTTAATAAATCATAATTTGTGTTCAAGGTAGCTTCCACTTTTCCCTCATGTGGATGATCTCTTAAGTAATCCTGGATAATTCTCCATGTCTCTGGAATGTACTCATCTTTAAATAATTTGCCCAAAACACAGTAGCCATAGCCTTCTACTTGTGAAGAAGAATATGGATACCTCGTCTGATGTCTCTAAAGGGAGTGACCCCGTAGGAGAGTTTGTCGTTGCAATAATCATGTCCTTGTAATCCCTATAGGGAAGGCCATTGACATTAGGATAGCCATGGCTTTGTAATTTCCGACACTTCCGGATTGTTATTAGGCATTCATAAGACAACTTCGTGTTAGATTCGTCCAGCAGAGCTTCTAGTTTCCGATAGCTAGAAACATAGAAATCACACAAAAAGTCTAGCTCATCAACACCATCAATAGATTGTCGCTCATGGCACTTGACGATTGACAGAGCCTTCAGCATCTGTAAGTTTGATAACTCACATATTTTGCTAATAGGACACTTTTTAATGGTTAAAGTCTCCAATGATTCCGATGCAACAAGACCTGGAATCTCAATCAGCTTCTCACATCCTGAAACCTCCAAATGTGTTAGCTTCGCTACTTTCGATGGACTAATTAGTTTCTCCAGTGAACTGCACTCATAAACAAGTAATGCATTCAAAGATTCTAAACCGTTGAGGCCCTCAACAATACGGAGCTCATAGCAGTCTGATATAACCAAAAGCTTTAGCAACTTTGAGTTTGACAGGTCGTATAACCTTTCAACGGAACCACAATACTGTACATTCATTTCTTCCAAGAACTCTATGGCCTCCAGACCTTCAATCTCATCTAGCTTCGGACATTCTGATAGCCACAATTCTTTAAGTTTCTTTAAGCTTGCCGGGATGAATAACCTTTGGAGGAGTTCACATTTAGTCACTGACAATGCTCTCAGTTCTTCAAGTCCACTGAGATCAATTTCTTGAAGCTGAGATTGAGAAAGTCGTAGCTTGGACAAGTTTTTCAAGTTGGAAAAGATTAACCAAGATATTATTGAGTTGAAATTAACAAGCTGCAGCTCTCATAAGGAGGGAGGAAGCTGATGTAGCTAGTATAAGCACCTAGAGGGGGTTGAATAGGTGTAAAAACAATTTTTGAGATACCACAGCAATACTAAGCAGACGATATAAAGGAAATACTCTTTTGCTTAACCAAAATGAATTACGATCAAAGTAAAGTAAAGAGTAGGGAAGAGAAGATTAAACACAAGGTTTATAGTGGTTCAGCTTATCCTAAACCTACGTTCACTCTTCCGCACTGACAGCCTATCGGCTGGATTTCACTATGAACAAAAGAGATGTTACAGCACAGCTTTTCATTGATTCCACAGTGTAGATGTTCTACCACACTTCGTCAAGGTTTCTCACAAACATAAACTCTCTTTTGCGTACAAGATTTCGCTCAAATGAATTGACTAAACAACAAGGAGCTTCAGACTTTGGAATTCTTCTATCGCGCACTTCTCGAACAACTTAGAACGTCTTCCTTATATATTCCTTTACGCCATCATACCCATTGGCACTTACCAAAGGAATTCCTCCAATCTACCCGTTGGACGGAATCAATTAGGAAGATCATTTGAGCTATTAAAGGAACATGTCGATAGCCCATCAATCCTGTTCGCCCATACAATCAGGATCTCGGTTTCCATAAGTAGAACCTTCCACGAATATTTCGCCAATCATCAGATCCTTAATCTTCGAATCAATCTCGATCAATTAAAAGGATTCTGTTATGTCATATCCAACCAAGAGATCTTCTCCAGTCGATAATGTCATATCCTTAATAAATCATCCAGATCTGGATAGCCTTTCTTCAACGGATTAGAAACTATCAATGAGGATAGACTTTGAATCTTGAGTCTGGCTGTCCGGAGGTCTTCAGACTTTAAACAACAGAGTCTGCAAGCCTTAAGACTAGACTGATGGAAACGTTTTGTCAGCTTCAAAACATTTCAAGAAGATTTCTCCAACAATCTCCCCATTTTTGATGGTGACAAAACTTTCCTGCGAGATTTGGATAACTTTGACTCGCAAAACATTTCTCAAACAAATATACATATCTTATAAAAATAAATGGCTAAATGAATAACACTAGAATGCAACCACAGAAAATAGGTTAGTCTTGAATATGATAAAACCATCCATAAGATATCAATAGCAGTCAAATCCAAATTCAAATCCAGACACAAAATTAAAGTCAAACATCAATCCAAATCAAACAATCAAAACGATTAAAAATTCAAAGTTTGATTCAAATCTTGCACTTCTCCCCCCTTTTGTCAACATTAAAAAGGTTGAGATGAAAATGGAATAGAGTCAAGATTGCTTAGGAACGCGGACAAGCTGGAAATCTCCCATGAACTGAACGATCCCTTCCAGCCTTTTCAAGTCTTCCTTCAGTTGTGCAACCTCCTCACCCTTATCATTAGCCTGAATCTGAACAGAGAGAGCTTGGATCTGATCTTTCAAGGAACCTGAAGAAACTTGACCTGTATTCTGCAAGCTTTGAACCTCACATCCCAGAGCATAGATTTGACCGTGCATCTCCAAGTGAATATCCATAATTCTGCGAAAATTTGCTGAGCTGTCGGTCTGCATACTGGCTTTAGCACGCTCTGTAGACGATGGCATATCAGAATAATCGCGCAAATTTGGCGATGAAGCATCATGTTCTTCTTCAGGAAAATGAGAGGCATGAATGTCTTCTGGGTCGGCTGGAGAGCGGCTGACTCCCTCACTGGTAACAACTGATATCCCTCTTTTCTCATTATCTCCCCCTGTTTCTATGCCTTCAGGTGGAGAAGAGTGTTTTTCAGGCTCTCCTTCCTCTTGATTCATTCTCTCTTCTTCTTCTTCAAGTCTTTCCTCCTCTGCTTCTTTTTCGCCAACTGCTCTTTCTTCTTCTTCTCTCTCTTCTTCTGTCTCATGTTGTTCCATTGACTCTGGACTAGTACGACTTATCTTCTTCAAAGCTATGGCCGAAATGGTAAGGTCATCATCATCTTCATCTTCCACGATGAGAGCTCTTCTTTTCTTGGGTGGAGCAACCATGGGCTCCTTCCCTTTTCTTTTTGATGCAGAAGAGATTTGATGAGACTTTACAGGAGTCTTCTCTTTAAATTTCTCCAACGCCTTGCTTAGCTCCTTCAGACGCATCTTGGTCACCATTTTTAGCCCTACCACCACATGATCACACGATCGAGCACAAAGAATTTGTGGAGGCTGAATGTTCAGATGTCTGAATAATTTTGTGACAAGACTTGGATAAGGAAGTTGACCTCTATCCTTCACCACTGCTCTATACATGTGGAACATAACAATGTGAGGAAGAGAAAACTTTTTCCCAGTGACGATGGCATACATCAGCTTTGCCTCTGAACTTGAAACATCAGTCTTGGAAGTTGATTTCGGTCTGAGGCAATTGATCACAATCTTGTGAAGCAGAATGTTGAATGCACTTATCCTTAGGTAGGAAATCTTTTCCTCTGTTCTCTTGTCCTTAACAAGTTCCAATGTAGCACGAGCAATGGAAACTTTGATCGGTTGATATCTTCCTCTCTCAACCCCTAACACATCTGCCAGCATAACCATATCCACTACAAAATCTTGATCTTTGACACTGAAAGAGAATCTATTCGCATCCAGGAAACTAAGATTCGAATAGAAATAGACAGTTAATTTAGCATAAGCTTCTGTGGCGTCAGAATAGAACTGCTCAAGTTGAAGAAAACTAAACTTTTCCCTCAAGTTCACATTCACATCATCCAGAAAATCAAAATCCACACTCCTAGGGTTTATCACCCCACGCTTAAGCAATTTTGAGTATAGATCCTTATGTTCCTTCGATCTAAACAACTCTCCCCTTTTTCCTCGATTTTCCGCCGCAATACCCATCCTCGGTTGAAATTGGCTGAACAATTTGTCATCATCATTCCCATCTTTCGGATTAAATCCCCAATCACGAGGATCACTTGGGATATTTGCAAGGGATTCTTCTGCCACCCCTTTACGAGCAATTCCCAAACTTTCCATTTTCCACAAAAAGATATATTCATTCCCATATCCTTTGTTCTTAAGAAAATCATCGACGTAGTTCAATGGAGTACTAGTCCCTTTTAAAGCATGATAAAGCTTATAAATAAAAGAGGGCCTTTGAACTCTTACAGGATCTACGTCTTCAATGATTTCTTCCTCTTGTTGATGACCAACATTTTGAGGACTAGACGGTGGAGAATGGTGCTGCTGAGAATGTTGTGGGCTCTGTTGTTGATTTGGAGACACTTCTTCCTCGGTGAGATCGAAGTGAGTAGGCCCCTCACTCATTCGCCGTGGTCCCCTGCTTGCGATCCTCGAAGACTTTCTTGAAGACGACATCTTTCTCACTCTTTGAAAGATTTCTTGCTTGACTTTCCCAAGAAATATGACAACTTTTTCGAAGATTAGGCAAGAGAAGAAAACAGGAATGGAGGATCGGTGCTTTTTAGGGTTTTTGGAGAGTAAAGTGAAGAAGAAGCAACAGTGCATAATCAGTTAAAAAGGGGGCATACGGAACGTCATAAAGGAAGGTGAAAAGATGCCTTTTAAAAAATAACTGCCTTTTTTTTTTCGAGAAAATAGTCATTTCAAAAAATAACTTCTTTTTCAAAAGGAAACGTTGCAATAATCACGTCAATTAAAGATAGCAATAATAAGACACGGTTGATGATCGTACCTTTTCAAGATGAGATTCGAGAGAGAGAATAACTTACAGTTAAGGTCTTGTTTGCCTGAGTCTGAGAGTCTCTAGACTTTAACTTCTTCAAACTTCAAAATGTTGAGTCTGGAACGAATAATTTCAAATTGATTTTTCTCTAAAGGCTTTGTGAATATATCTGCCAGTTGGTTCTTTGAATCAACATACTGAATCAAAACTTCTCCATTTTGAACATGATCTCTAATGAAGTGATGTCGAATCTCTATATGTTTTGCTCTTGAGTGAAGAATTGGATTTTTGGTAAGATTGATTGCACTGGTGTTGTCGCAGTTAATCTCCGTGCATGAATCTTCAATTCCAAAATCTCTTAGCTGTTGTTTTATCCATAGAATTTGTGAATAGCAATTTCCAAGAGCTACATACTCTGCTTCTGCTGTAGAGAGAGCTATTGTACTCTGCTTCCTTGAAAACCAGGACACCATCCTGCCTCCAAGTAGTTGACAGGTACCCGAGGTGCTCTTTCTATCAACTCTGCAACTGGCTAGGTCTGCGTCTGAGTATCCAAGAAGAGTAAAGTCTCCTCTTTTAGGATACCATAGGCCGATGCTTGAAGTTAAAGCAATGTATTTGATAATGCGCTTTGCAGCATTTAAATGAGATTTTTTAGGGTCTGCTTGAAATCTGGCACAAATGCAAACACTAAACAAAATTTCAGGTCTAGAAGCAGTAAGATAAAGAAGTGAGCCAATGATACTCCTGTATAGCTTCTGGTCGACTTTCTTTCCTCCTTCATCTTTGTCTATCTTCAAGGAACTTGACATTGGAATGTCAGCCTTTTTGCAATTGTCCAGTCCAAACTTTTTGACAAGATCATTAGCATATTTTTCTTGATGAATAAAAGTTCCTTCCTTCAGTTGTTTCACTTGAAGCCCGAGAAAGAAGGTTAACTCACCCATCATGCTCATTTCAAATTCATCCAGCATAGTCTTAGAGAATTTCTTACACAGACTTTTATTAGGAGATCCGAATATAATATCATCGACATATATTTGAACTAGCACAAAAATTTTGCTTTCTCTTTTGATAAACAGAGTAGTGTCTACTTTACCTTTCACAAAACCGTTTTGAATTAAAAACTTACTCAGCCTGTCGTACCAAGCTCGAGGTGCTTGTTTTAAGCCATATAAGGCCTTTTTGAGTCTGAATACTGAGTCTGGTTTCCTTGGATCTTCAAACCCATGTGGTTATTCCACATAGACTTCCTCATGGATGAATCCATTTATGAAAGCACTTTTGACGTCCATTTGGAATAACCTAAAATTTTTATGACAAGCAAATGCAAGTAATAAATGAATTGCTTCTAACCTTGCTATTGGTGCGTAAGTCTCATCATAGTCTATTCCTTCTTCTTGCGTGTATCCCTTGGCCACGAGTCTTACTTTGTTTCTTACGACCTTACCTTTCTCGTACATCTTGTTTATGAAAACTCATTTAGCTCCAATAACAGATTTACCTTTTGGTTTAAGAGTCAATTCCCAGACATCGTTGATACTGAATTGCCTGAGCTCTTCTTGCATAGCTTCAATCCAGCTTTCATCATATAAAGCTTCATCTATGCTTTTGGGTTCTATTTCAGAAATAAGAGCCACAGCACTAGATTCTTCGCGCCTTTTGGATATTGTGCGAATTCCTTCATTAATGTCGCCAATGATAAGATCTTTGGGATGACTGGACTTATGCTTCTAGTTGCTGGTTAATTTGTCAGATTGATGGTCACTTCCTTCACTTGAATCTTCAACAATCACTTGCTGCTGGTCCTTCAAAGTCTAAGTTGCTTCTTGGGATTTAGACTTTGTAGAGTCTGGAGCAGGTTCAGGTTCTTCAAGATGAGTCTGAATAGATTCATTTTGTATAGAATCCTGGAATTTGACATTCATTGATTCTTCCACAGTTTTAATCTTCTTATTTAGACTCTATACGCTTTGCTTGTGGTTGAATATCCAAAGAAGATGCCTTCATCTGACTTTTCTTCAAACTTACCAACTCGATCATTTGCATTTTTCAGTATAAAACATTTGCATCCAAACACATGAAAATATGACACAATAGGCTTCTTTTCTTTGAATAATTCATAGGGGGTTTTTTCTAGAATAGGCCTTAGAAAAACTCTATTAATAATGTAGGGATAAGTACACTAATGGTGCCATAAGTTGTGTACGGCGCTCACTTTGGTGCCAAAAGTTTCGGTCGGATCACTTAATTGCCAAATTAGAGGAAAAATGCTCACTTTGGTGCCACCGGCGAAAGATTCCGGCCTCCGGCGAAAGATTCCGGCCAAAATGATTTTTTTTTTTAAAAAAAAAAATTGATAAGCCTTTAAACGACGTCGTTTTCGGTCCTCCTTAAGAAAACGACGTCGTTTTGCCGTCCTACGTGGATGGCTTCATGGAAACAACGCCGTTTAACTCACATGGAGAAGAAATTAGGGTTTCGACGGGGTCAAAGCCGTGGCCGTCGTCGGGGTTGGGGTCGGAGTCAGGGTCAAAGCTGCGGCCGCCGAGTGGCCATCATCGAGGTCGGGGTCGGGGTCGGGGTTGAAGCTACGGCCGTGGAGTGGCCATCATCAGGGTCGGGGTTTGAGTCGCGGCCGTCGAGTGGCCATCGTCGCGGTCGGGGTCGAGGTTGGGGTCGGAGCTACGGCCACCGAGTGGCCATCGTCGGGGTCGGGGTCGAGGTCGGAGCCGTTGCCGTTGAGTGGCCATCTTCGGGGTTGGAGTCGAGGTCGGGGTCGAAGCCGTGGCCGCCGAGCGCAAGGACCGTCGAAGATGGCGATGGCCAGAGATTAGGGTTTTGAATTGGGGGAGACACCAAACGGCATCGTTTTGGTGTTTGGATGCTGACTCAACTCTCCGACGAGCCACGTCGGCGTCAAAAATTAATAAAAAAAAGGCCACGTCGAATTTCCGGCCAATTTCGTCGGAGTTGGCACCAAAGTGAGCATTTTTCAAATTTTTTGGCACTTAAGTGATCCGACGGAAACTTTTGGCACCAAAATGAGCGCCGTACACAACTTATGGCACCATTAGTGTACTTATCCCAATAATGTAACATGCTGTAGAGACTGCTTCAGCCCAAAAATGTGAAGAGATGTTGCTTTCAATTAAGAGAGTTCTAGCAATTTCTTGAAGTGATCTATTCTTTCTTTCCACAACTCCATTTTTCTCTGGAGTATATGGAGAGGAGAACAAATGCTGAAAACCAGATTCATCACCAAACTTTGTAAAATCTTGATTTTCAAATTCACCTCCATGATCTGTTCTTATACTTGAAATAACATATCATTTTTCGTTTTGAACATTTTTAGCAAATTTTTCAAAATAAGAGAAAGTTTCAAACTTACTTGCTAGGAAATACACCCAAGTAAATCGTGAGTAATCATCCACGATTACTAGGCAATATTTATTACCTCCAATGCTATGTGTTCTAGTTGGTCTAAAGAGATCCATATGCAGAAGCTGCAGTACACGGTTAGTGGAAACTTGATTTATTGGTTTAAAGGAATTTCTTACCTGTTTTCCCAATATGCATGGTGTACATAGGTCAGACTTTTGGTATGATAAATTAGGTAGACCACGAACAAGCTTCTTTGTTGAAATATTGGCTATCTGCTTCATATTGATGTGTCCAAGCTTTCTGTGCCATAAGCTTGCTTAATCTTGTATTGAGATTAAACATTGCGATTCATCTGGTTTCACATCCAAGAGGTAGATATTTCCATGTCTTCGACCCATAAATGACTGAGTAGAGTCTTTACTAGTTCTTGAACATATACCCTCTTGAAAGTAGATTTTGAAACCGGTATCATATAGCTAACTGACACTGAGCAGATTGTAGTTGAGTCCTTCAACTAAAGAAACATTGTTTATTGTGAGGTTTCCAATCTTCACAGTTCCAAATCCCACTATTCTTCATTTGCTATTTCCTCCAAAAGAAACTTTTCCACCATTCACTTGAACAAGCTTTATGAAGCAATTTGAATCTCCTGTCATATGTCTTGAGCATCCACTATCCAAATGCCATTTTACCTTTTTCTTGATAGTGACCTGCATTTGAAAAAGAAACTCAAACTTTCTTTGGTACCCATATTTTCTTGGGTCCATTGGTGTTAGTTATGCTGTATTTTCCCATACTTTCTTAACAGGTTTCCAAACCATTGGACACTCTTTTTCAAAATGATCTGCACTATTGCACTTTGAACATCTTAGAGCATTGCGACCTACTGGTTTTACAAAAGTCCTTTTAAAATGATTTTTGTAAGCATCTCTTGTGGGTCTTTGTTTGATTCTTTCATTCACTTTAGGAAAATCAATTAAAGGAATGGTTTCAGCAGTCATTCCCAAACCAGATTGATTGAAATAAGGTCTTTGAACAGAAAGCATTTTTTCTAGTTTCTCAGATCCTATAGAAAATCTTTTGGAAATATTTGAGATATCATTTTTCAAGAATGCATTTTCTTTTGAAAGATTATCTTCACTTTCTCTAAAAGAAGAAACATTCATATCTAAACATTTCACATTTTCTTTCAAAACATTTTCTTGTTGTTTTAAGGCAGAATTTTCCTTTTTGAGTTCGGAAATCTTTTTAAGAGAAGTCTTAAGACTAAAACACAACTCATCAATGTATTTAGAAACTTTAATATGGATTTTGAAGTTACTCACCTCAAATTCACTGTCTGAGTCCGAATCTGTCTCGGAGTTTGAATCTGAATCTGATTGTGCCATTAGACATATGTTGGCATAATCATCATCACTTTCTTCACATTCTGTATCACTCTAGGTTTCTGCTTTAAGACCATTTTGATACTTTTCAGCTTTTCCTTTCTTCTTCCTCAGAAGAGGACAGTTGGGTCTGATGTGTCCCTTTTTTCTTACATTCAGAGCAGACTACATCTTTATTTGATTCATCATCTTCAACACACTTAGTCTGTTGCTTTTGAAAACTTTGTTTCCTTGGATTGAATCTTCTTCCTTTTCTGTTCAGCTTTCTGAATCTTCTTATAATGAGAGCAAGCTCCTCATCGTCTATATCGTCTTCAGAATCTGCAACATCATAATCATCATTGGATTTTAATGCAATGGATTTATTACCTTTAGGGTCTTCGTCTTCATTGATTCGTTCCACTTCATAAGACTGAAGAGTTCCAACCAACTCATCAACAGATAGTGGCATGATTCTTTGGGTCTCTCTGATTGAGATCTTTATGTGATTCCAATCCTTGGAGAGTCCTTGCAGTAGCTTATTTACCTTCATGGGATCAGAAATTGATTGACCTTGATTTTCAAGACCATTCACGATATCTGTAAAACGACTAAACATGTTAGTTATAGATTCTCCCGATTTCATTCTGAAGGCTTCGTATTGACCGAGGAGAATGTTGATTACGGTCTTCTTCACTCGATCGGTTCCTTCATAGGTAATATGTAATCTATCCCGACTTCTTTAGCCGTAACACAAGAAGATATTCTGTTATATTCGAGGAGATAAAGCACAATATAAAGAATAAATTGCTTTTGCATCAAGAGCTTATCTCTTGATTATCTCTTCCTGAGTCATTTGACTAGACTCCACAGTATCTTTTCCTCTTTCTGAGACAGGTGCAGCTTTAGGAATGATTCATTTTTCTACAACATCCCATTCCAGAGGATCCTTTGATCTAAGGAACGCCTTCATCTTGTTTTTCCATATGTTGTAATCCTTTCCATCAAAGTAAGGTGGTCTGGTATTGCTTTGCCCTTCTACCAGCTCTGGAGCCAACATACTAGCCATGGATCTTTAACTCTGAAGTAAAACACTTCAAACAAAGTGAGTACACAGGCTCTGATACCAATTGATGTAGCTAGTATAAACACTTAGAGGGGGGGTAAATAGGTGTAAAAACAATTTTTGAGATACCACAGCAATACTAAGCAGACGATAGAAAGGAAATACTCTTTTACTTAACCAAAATGAATTATGATCAAAGTAAAGTAAATAGTAGGGAAGAGAAGATTAAACACAAGGTTTATAGTGGTTCAGCTTATCCTAAGCCTACGTCCACTCTTCCGCACTGACAGCATATCGGCTGGATTCCACTATGAACAAAAGAGATGTTACAACACAACTTTTCATTGATTCCACAGTGTAGATGTTCTACCACACTTCCTCAAGGTTTCTCACAAACATAAACTCTCTTTTGCGTACAAGATTTCGCTCAAATGAATTGACTAAACAACAAGGAGCTTCAGACTTTGGAATTCTTCTATCGCGCACTTCTCGAACAACTTAGAACGTCTTCCTTATATACTCCTTTACGCCATCATACCCGTTGGCACTTACCAAATGAATTCCTCCAATCTACCTGTTGGACGGAATCAATTAGGAAGATCATTTGAGCTATTAAAGGAACATGTCGATAGCCCATCAATCATGTTCGCCCATACAATCAAGATCTCGGTTTCCATAAGTAGAACCTTCCACGGATATTTCGCCAATCATTGGATCCTTAATCTTCGAATCAATCTCGATCAATTAAAAGGATTCCGTTATGTCATATCCAGCCAAGAGATCTTCTCCAGTCGATAAGGTCATATCCTTAATAAATCATCCAGATCTGGATAGCCTTTCTTCAACGGATTAGAAACTGTCAATGATGATAGACTTTGAATCTTGAGTCTGGCTGTCCGGAGGTCTTCAGACTTTAAACAGCAGAGTCTGTAAGTCTTCAGACTAGACTGATGGAAACGTTTTGTCAGCTTCAAAACATTTCAAGAAGATTTCTCCAACAAAAGCTTCATGATACATTGCAAGTCTAGTCCAGATAAAATAAGCTTAGTTAGACGAGGAAGAGAACCAAACTTAGTAGGTGGTGCAGGGACACTAGAAAGAGACAATTCTAACTTCTTCAGTTTAGATAACCTCCTAATCCACCCTAAGCTGGAACTTGGCAACAGATATGATGAAGCTTTAAGCACATATTTAGAGCTATCAGATAAGAGCAAATCAACCATATTAGTCAAGTTTGAGAGATCCGGAAAAATGCGTAATGCTGATGATCGAAAATGCAGATAGATCAGACTTTTTGGAAGCTCTGGCAATTCTTGAACCTCATTACAACCTGTCAACTCCAGTCTTTCAAGGTGGAGAATATGATTGATTGTTGTCGGCACTCCAGAAATATGGGCACCTAATAGTTCGAGAATTTTCAAAAGAGGACAATGTGCCAATTTCAATTGGAATTTCACCAGTTAATTCTTCACAATCACTAGCATAGAGCTCTTCCAGATTATTTAACATTCCAATAGTACTGGGCAATTTCCTTATTGGAGTATTCTCCATCGATATCACTTTCAATTTCTTGAGATTTCCAATTGAATCTGGTAACTCAGCAATTTTAGTACTGGATAAATTCAACTCTTGCAAAGACTCTAGCTTTGAGTCTGGGAGTTTTCTCAACTTAATGCACCCAAAGAGAGAGAGAGAGAGAGAGAGACTCAAGTTTCACAAGCTTCCGAATAGTCTCTGGAAGCATGCTAATTTGTGTGTACCTTAGAATAAGGACAGACAGAAACTTCTTATCATCAATACAATCAAGAAGGCATTCAATTTGTATGTTTGATAGATCCAACTCCTTCAATGAACCCGGGAGTTCCAAAAAACATCCACTAGAAGCAAGGAGCTTCAGATTCGTAAGCCTTCCAATTTCTTCAGGCAAATCCTTAAGAAAGAGGCACTCTTTAAGATTTAAGTGAATCAGGCGCTTTAGCTTCCCAATGGAGGGATCAATCTCAACCAAGTTTATGCAATTGTAGAAACTCAGCCTCTCTAGATTGAAGCATGCAAAGAAGTCTGGTGTTCTAGTTATGCCTTCGCAACCTCTAAGGTTTAGAACTTTCAGATTCTTTGCCATCTAACAAAAATTATTCACCATCAAGAGAAGAAAATAGTATATATTACATCATACGCCAATTAGAATCAAAGCGAATGCATATCATACCTTGAATAGGCTCCATCCGCTCCAGTCATCTGTGATGTTGCCTACAACTATCTTAAAGACAACCAAATTCTTCATAGATAGATTGGTTACCTCAAGATCAAGGGGCCTAGGAGAATACCAAGAAATCCACCTTAACTTAGAAAAATCATCCCCAAAGTCTCTGGCAAAGGTTCCCTCCTCTAATTCAAGGAACCTTAGGTTCGGCAACCTACTAAGTTCGTCATGCGTAATTACAAGTGGTTGATAATCACTTCCAGTTAATATGAGTGCCTGAACTTTTTTCTTTCTCTGCCAAAGCGAACACAAATGAACAAGCATGAATTTGAAATATATATTATAGTAAGAATTCGACAAATTTTTAGATTCCCGTTTGGGGTAAAAGAATCGAGAGGCCTCTAAGTGGGTATGTAAACTCTTTTCTACACGTATCCAACTCATGAAAACAGTGAATTTTGTTTACCTGTTTTGTTCTTACAATGTCCACGACTTCCTCACAAATCCACGCTTGGTTATGCTCTCCAGGATCATGAAAGCACTCCTCGTAACAATTTGCCTCCCAAGATCTTTGAGTTGGTCAAGCATCCATAATACATCACCATCAACAATCTTTACCAGAGACATTTGCATAAGAACCTGTATCCCAGTCTCAGGAAAAAAATTGCAAGCTTCCCACATGTAAATTGCATTCGTCTTTTTAGTATTGTTGACAAAAAAAAGCAAGCAATGTCAAGAAAAATCTCCTTTTCCTCATCCCCTAATGCTTCATAACGGATCATCAACTGCTGTCAGACATCCTTACGAGGTATTCTTGCTAGCCTCTCCACAGTCTCTTTCCATATCTTCTCTAGTTGGCGATAGAGAAATGAGCCTATGACCTCAAGAGCCAAAGGAAGCCCTTTGGTTGTGACAACAATTTCTGATGCAGGAATATCGTATTGATATGGTGGATAATCTTTTCTAAAAGCGTGTATGTAGAAAAGCTTAAGAGTTTGATCAAAATTCAATTCCTTTAATTCGTATATCAAATCCTCATCTAGGACTTTTAGAATAGCTTCATTCTTGGTTGTAATGATTATCCTACTTCCTGAACCAAACCAATCTCGTTCCCCTGCTAACTTTTCTAGTTGTTCTTCCTTATCAACATCATCCAAAACGATGAGGACCTTTTTGCTGCAAAATCTTGTCCTGATCTGGTTAATCCCATCATCAATGTCATGAATGTCGTCCACGAATCTAGAGACGAGAATGTCTACAATTGTTTCTGCAAATTTACTAGGCCTCCTTTTTCTGATGATTCTCAAACATCTCCAAGAAAGCAGCAATCATCAAAATAAGAACAGACCTGGTTGAAGACAACCTTCGCAAGAGTTGTTTTGCCAACACCGCCCATCCCATGAATACCAACAAAACAAACACCTTCACGGTCAACATCCAACAGCTTCATTATGTCTTCTACACAATCATCCACTCCAACCAACTGATTTTTCACATACTTATGCTTTATCTTCAACTTTACCAAAACCTCTCGGATGATCAACTTAATAGCTTCCCCATGCCTACCACATATACGAACTGCCTCAGTTGAAAAAAGACGGTAAATAGAGATGTTATCATTTCTTTCAAGTCAAAGCAAAAGTATATGGATTTATGCATAGATGATTCGCAAACAAGGAGTCAGTTAAGAAACATGCACATCATACAAAGGTAAAATTTTACACGTGAGACGGAGGTCCAATGTTTTATACCTCTTTCCCAACAATGTAAATCTGTCTTCAAGCTCTCTCTCTCTCTCTCTCTCTCTCTCTCTCTCTCTCTCTCTCTCTCTCTCTCTCTCTCTTAGTTCTTTTTATACCATCAATAGGAAATGCAACTTAAGCTTAAAGTTCTTCATGCTTCATGAATGATTTCCAAGCTAGATTGAGCAAGATGGAATAAATAATTGGACCTACAAGTTAAATTAAAAAAATTGAGTTGAGTAAGAGCAGAAAGAAAACTTAAGAAGAAGAATTGATGAAAAGAAGACGGAGAAAAAGAGTGAAAAATATCCAGTGAAGGGTAAACGAGGGGCAAAGAAAAGAAGGAGGCTTGCTAAAATGAAGCATTCCTTAGAAACCACTAGTTGCTTCACTCCTTAAAACATCAGAGTAAATTTGTGATATTAGATTTCAGACAAGGCAAATAACATACAAACAAAAGCTTGGAACTTAACACACCCTCGAGTATATGTAGGTTCTAGATCTACGAATCCACGTGTATGATAGAGGAGGTGTGCAATATTATGTCATTGCAAATGCCTTCTTATGATGCTTAATTTTCATTTACCCACCTGATTTTTTTGCTTGGTCTCTGTTTAAACTGTACTCTGATGTTTGAAATTGCATTCTAGACTAGCCAAATGAATGAAATTTTTTTGCAGAACTTCCTGATTTGGTTGGTATACGAGTAACCACGACCAAAATGGAGAGTTAATTAACTCATCAGTTTTCTCCTATCAATTATCACTTACCACTGATGAAAGGCCCATCAAAGTGAGGAACATAATAGAGATTATCCAGGCTCATTAATTTTGAAAGCTGGTTGCTGACTACTAAAATGGAGCCTGCCAGATTTCATGAGTCTATACATCAATGACCACACCAGACACAAAATATACTAGCATCCAACTGAGACCCAGACAATGTACAATTACTGCCAACTTCTTCCCGCATTTCAAACCGTCGAAATTCCCAGAAATCTTACCTATGCAGAAAATGGCAAAGACTGAGGAATTCAAATTGTACATCCTAATACAACCATTAGATTGCATATAAATGACACGAAAATAATATCAAAAGAATAGAAAATTGGAAAATTAGTAATTACCCTCTCATTTTGAGGTCTCATCCCTTTAATTCAGCAACTTCAACAAAAGCATCCTCCCACCTCTTCACTTCCTCAACCCCAAACTTCTTCCTGTGCTTGGCCATGGCATTCCTATACAGCCCAGTCCTGAGCTTCACATCCGAAGGTGACGCATCGAAGAACACCGGCAAGATCTCCTTATTCCCCTTCGACCGAGCCACGCAGTTCACCATGTGGGCGACCTCGCGGAGGCACCACGAGCTCGATGCGTAGTCCTTGGAGAAGATGGGCATGTAGATCTTGGACACGTCGAGCGCCCGCATGAGCTCGCCGCCGATCTCCCTACCGACGCGGAGCTCCTCGTCATCTCGGTAGACACGGATTCCGGCGTCAAGCATGTCGTGGTAGAGGCAATCAGTAAATCTCGTTCAAGTATCAGGCCCCTTGAAGCTCAGGAACACCTCGTGCTCCTCGCCGACCGGCGTCGGCGAGTCGCTGCCGCTCGCCGCGGCTCCGGGGTTGCTCGTCTCCTCTCTCTTGACCATCGCGGTAGGTTTGCGAAAGAATTTAGACACTTTCGATTTGATGAACGCGAGCACGGTCGGAGTGAGCAGTCCTAAGGCACTGACAAAGATGCAACGAAGTTTGGAGACTGGTTTTTTCATTTCCATCTTTTGGGTTGGTGAGCTTTGAGGAGGAAGAGAAAAAGTAAGAGTAAGAGAGTGGCTTACAGTCTGCCGAGCATCATGGTGGCGAACATGGCGAACATGCCACGGGGCGTGCGGTGGTAGCCGAGCGGTGGCGACTGGCAAGACAAGCACCACATGAAGGAAGAGCCGAACGTGGTCATAGAACGACACAGCGCGTGCGGGATGAACTTGAACCCCATTGCGATCATGGGTCAGCTCGGTCATCGCTTTGGATCAGATGTAGAAGACGATCGTCCAAAGAGAGATGTGCAGTAATCTTGGTGTTCGGTCTGGTCAAAGAGTTGACGATCGTCCAAACAATTTTTGCTGCGGGCCTAATTATTACTACAAGGTGTGATAGCTAGTATAAGCACCTAGAGGGGGGTGAATAGGTGTAAAAATAATTTCTCGTGATAAGTGAGCAATACTCATTGACAGTAGAAAGGAAGTTCGTTTTTTGTTAACAAAACAAATTATGATCAAAGTAAAAGAGAGTAGGGAAGAGAAAATGAACACATAAATTATAGTGGTTCGGCTTATTCCAAGTCTACGTCCACTCTTCCGCACTGACAGCCCACCGGCTAGATTTCACTATGAACAAAATTGTTGTTACAGCAAAGTTTTCCCTTGATTCCACAATGTAGAAACTTTACCACACTTCCTCAAGGTTTCTCAAAGATACAGACTCTCTATTACGTACAAGATTTCGCTCAACAAATGAATTGACAAATAACAAAGAGCTTCAGACTTTGGAATTCTTCTATCGCGCACACACTCGAACAACTGGAACGTCTTCCTTATATACTCATTTATGCCATCATACCCGTTAGCACTTACCAAAGGAATTCTTCCAATCTACCTGTTGGATAGAATCAATTAGGAAGATTATTCGAGCTATTTAAGGAACATGATGATAGCCCATCAATCCTGCTCGCCCATACAATCAGGATCTCGGTTTCCATAAGTAGAACATTCCAAGTATACTTCGCCAATCATCGGATCCTCAATCCTTGAATCAATCTTGATTCGAATAAAGGATTCCGTCATGCCATATCCAGCCAAGAGATCTTCTCCAGTCGATAAGGTCAAATCATTAACGAAACACACAGTCCTGGATAAGCCTTCTTTGATGGACTAGAAACTGTCAATGAGAATAAACTTTGAGTCTTGAGTCTGGCAGTCTGGAGGTCTTCAGACTTTAAATAGTAGAATCTACAAATTTTCAGACTAGACTGATGGAAACATTTTGTCAGCTTCAAAACACTCAATGAGGTTTTCTCCAACAATCTCCCCCTTTTGATGGTGACAAAACTTTCCTACAGATTTGGATAACTTTGACCTGCAAAACATTACTCAAGTAAAAATGGATATATCATAAAGATAAATGGCTTAGTGATAACACTAGAATCTACAACCACAGAAAATAGGTTAGTCTTGTAGATGAGCAAAGCCATAAGATATCAATAATACTTAAGATAAACAAATGTTCAAACAGTCAAACCCAAATCCAGTCCAAATCCAAACAGCCAAACACAAAAGTCAAGTCAAAACAAACATCATAAAAAAAAAAAAAATCAAGAGTTAAAAAAGTTCAAATCTGCATCACATCTCTCCCCCTTTTTGTCATCATTAAAAAGGTAGAGATGGAAAGAGAATGGAATTAAGATTACTTGGGAACACGAACAAGTTAGAAATCTCCCATTGACTGGACAATGATTTCCAGCCTTTTCAATTCCTCCTTCAGTTGAGCCACATCTTCACCCTTAACATTTGCTTGAACCTGAAGAGCAAGGGCTTGGATTTGATCATTCAAAGAAATTGAAGAAGCTTGACCTGCAGTCTGCAAATTTTGTACTTCGCATCCCAGAGCATATATTTGACCACGCATCTTTAAGAGGACATCAAGAATTCTGCGAAAATCTGCTGAATTATTAGTCTGCGTACTGGCTTCTGCACGATCAGACGAAGTAAAAGCAGATGATGGTAAATCGGCATAGTCATGCAGATTGGGCGATGAAACATCATGTCCCTCCTATGGATCTACTAGAGAACGGCTTACTGCTTCACTGGTGGCAGGGTATAAGGACATTCCTCTTTTCTCAGGATCTCCCCCTATTTCCATGCCTTCAGGTGGAGAAGAGTGTTCCTCATGCTCTGCTTCCACTTGATCTCCTCTCTCCTCTTCTTATTTTTCTTCAATTCTTTCCTCCTCTGCATCTCTTTCTTCTGCTTCTCTCTCTTCTGTTTCTTTCTCCTCTGCTTCCAAATTTTCTCTTTCCCCAGTCCTCTGTTCTATCTCATCTGTGTCTTTCTCTTGTCGTTCCGTTGATTCTGGAACAGAACGACCAAGTTCTTCAAAGCCATTGCAGAAATGGTGATGTCATCCTCATCTTCTTCATCCTCAACGATGAGAGCTCTTCTTTTCTTGGATGGAGCAACCATGGGCTCCTTCCCTTTTCTTTTTGCAACCAAAGAGATTTGATGAGACTTGACAGGGGTTTTCTCCTTGAATTTCTCCAACGCCTTGTTGAGTTCCTTCAGACGCTTTTTAGAAACCATTTTCAATCCCACCACCATTTGATCACAAGTTTTAACACAAAGAATCCGGGGAGGCTGAACGTTCAAATGTCTGAATAACTTAGTCACAAGAGCTGGATAAGGAAGTTGACCATTGTCTTTCACCACTGCTTTGTACATGTGGAACATAATAGTGTGTGGAAGAGAGAACTTTTTCCCAGCATTAATGGCATACATCAGCTTTGCCTCTGAGTTTGAAACGTCGAAGTTTGAAGTAGATTTTGGTCTAAGGCAGTTAATCACAATCTTGTGAAGTAGAATGTTGAACGCACTCATCCTCAAATAGGAAATCTTTCCCTCTGTCCTTCTATCCTTAACAAGCTCTAACGTTGCACGAGCAATAGACACATTGATAGGTTGATATCTCCCTCTTTCAACCCCAATCACATCAGCCAACATATCTATGTCCACCACATAATCCTGATCTCGGACACTAAAAGAGAATCTATTCGCATCCAAAAAATGAGATTCAAATAGAAATAAGCAGTGAGTTCAGCATAGGCTTCTGTAGATTTAGAACAAAACTGAAGAATGAATTTTTCCCGCAGATTGACGTTCACAGAGTCAAGAAAATCAAAATCCACACTTCTAGGGTTTATCACCCCATGCTTCAGCAACTTAGAGTATAGTTGCTTGTGTTCCTCTAATCGAAACAAATCTGTCATTTTGCTCCGAATTTTTGCCGCAACACCATTCTCGGTTTAAACTAACTGTACAACTTGTCATCATCATTCTCATCTGGCTGATTCAGCCCTTCAACATGTGGATCGCTTGGGATATTTGCTATTGCCTCTTCCACTGACCCAGCAGGGGCAATTCCCAATCGTTCCATTGTGCGTAAAAAGAAGGTTTCATTTTTATACCCTTTGTCTTTCAAAAATTCATCAATGTAGTTCAAAGAAGTTCCACCCCTTTTCAAAGCATGATAAAGCTTGTAGGTAAAAGAAGGTTTAAAAGTTCTTACGGGTTCTGCATCTTCGATTATTTCTTCATCTTCTCGATAAGCAACATCCTGAGATCTAGATGGAGGAGATGGATTGTGGGCTTTGCTGCTGACTAGGAGATTCTTCTTCCTCAGTGAGATCAAAGTGCGTAGGCCCCTCATGCATTTGCTGTAATCCCCTGTTCGCGATCCTCGAAGACTTCCTTTGAGACGACATCTTTCATAGTCTTTGAAAAATTCCAAGCTTGTTTTCCCAAGAAAGATGATAACTTTTCGAAGATTAAACAATAGAAGAAGACAGAAGTGGAAGATTGATGCTTTTTTAGGGTTTTTGTGAGTAAAACGAAGAGGAACCGACAAAAGTATATAAGACGATTGAAGAAGAGGCATACAAAAACGTCGTAAAAAGAAAGTATAAAGATGCCTTTTTAAAAATAACTGCCTTTTCAAAAAATTAGATAACTGTCATCTTAAAAATAACTCATTTTTCGAAAAGGAAATATTGCAATAATCACGGAAATTGAAAATAGCAAAAATCAATTATGGATAGATGATCATACCTTTTCGAGATTTAATCGAGAGAAAATAAAATAACTTACAGTCAAAAATCTTGATTGTCTCGAGTCCGAGTGTCTCTAGACTTTTATTTCTTCAAACCTTAAGATATTGAGTCTGGAACGAATAACTTCAAATTGATTTTTCTCCAAAGGTTTTGTAAATATATCCGCCAGTTGATTCTTTGAGTCAACAAACTGAATCGAAACTTCTCCATTTTGAACATTATCTCTAATGAAGTGATGTCGAATCTCTATATGTTTTGCTCTTGAGTGAAGAATTGGATTCTTGGTGAGATTGATTATGCTGGTGTTGTCACACTTAATCTCAGTGCATGAATCTTCAATTCCAAAGTCTTTTAGTTGTTGTTTTATCCACAGAATTTGTGAACAACAACTTCCAAGAGCTACATACTCTGCTTCTGCTGTAGAAAGAGCTACTGTATTTTACTTCCTTGAAAACCAAGACACTGTCCTACTTCCAAGTAGTTGACAAATACCCGAGGTGCTCTTTCTATCAACTCTGCATCCGGCTAAGTCTGCGTCTGAGTATCCAAGAAGAGTAAAGTCTCCCTTTTTAGGATACTAGAGACCAAAGTTTGAAGTTGAGGCAATGTATTTGATAATACGCTTTGCAGCACTTAGATGAGATTCTTTAGGGTCTGCTTGAAATCTGGCACAAATACAAACACTAAACAAAATGTCAGGTCTAGAAGCAGTAAGATAAAGAAGTGAACCAATGATACTCCTGTATAGCTTCTGGTCAACTTTATTTCCTCCTTCATCTTTGTCTATCTTCAAGGAACTTGATATTGGTATATCAGTCTTTTTGCAATTTTCCAGTCCAAACTTTTTGAAAAGATCATTAGCATATTTTTCTTGATGAATAAAGGTTCCTTCCTTCAGTTGAATCACTTGAAGCCCGAGAAAGAAGGTTAGTTCACCCATTATGTTCATTTCAAATTCATCCTGCATAAACTTTGAGAATTTCTTGCATAGACTTTCATTAGAGAATCCAAAAATAATATCATCAACATATATTTGAACAAGCAGAAAACTTTTGCTTTCTCTTTTGATAAACAGTGTTGTGTCTACTTTACTTTTGACAAAGCCGTTTTGAATTAAAAACTTACTCAGCTTGTCGTACCAAGCTCGAGGTACTTGCTTTAAACCATATAAAGCCTTTTTCAGTCTGAATACTGAGTCTGGTTTCCTTAGGTCTTCAAAACTAGGTGGTTGTTCCACATAGACTTCCTCATGGATAAATCCATTTGGAAAAACCCGAAATTCTTATAACAAGCAAAAGCAAGTAACAATCTAATTGCTTCTAACCTCGCTACTGGTGCGTAAGTCTCATCATAGTCTATCCCTTCTTCTTGTATATATCCCTTGGCCACGAGTCTTGCTTTTTTGTTTCTTACGACTTTTCCTTTCTCATTCATCCTGTTCCTGAAAACCCATTTAGCTCCAATGATAGATTTACCTTTCGATTTAGGAGTCAATTCCCAAATATCATTAATACTGAATTGCCTGAGTTCTTCTTGCATAGCTTCAATCCAGCTTTCATCAGATAAAACTTCTTTTATGCTTATGGGTTCTATTTCAGAAATAAGAGCCACAACACTAGACTCTTCGCGCCTTTTGGATCTTGTGCGAATTCTTTCATTAATGTCGCCAATAATGAGATCTTTGGGATGACTGGACTTATGCTTCCAGTTGCTAGTTGATTTGTCAGATTGTTGATCTTTTTCTTCATTTGAATCTTCGACAATCATTTGTTGCTGGTCTTTTGAAGTCTGAGCTGCTTCTGGAGATTTAGACTTTATAAAGTCTAGAGCAGGTTCAAATTCTTCAAGATGAGTCTAAATAGATTCATTTTGCATAGAATCTTGGAATTTGACATTCATTGATTCCTCCACAGATTGAGTATTCTTGTTGTAGACTCTATAAGCTTTGCTTAAGATTGAATATCCAAGGAAGATGCCTTCGTCTGATTTTCCTTCAAACTTGCCAACTCGATCATTTGCATTTTTCAATATAAAACATTTACATCCAAACACATGAAAATATGAAACAATTGACTTCTTTTCTTTGAATAACTCATAGGGGGTTTTCTCCAGAATAGGCCTTTATTAAAACTCTATTAATGATATAACATGCTGTAGAAACTACTTCAGCCCAAAAACGTGAAGAGATGTTACTTTCAATTAAAAGAGTTCTAGCCATTTCATGAAGCGACCTATTCTTTCTTTCCATAACTCCATTTTGCTCTGGAGTATATGGAGAGGAGAACACATGCTGAAAACCTTATTCATCACAGAATCTTGTAAAGTCTTGATTTTCAAATTTACCTCAATGGTCTGTCCGTATACTTGAAATAACAAACCCTTTCTCATTTTGGACCTTTTTAGCAAACTTTATAAAGTAAGAAAATGTTTCAGATTTACTTGCCAGGAAATATACCCAAGTAAATCGTGAATAGTTATCCACAATTACTAGGCAATATTTCTTACCTCCAATACTCTGAGTTCTGGTTGATCCAAAGAGATCCATATGCAGAAGCTATAGTACACGATTAGTGGAAACTTGATTTATTGGTTTAAAGGAGTTTCTTACCTGTTTTCCTAATACGCATGGTGTACATAGATTAGTCTTTTGGTATGATAGATTGAGTAGACCACGAACAAGCTTCTTTGCTGAAATTTTGGCTATTTGCTTCATATTGATGTGCCCAAGTTTTCTGTGCTATAAGTTTGCTTCGTCTTGAATTGAGATTAGACATTGGGTTTCATCTGGTTTGACATCCAAGATGTAGATATTTCCATGTCTTCGACCCATAAATGACTGAGAGGAATCTTTACTGGTTCCTGAACATATTCCCTCTTGAAAGTTGATTTTGAAACCGGTATCGCACAACTGACTGATATTAAGCAAATTGTAGTTGAGTTCTTTCACTAAGGAAAAATTACTGATCGTGAGGCTTCCAATCTTTATAGTTCCGAATCCCACAATTCTTCCTTTGTTGTTTCCTCCAAATGAAACTTTTCCACCATTAACTTGAACGAACTTTATGAAGCAATTTGAATCTCCTGTCATATGCCTTGAGCATTTACTATCCAGATACCATTTTACCTTCTTCTTGATAGTGACCTGCATTTAAAAAAGAGACTCAAGCTTTCTTTGGTACCCATATTTTCTTGGGTCCATTGGTGTTAGTATGATATGCGGTCTTTGCCCATATTTTCTTAACAAATTTCCAAACCATAGGACATTCTTTCTCAAAATGATCTGAACTATTGCACTTAGAATATCTAAGAGCATTGCGACCTACTGGTTTTATAAAAACTTTTTGGAAATGATTTTTATAAGCATCTCTTGTAGGTCTTTGCTTAATTCTTTCATTTACTTTAGGAAAATCAATTAAATGAATGGTTTCCATAGTCATTCCCAAACCAGATTTATTAAAATAAGGTCTTTGTCTTTGAAAGAATTTTCTCAAGTTTCTCAGATCCTATAGAAAATCTTTTGGAAATATTTAAGATGTCATTTTTTAAAAATGTATTTTCTTTTGAAAGGTTGTCTTCATTTACTTTTAAAGTAGAAACACTCATGTATAAACATTTGACTTTTTCTTTCAAAACATTTTCCTATTGTTTTAGTGCAGAATTTTCCTTTTTAAGTTCGGAAATCCTTTTAAGAGAAGTCTCGAGACTAAGACAAAATTCATCAATGTATTTGGAAACTTTGGTAGGGATTTTCAAATTACTCACCTCAAATTCACGTCGAGATACGAGTGCATCTCCAGAAGTTTGAATCGAATCCGATTGTGCCATTAGACATATATTGACATAATCATCATAACTTTCTTCACATTCTGCATCACTCCAAGTTTCTGCTTTAAGAGCCTTTTGATATTTCTCAGCTTTTCCTTTCTTCTTCCTCAGAAGGGGACAGTTTGGTCTGATGTGTCCATTTTTCTTACATTCAAAGCAGACTACATCTCTATTGGATTCATCATCCTCAACAGACTTAGTCTGTTGCTTTTGAAAACTCTGTTTCTTTGGATTGAATCTTCTTCCTTTTTTGTTTAGCTTTCTGAATCTTCTTATCATGAGAGAAAGCTCCTCATTATTCATATCGTCTTCAGAATCTGTAACATCAGAATCATCATTGGATTTTAATGCAATGGATTTCTTACCTTTAGGATCTCCGTCTTCATTGATTCACTCCACTTCATAAGACTGAAGAATCCCAATCAACTCATCGACAAATAATGGCATAATTATTTGTGTCTCCCTTATTGAGGTCTTTATGTGATTCCAATCCTTGGAGAGTCCATGCAGTAGCTTGTTTACTTTCATGGGATCATAAATTGGTTGACATTGATTTTAAAGACCATTCACGATTTCTGTAAAACGACTAAACATATCAGTAATAGATTCTCCTGATGTCATTTTGAAGGCTTCGTATTGACCGAGGAGAATGTTGATTCTGGTTTCTTTCACTCGATCAGTTCCTTCATAAGTGATGTGTAATCTATCCCAAACTTCTTTGGTTGTAACATAAGAAGATATTCTGTTATATTCAGTAGGTGACAAAGTACAATATAAAGAATAAATTGATTTTGCATCAAGAGCTTGTCTCTTGGTTATCTCTTCCTGAGTTATTTCACTAGACTCAATAGCTTCTTTTTTTCTCTCTGAGACAGGTGCAGCTTTAGGAATGATTCCTTTGTCTACCACATCCCATTCTAGAGGATCCTTTGATATTAGGAATGCCTTCATCTTATTTTTTTCATATGTTGTATTCATTTCCATCAAAGTAAGGTGGTTTGATATTGCTTTACCCTTCTACCATCCTTGGAGCCAACATACTAGCCATGGATCTTTAACTCTGAAGTAAAACACTTCAAATTAAGTGAGTACACATGCTCTGATACCAATTTTGATAGCTAGTATAAGCACCTAGAGGGGGTGAATAGGTGTAAAAACAATTTATCGTGATAAGTGAGCAATACTAATTGACAGTAGAAAGGAAGTCCGTCTTTTGTTAACAAAACAAATTATGATCAAAGTAAAAGAAAGTAGGGAAGAGAAAATGAACACATAAATTATAGTGGTTCGGCTTATTCCAGGCCTACGTCCACTCTTTCGCACTGACAGCCCACTGGCTGGATTTCACTATGAACAAAATTGTTATTACAGTAAAGCTCTCCCTTGATTCCATAGTGTAGAAACTCTACCACACTTCCTCAAGGTTTCTCAAAGATATAGACTCTCTGTTGCGTACAAGATTTCGCTCAACAAATGAATTGACAAATAACAAAGAGCTTTAGACTTTGGAATTCTTCTATCGCGCATACACTCGAACAACTGGAACGTCTCCCTTATATACTCATTTATGCCATCATATCCGTTGGCACTTACCAAAGGAATTCTTCCAATCAACCCATTGGACAGAATCAATTAGGAAGATTATTCGAGCTATTTGAGGAACATGACGATAGCCTATCAATCCTGCTCGTCCATATAATCAGGATCTCGGTTTCCATAAGTAGAACCTTCCAAGTATACTTCGCCAATCATCGGATCCTCAATCCCTGAATCAATCTTGATTCGAATAAAGGATTCCGTCATGCATATCTAGCCAAGAGATCTTCTCCAGTCGATAAGGTCAAATCCTTAACGAAACACACAGTCCTGGATAAGCCTTCTTCGACAGACTAGAAACTGTCAATGAGAATAGACTTTGAGTCTTGAGTCTAGCAGTCCGGAGGTTTTCAGACTTTAAATAGTAGAGTCTACAAATCTTCAGACTAGACTGATGGAAATGTTTTGTCAGCTTCAAAACACTCAAGGAAGTTTTTTCCAAAACACGGGAGCTTTATGTGTACCTAAAGAAGCATAACAGAGACACTGGCGCTCGTGTAATTCGGTAATTTTCATAATTTCTTCCTAAATCATTTTACGCAATGAATGCGCTAGTCTTTCTAATATCCTTATTTCAACTTTAGTAAAACCTAAATTTTCACGAATTCAGAAGCCATAATCTTTGCTCACATTCAAGTTTTGGTTATATGTTTGGCCGGTTGATTCTAAAATTGCCTTAAAGAAAGGTCTCATTTATTCTTGTGATTTTTCCAATTTTTTTATCCTTAAGAAGGAGAGGCTTTGATAGCAAATGCAGAAAATGAATAAGGAACAGACTGGACATCTTTTTAGCTTGTTAGATAGAACATTATGTCTATTACAGAAGTTAGAAAATTCATGTGCAATAAATTGAGAAAAGAAAACAAAAGCCTCCGTCTTGGTGAAACTTTCGTCATCACCATCCTACAATCAACTCCAGGATATTCGGGAACCCGACAACTTGATTAACTCGAATGGAGAATGGCAACACTGAAGGCGGTGTTCAGGATGAATTTTCCCAGCAGAGTCGACGAAAACACGGGCCTGTGATGGCTCACAATTGCTGAGTCCCTGCAATGTCGCCCGTGGATCCTGGATGTTACTTTCTCCTTCGTCGCCTCTTTTTCATCGTGATCGAAGAGTTGAGTGGCAGCGGATGGCTTTTGGATGCATCCTACAGGCTACAAATAACGGTAAATGGTGTTTTGGTGAATCGTGCCTTCATAGAAAAACGGGAGAAACAGAACACTGACAAAATATGCAACAATTCGAGCGTAGGCATTTACCTTCAGCAATTGCCTCGACAAGATTCTTGATGCCACTACCAATTGCCAGACGCGAAGAAACTGCCTGGTCTTTTTTGTGGCCCTGCACTGATCCAATGCAATTTACACATAAGGGATGCTTAGAAATGGTAAAATCCAACTTCGTTTCGATTAAAAATGTAGGAAAAATGCTGGTAAGAACAAATAAATTTGTCTGAGGCGTGCAAACGTAAGCACTGTCTTTAAGGATAATTCCCCCTCGGAGTGCGAAACTCGGTGCGAGCAGCTTCGACAGCTATCCTCCCAAGATACTGATAGACCTTCTTCTATATTCCGCACTGAATATTAAAAGGAACAAAAACGTCTGTGTATAACCCAGCAAGAAAAAGGAAAGGAAAGATTTCAAAAAGAAAAAATATTCTCTTTCATTCAGTGTGTATTTTTAAGATTGTCTTGTGAGATTTTATATTCAGACAAAATAGAGCCGTTAAAAGAGCCGTTGTAAAATAATGAATGATTTATTTGAGAAATAAATTAAACGTTACAAAACGATTGGAAAGCCGTTATATGACCGTTAAGAAACCGTTATGTAACCGTTAAAAATAATAATGGTCTTCAATGCGGTCATAACTATTATCGAAGTTATTATTATTAATATTTCAAAATATTATTGAAATATCCAACAAAAAAGACTTGTAAACAGAGCTGGAGCATGTACCTTAGAGAGGTCGCCCTCTAGTTTCTTAGACTTAAAGGAAATATCCTATCGAAGACTCAAAATGTTGACTTCACATTCACATTTGTGAGACAAATGCGATATTGCGAATGTCCACTTCACATTCACATTCGCATAATACTGATAGACTGGCGAGATCACAAGAGAAAACTTGCACCTTCCTGAGACGGGGTAAATCTCTGAGCCCATCAAGGTTCGTTATGCTGCATTCAGAAATTTTCAGGACTTCCAAAACCTTTAAATTTTCAAGACCATCAATCTTTGCTAAATCACAGTTGTCTAGTTCCAATTCTGACAGATACTTCAGACTAGAAAATTTTGGCTCTTGAATCGTGCAATGTTTCAGACGCAGAGTCAATAAGCTTGAAGTTAAGGGAAGTCGTGTGAGGTCTAGCTCCTTCATGTAGGATAAAGAGAGCTCCTGGAGCTGCGTAAGGATACCAAAGTTCCCCGGGAGATTGGTGACCAATGGAAGGGACAATTGCAAGGTCTCTAGACTTGGTAACCTCGCGATCCACCCAATATTCAGAGTCTTTAGATTCAATAACCTCATTCGCCATTTAGCTTCTGGCTGCTCAACATCTTTCAAAAGTAGCTCTTTCAGATTCGTCAGATATGACAAGTCGGGGACTATCATTTGTTTGGATCCCCAGACGAGACTGAGTAAACTGGAGGGCAACTTTGGTAGAGCCTGAAGTTGGTCGCAGTCGAGTAGGTCCAGGGTTTGGAGGCATGAGAGATGGCCAATACTTGGACTCAGCCTGGCCACATCGGATGACGATAATCTCAAAATTCTCAAAGAGGATAATCCTGAAATATCACAGCGAACTTCACCCCCCAAATTTCTGCAGCTGGAGAAATCTATCTCCTCCTGGTTCTTTAAGTTCACCATATCTTCAGGAAATTTTCGTAGGGGAGTGTGCGCCATCTTTAGTGTCTTCAAGTTCTTCAAATCCTTAACTGACCATGGCATTTTCATGATTCCAGTGTATGAAAGGTCCATTACCTCCAGCAGCTCGAGCTTCCCGATGGAAGTCGGAAGTTTACCCAACTTCCAGCAATTCCTTAAAGAAAGTCTCCGAAGTTTCTGAAGAAGTTCAACAGTATATGGAAGCCCATCGATATCAGCACCATCGAGAGCAAGACTCGAGAGACTCCTTAGGCGGCCAATTGTGGATATATCTTGCAAATATTGACAGTCACAAGCACTAAGTATTTCAAGATTCTCCAAAGAACCTTCGGAGAAACATATACTATAAATGCCAGTTCCATCAATCAGGAGTTCCCTCAAAGATTTCATGCAGCACAGTTCTTGGGGCAACTGCCTGACTCCGATGCACTTTCTCAGATTTAAGGAACTCAAGTTCTTCAAATCACTAATGAATGGCCCAATTTGAGATAACTGAGTGAAATCTTCCAGTATCAAAATCTCCAAATTGATTGGAGAACGAAAGTTCAACGACGCAGGTAACTGAACACATCCTTGCAGGTTCAAGACTTTCAATTCATCCACCTTCTGCAATGTGGAAAAGAAGATTCAGACCTTAACCACTCGTATCTATCATCTTAACACAAGATTTAAAAAGCAAATATCCGACATACCTCCATGATTTGTCTCGAGACTTGCGAATCTTCAGTGACTGGACTCCAAGACAGATCGAGAATGACTAACTTCTTCAAATGCATATTAGCTAGGTCAGAAATCAAACGGCATGCTGACCATTCAAGCCATCTCAAATTTGGAAGAAGATTCTCGGTGTTTCCCTAAATGTTAGCCCGGTCCAGTCTAAGGTACCTCAAATTCGACATTTTATGAAATTCTTCACATGTAAAACAGACGATGCAACCCTCTTCAACCGCAAGACCTATACCTTCGACGTTTCTAGTATCCTGTCAACCTCGATTGGGGGAAAAATGTGTGAGTAATTTGAGAACTTTAATATCTTACTCCATTCAATGAAATGGAGCAAATCAGATTTACAAAATCAGTGGTATCCACTACGCATTATAAATTGGGTTAAGAACAAATCCGTTTCTTTTCCGTTCGAGATTGAGAAAAGAAAGGTAAGTTTATGCTTTCAAGAGGTTCTGAAACTTACCTTACTATCCTTTAGAACGGAAACTGCATCACTGTGATTCCAAATCTTGCAGCGCTCATGAAGATCTTTTCTCTCGACAAGTTTCCTGCCAAAGTCTCTTAGCAGGTCATGCATTCTGAATTCATTATTTTCTCCAATTTCCAAGAAATGCATCTCACGAAGGCATTTTATTCCTCTAGCAGGATAGTAACCACAAGCCTCCCACATGTAAGAGAGAATCCTCTCATGCTTTCCAATAAAAAAGCACGCTATGTCGAGAAATATCTTTCTTGTAGGAACATCTAAAGAGTCGTAACCAACCCTAAAGGCAGCTTCAATTTCATTTGCTTGGTGATCTTTTAAGAATTCCAAAGTATTTCTCCATATTCGTATATCATCCTTATTGTTGCATAAATATGAGGCCGCAACCACAATAGCTAAAGGAAGCCCTCCAGTAGCTTTGACGATGTCCATGGACAGGTAATCATACTCAGAGACATCTTGGAGAGCATCCCCTTGGAAAGCATGCTTACGAAAGAGTTGAAGAGCATGGTGATATCTCATGGGTTCAACCTTGTATTTTTTGGTTGGTCCGTCGTCAAATCCATCTAGAACATTCCTCATGCTTGTGGTCACAATTATTCTACTTCCTGGACTAAACCAACTAAGTTTCTCGGCTAATGCTTTAGCTTGTTCAACCTCATGCAAATCATCTAGGACAATGAGAACCTTCATTCTACTAAATAGACTGGCTATTTTTTTAGTACCTTCATCAGAAGATCTACGTGGTGCAGGTTTTTCTTTCTGGAGGTCAGCAATCAACATTTCTTGTGAAAACGTGATTCCTTTTGAATTAATACCTGGAAGTAAGCTACATTCATCAAACAATAGATGCATCTTGTTGAAGACAACCTTTGCAAGTGTAGTCTTTCCAACACCTGGCATTCCACATATTCCAACGACACGTACATCTTGTCCACATACTTCGATCGCCCGTCCATCATTGTAGACAACACCAAGCTTTCTCATCATCTCTCGAACATGAAGATCAATTCCAACTAGTTTATCGGTTACAACTTGGTCATCCTTCTTCAACAACTGCCTGACCCGTCTGAGAACTCCTTTTACAAGCTGGGACTCGTGCCTGCAAAACATAAGTGATGAGGCACAAAAATGACAACAAAGTTACCAAAAGTATTAAAAACTAAACAAAAATCAAGTGGGGAATGAAGCGGTGAAAATTGAAACAACCAACAGGGGCAGGGGGAATCTTCAATTAAAATGGACAGCAAGTTTTAATGCGTGGTCTATTTCCCTTTCATGCACATAGCAATTATGGCATCGATTTCATGCCATCTGCAAAACAAAATTTCTACCGAAGGGGAAAAGAATAGGGCGCGACGGACCAGTACATCTGGTCTAGCTCGCGGTTATGTTAATGAGTCTAGTCATTTTCAAATGGCCGGTGTAATCGAGTCACCAGTTTTTCAATAGGCACATCGAACTACAACCTGTCAAATCATTGACCGATTTCATAAGAATAAATAACCTCAAAAACCTCTTGAGCATGCATCATGAATGATATGATTATATATAATATTTATTCGAAAAGGTTTGGGTTCATTTTCACATCACCCTAAACCATTCTTTTTTTCCATTTTATCTAGGAAAGAGAATGGAAACCAGAAGTAAAAGAATTACCCCCCATATACGTTATCTAGATGATATCCGCTTAATCCCCCAATCTGTCGAAGAACCTCCTTCCATTTTATGATGGTAATTGAGCTGATTCCGTCCTTCTCATGTTGACGGAAGGATGTTTCAAAATGCCCAGCCTGGTGTTTTACATCGGAGGGACTAATGTCATAGAAAATCGGGATGATAGTCTGTCCATTAGATATTCTGCACTCCCACATTTGTACCACCTCCATGAGGCAACTTTTACTGGAAGCATAGTCTTTGAAGAGGATGGCTATTGAGATCCTCGACTGCCTGATCGCCTCTTTTAGTGCCGGCTTGATCTCTTTTCCAGCATGGAGATTCTCGTCATCTTTAAAGACCTTGATCCCTGCATCTACCAATTTGCAATGAAGGTGATCCGTGAATCCTTTGCGAGTATCTGCACCTCTAAAACTCAAGAACACTTCATGATTGGTTCTGGACAATGACGATGAGATCGAAGATGATTCCTGTCAAATCAAGGAAACTAAACCACTTCATATAGTGAATTAGCATTTCAGATTAAGATTCCGTTCGTTTCATGGAAAATGTGACGTTTCTGGAAAATATTTTTCATAAAGCTATTTTCAAGAAAATGATAATATTTTTCAATGTTAAGCTTAAACTTGAAAATGAACTAAAAGAATATTTCCGTTGTTCGATATAGAAAATTCTATTCGATTTTCTTCCATGCACTCATTTTAATAAAATGTTTTTATTTTTCCAATAAGTAGATTTTTTATTTTTTTATTTTCTTTCTACTTTTTTTTTTTTTCCTTTTCATTTTTTCTTCTCCTTCTTCTTCTTCTTTAGTCGATTGCCAACCACGGTGATCGACCAAAGGCGAGCTTGAGCTTGCTGGCCTCAAAAAGGCTAGCCGATCTAGCGAGGCCCGAGGTCAATGAGCTTAATCCTATGGGGAGGCTCATGCTCATCGGCCTCAAGCCTTGCCAAATCGATGAGCTTGAGGCTCACCTATGGTTGGTTGATGGCCGTTGCCATGGTGGCGATCGGTCGAGAAAGAAGGAAAGCAAAAGGATAGAAAAGAAAATAATAATAATTTTTTTGGTAAGAAAAAATAATAATAATTTTAATTTCTTAAAAAATGAATAAAATAAAATAAAAATAAAAAGAAGTGGAGGTTCGCAGGGATGTGAGATAAGAAAGATTGAGTAAAAAAATATTTTCTTTTATTTAAAAAAGTGAAAAATATTTTCTCCCCATTTTAAAAGACTTTTTTCTCTTGGTGAAAAATGTTTTTCCAATCAATTGGTTTATTTTCCGTAAAACGAAAGGTGGAAAACTCGGGAAACATTTTTTTGAAAATTGTTTTCTGTAAAATGAAATCTCATACGTTTGCCCAAATAAAAGAAGTAAAACAAAGTTTTATGATTCTGATGGAGACCTACCCAACACAGCAAACAAGATGCAACTGAATCTTGCCACTCATACATCGACTTTTTTTTTATATAAAAAATTCTGGGAACTTTGGTAACACTCAAAATGTTGATATGTGAGTTTGCAATTTTTTCGTAATTTTCTATTAAACAGGCCCGGCGTACAATATCAACAGTGCTTGGACTTTCAATAGCGTCGTGATTTTTGACATTGAGGGGGTCTGATCGTTTCATGTCAAAAAGTTTTGCTCCATTCCAGAGGATTTTTAGGATTTAGTGGGTCGAACTACAAGCAGAGGACCCACTCCAACGTACGCAGGTCGAAGAAGTTCTAAATGATAATACAAATCTCAAAGATGCAGAGAAAACTAACCCGGTTTCTTCTCCTCCTTCTGAAAACAACAACTGCAACAATAATCATTCCGAGAAAAACAAACACCATGGACACTGTTGCCGACGTCAAACCCTGGGCGTTAACAACAACAACTGTAGCAACAAGCATTCCGAGACAAAGAAACACTGTAAACAGTTTTGCCCCCCTCGAACCCATTGGGAAATCAACAACTGCAAGAACCGTCACTCCGAGAAAAGGAAACACCACGAATCCACGGCCAGTTCTCTCTCTCTCTCTCTCTCTCTCTCTCTCTCTCACAGGCAGAGGCCCAAGAGGCCCATAGACATCAGATGCCTTTAATACATGACCAAGACGGTTGACTGCTGGGCATCCGCCCCGCCGTCGGGCTTGGGCGACGCCGAGAAAATATCACGCGACGCCAATCACGCCGCGTGTTGACTGGGCCCGCCCAATCATGAGGCAACACGTGGCTCCACTTGAAGCCGGGGCCCCACTTTTATTTGGAGTCACGCTTTTGTCTCCCCGCGTTTCTCTCTTCATCAATTGCTTCGTACTTTCTCTGGCCATTTACACGAAGAAGCGCCCTCCCCCTTTCTCCTTCAAATTTGTCTCCTTCTCTTCATCGAATGCGACGTTTTCTTCTCACCCAAGCCACACGAATCTTAAACATCACCAAAATAAATAAATAAATAAATTCCACTAAAAATTCTAAACTTTAACAAATATAATAAATTTATCCCGAATTATTTTATAATACAAAAAACCTTTAAATTTTATTTATTGTAACACATTTATCTTAATTTTTTTTTCATCTTAAAAAAATTACAAACTTATATTTGTATAACACATTTACTCCAAATTATAAGATATTTTTCATCTTTTAATTTTTTTTTTTTTTTTTTTTTTTTCTTCTCCTCTCTTCGGAGAAGAAGAAAGAAAAGAAAAAGAAAAATAATTTAAAAATTAAAAGACAAAAATGCCCTTCAACAATAGAGTTTGGGTAAATGTGTTACAACTAGTAAAACTTGGGGTTTTTTGTATCACAAAAAAAAAAATTATGATGAATTTGTTACATTAGATAAAGTTTAGGATTTTTGGTGGTTTTTTTCTAAAAAGGAAAGGGAGGCCAAACTTTGTCATGTCACTTCTTTGACGCTTGTATCGACATTTGCCATTCAGTCCTCCATCTACAGCAGAGAGAATCTTAAGCATGAAAAAAAAAAAAAAAAAGGCAAGCCAAACTTTGTTATTAACGAGAGTGTCAAAAGCCAAAGAGAAGCACTCACGAAATCGAGTGAAACCATCATATTGCTCCACCCGAGAAAAAAGGAAGATATTGTAGTTTTACTTGCAAAGATGATTCCCTTCCTTAAAAAAAAGCCTCTATTGTCACTTTGATCACTTATTTTATACTTAAGAAGAAAAATATAATTAACATTACAGCATATGTTAGGGTATTTAAACATCAACTTATCAAGCATGACAACAAAAGTAAAAGCTACTCCAATTAAGTTCCATCGGCAACATTTACATATAAGCATACAAGTTGCAAAAGAAGAATGGGACATATGAAAACCATGACTTTGACATCTGGATCCACAGATGGTACAATGATTCTATCGATGGGCAGATCTTTCACTTCATCTAGGAAACACTCTATCAATGGTACAGCTAGAATGGGATTCTAGCTTTGATTCCCAAAGCTCATCATATGTGCAAGTTTTGTAAAGTGGAGACTTCCTGGAATACATCTCTCTAATGCTCATCCTCATTTTGCGAAGAAATAAATATAGAAGCAATTTTGTCATCCCAATTGTATCAAATACAATGACCTGAGCATAGTGATATTGTTAAATGGGTACAACATGACATCATTAAAATAAAGAATACTCCCATCGATACCTTGTAATCAAGTGCCTCCAAAATATGCTCCTTGAGAAAATGATGAACAACTTGAAAATGCATGTCATGAGGAGCAACTACATAGGACTACTTAACTTGTAACAACACGTAAAATACATGTACAGCTAATCAAACATAAAGAGGAACTATGGATATATGACACATGCAATATGATCCTCATGCTCCTCATAATTAGTTGAAAATAGTAAAAAAGTGAGAAATGAAATAAATATAATAGTAAATTAGTCCATTATTAAATATACCCATGGTTGTGTTGTAACCACCACGCACATTTGGAATATAATACATGACTACGGATAAAGGGCAATCTTGGCTCACTCATGGTTCCATATTTTGACACTTTAAACTACTCCATCCCAATATGCCTTCTCATGATGAGAGTTATAGTGACCATAGCAAACTTAACAGCTCGAGACAAGACCCGAGGAGAAATTTAGATGTCTTAGACTGCTCATGATGATCAACATTCAGCAGAACACCACAACATAGCTGGGCACGAGTCTCCACACAACCGACATTTACAAAGTCAATGAAAGCATGTTCTCTTTTTCAAACAAGCTGATATATCTAGCGAACCTACACTGTTATTATGAATCACGAAAATGTCATGAAAAGCAGAGTTTCTATGATTCCAAGATTCAAAGAAGTAATAAGTATCAATTTTACCTCTTTTGGCATGGTGTGCAGAAAATAGAAGAGACTTTTTTTGACGAAGAAAACAGTCAATGATAGAACACTCTTTTTTTTTTGGCCAGTTTTGCATTTCTCCACTTGCCTTCTTTCTTTGACCTGTTTTTGGGTCTTTTACCAAATACAGGTCCGAGTGTCCTTAGCACCGGACGGCCAACCATTACCCAGATGAATCTGTCAAGCCTGCGAGTTCTGTTTGAATTTATAAAACATTGTCTATGGATCTCAATGAAGGAAGTTAACATGCAATTTCTTCTCACAAAGTTCTCCAGAAGCTCTCATTCAAGATCACTATGGCATAAAATATCACGGTTTCTCATATATAGAGAGAAACAAAGTTCCATCGTTCTCTAATCGCCACTCAAAGGCTCTCCAATGTCTTTCAGATGGAAGACATAGAAGACCAATATTTAAACATTTGAATAGATAATAAAGAAGTGAAAATGAAATTCAAAGTCCTTCTCAATGGGATGTGTGAAAAAGAAACGAATGGATCGTAGCACGGATCCTAACAATCATTATTCAATTGCTTAAACACTTTATATGGAGGATCTCATGTTAAATGTAAGGCCCTTGGCAACTAATATGAAAAAATGCAACGACCTTTTTGTATGTCCTCTCTGGCAAGTATATATACTAAACACAGCACGTTAAATCTCCATCTTCACAATAGCAATTAAAATATGCATTGCCTAACTAAGTTTTTTAGTCAAACTTTCTCAATGTATGTTGACAATGGTGAAGCATCATGGTTCACAGGGGAGCTCAAGTTATGTTCTCTTGCAATATCTTTTAGCAACTATTCTCTATAACGGCAACTCAATTTTGACATTATTTCCACAACGTATGAAGAAAAGTTCCGATGAAACCCTTTTTCTCTCGAAATGCAGAGCTTTCTCTGTTGGAGAAATCTTCGTGGAGTATTTTGAAGTTGACAAAACATTTCCATCAATCTAGTCTAAAGATTTGCAGACTCTACTACCTTAAGTCTGAAGACCTCCGGACTGCCAGACTCAAGACTCAAAGTCTATCCTCATTGACAGTTTCTAGTTTGTCAAAGAAAGTCTATCCAGGACTGGATGTTTCGTTAAGGATTTGATCTTATCGACTGACGAGAATCTCTTGGCTGGATATGATATAACGGATTCCTTTATTCAAATCAAGATTGATTAAGGATCCGATGATTGGCGAAGTATACTTGGAAGGTTCTACTTATGGAAACCGAAATCCTAATTGTATGGGCGAACAGGATTGATGAGCTATTGCCATGTTTCTTAAATAGCTCGAATGATCTTTCTAATTGATTCTATCCAACGGGAAGATTGGAAAAATTCCTTTGGTAAGTGCCAACCGGTATGATGGCATAAAGGAGTATAAAAGGAAGACGTTCCAGTTGTTCGAATGCGTGCGCGATAGAAGAATTCCAAAGTCTGAAGCTCCTTGTTCTTAGTCAATTCATTTGCTGAGCGAAATCTTATACACAAAAGAGAGTCTATATTCGTGAGAAATTTCGAGGAAGTGTGGTAGAGTATCTACACTGTGGAATCAAGGGAGAGCATTGCTGTAACAACTCTTTTGTTCATAGTGAAATCCAGCCGGTAAGCTGTCAGTGCGGAAGAGTGGACGTAGGCTTGGAATAAGCCGAATCACTATAAACCTTGTGTTCAATTTTCTCTTCCCTACTCTCTTTTACTTTGATCATAATTAGTTGTGATAACAAAAAGGCGAGCTTCATTTTTGTTGTCTAATATTACTTACATATCACGAGAAATTATTTTTGCACCTATTCACCCCCCTCTAGGTGCTTATACTAGCTATCTCATTTTCTACCGCAATGGTAGCTGAATTTCCAACCCTAATATCATTGTTGATACCACCATGTTCCCCCTTTCCGTCTAAGTTTGGCTATTGAAACTCCATCGCAATTTCCTCTCTTTCCCCTACCAATCGCCCACCCACTCCAACACTCATCTTCCTCTCCATCCAATAGGTTTGCCCGATATCTTGCTCTTCTTTGTTTCCCATCCTCCTCTTCTGCATGCCTCAATTGCTCTGCTCCACCATCCCCTCTGCCCATCTTGCCCAAATTGTTGCTATTGTCGATAGTATGATTGTGGAGTACTCGACCAGATTGTCGCCCAAATTCTCTCGCTTTGATGGATTTCCTATCCAGACCAGTTGATCCCTCCTGATGACATCCTTCCCTGTCTGATCAATAATGGAGCACACCAACCGGGAAGAAGATGTTCGCCTTGCTGCTCTCTACAATAGGTTGGGTCACCTTTAGTCAGAACAGGAAATTGAGGCATGAGATGAGGCTATACTAGTAGAGAATATAGAGGAATGCAAACTGATTTTGGTGGGTAAAATCTTATCTAACCCATCTATTAATTTCCAAGCATTTCAAAATACCATGAAGCGCACTTGGCGCATTGAAAAAGTAGACATTTCCCAAACTAAAGCAAGGTTATATGTTGTAAAATTTACTACTGAAGCAGCAAAGCAGAGAATTTTAGACAATGGACCTTGGCTCTTCTCGAATCACTTAGTAATTTTGAAGCCTTGGATACCGAACACACCTCTCCACTGTTGTGACTTCACCACTTGCGCTTTCTGGGTTCAGATATTTGGACTTCCTCTAGAAAGGTGTACTGAAAGTATGATTAATAAAGCGGTGAGACATGTGGGAAATGTGCTAGATGTCAAACTAGAAAACAAAGAAGGTACTACCTTTAGAGCTGGGAGAGCCATAGTGGAAATCAAACTACAAGACCAGCTAAAAACTAGCTAGCTGATCCGGCTAGAAGGAAAGAACATATGGCTGGACTTCCGTTATGAAAGACTATCACATTATTGTTATTCATGTAGCAAACTTGGTCATTATGCTATGCATTGCAAAGATAGAAGAAAAAATGGATAGGAAAGATAACATGTATTTTGGCCAATGGCTTCATGCTGAAGTTTGGGAACATAGTCCTTTTTGGGTAACCTTTTATGAGATACACAGCAACAATGAAGAGGTAGAAGATATCATTCCGAAAACTCCTCAGCCATCCAATCAACTAATACCTGTGGATCAGCCAAGGAAGGACAAGAACAAGGCACCTATCGAGACTCCAACTGACCAATCTCTTGTTACTCTCACAAAACCACTTTAGTGGCGCCACCAAGCTGGCCTTTCAGAAGGAGTAGCAGCCACTATAGCAAAGTCCCCTACATCAATACACCTTGAAGATTATAGAAATGCAACTGCTGCATCATCCAAACCGAAGAAAATAAAAAGCACTCGCTTGATTCCCAAAGCAAGCCCTACCAAGAAAGTTAAAAGGTATAATCCTTACGAGCTGAAACCTCATGCACCAAAGGAGTTTGATGAAATGCACCTAATGGATACACTGATCTTTGCGGTTGAAGAACCTAGCAAATGGGCTGTTGTGGCTAGCCCTAATAAGCAACCACATGACAAATGAAAATTGTCAGCTGGAATTGTCAGAGTTTGGGCAATCCCCTAACAGTTCAAGCTTTATAGGCCCTGGTGGCCCAAGAAAAGCCCCATGTAGTCTTTTTGATGGAGACAAAAAAATCATAATGTAGTACTTAAAAGAATCCAACAGAGGTTGAAATTCCCAAGCTGTCTTTTTGAAGATCCTATTGGACTAGCAGGAGGCTTGGTGATTTTTTAAAATGAGCAGGTTTCTCTGGTTATAGACCATCAGACTTCGGACTATATGGATATGATCTACACGGATGTTGAGAATGGACTACTCAAGTGCCTCACTTGTCTTCACACGCCATCGATGTATTCACAAAGACAAGTATTATGGGATGAACTACGCCAGATTTGCCACTATAACACTTTACCATGGGTGTGTGTTGGAGATTTTAACGAAATTATTTACCATTGAGAGAAAACTGGTAAGTGACTAGCGGACCACTATCGTATGCACTCTTTTTGTGAATTTTTAAATACCTGCTCTCTCATGGACTTTGAAAGTAAGGGATGTGTTTTCACTTGGGTCAATAATAGAGATGGAGAGGAGTTAGTTAAAGAAAGACTTGATCGTGTCCTATGTACAATGGATTGGCATCTGACATTTCCAGTTGCTGAAGTTTTCGCATTACCTGCCCTGGGTTCTGATCATAACCCCCTATTATTAAACATTAAAGCCAACCTTGTTAAAAGGAAAAAGAGCTTTACCTTTGAGGCTTTTTGGCTTCAAGATCAAGAGTGTCGTACAGTCATTGCTGACTCCTGGGTTTCCTCACCAAGGTCAGCCCCAACCCTTTCCAATAAGCTCAAGGCTGTTTCAGCGGCTCTTGCTACATGGAGTCAACGAAAGTTTGCCAAGGGACACCATCAGATTAGCCTTTTGAAACAGAAAATCCAGCACCTCACAAATCAACCTAATAGCCATTATGATAAAGCAGAGGTCACTCGTCTAAAAACGAAAATCCAACACCTATGGCAACAGAAAGAGCAATATTGGGCAATGCAATACAAGTCAACTGGCTTAGATGGGAGGACAAGAACACCAAATTTTTCCATGCCACCATTATCCAACGTAGGCAATGCAATAATCGGATAAGTATGCTACAGGATGAAGATCAAAATTGGGTTCAAGATCAAAAGCGACTGAAGGAAATGACAATGGATTTCTTTAAAAAGTTGTGCATTTCTATGGGACATCGTGACTATAGGTCTATCCTGATGCAATGTCCACATGTGGTAACAGAGGACATGTATACTACTCTCACAAGTGCTGTTACTCAAGAGGAAGTATGACAAGCAACTTTTCAGTTGGGAGCCACAAAAGCACCAGGATCGGATGGATGAATGAGCTTTTCTACCAACATCATTGGGATATTCTACAGGAAGATCTCTTCCTCTCGGTGCAAGAATTTTTTAACTTTGGAGTTATGCAACCTGAGTTTAATCAGACAACTATATCTTTGATCCCCAAAGTACCAAACCCAAAACATCTGGATCAATACCGCTCGATCAGCCTTTGCAATTTTGTTTACAAAATCATCTATAAGGTACTAACAAACTGCCTTAAACCTTGGTTACCTGAGCTAATTTCCATGGAGCAATCTACTTTCGTTTGTGGTTGATAGATTCAAAATAATATATTAGTCGTCCAAGAGGTCCTCCATCAGCTTAGGATCAAAAACAAAAAGAAAACTTTTCAGGCAGTTCTGAAGTTAGATATGCAAAAGGCTTACGACCGAGTTGAATGGGATTTCGTTTAGGATTATTTACTCCAATTGGGTTTCCAAGCCAAATGGGTTCAATGGGTGATGCAGTGCATTTCAATCACTTCGCTCAGTGTTAAATTCAATGGAGAAACTCTACCTTATTTTAATCTATCTAAGGGGCTCAAACAGGGAGACCCTCTCTCTTCATACATTTTCATCCTGGTGGCAAATGTACTATCCATACTTATCCATCAAGCTGTCGGTATAGGAAATATCAAAGGTATTCAATTAAATAGGTGGTGTCCTACCATTTCTCATCTCTTTTTCGTAGATGATGCTATATTTTTCCTAGATGGAAAACTACAGGAATGACAGATCTAGCCAATATCCTCAACCAATATTGTTTAGCATCGGGTCAAGTTGTGAACTGGAACAAATCCAGCATTTTCTTTAGTAAGGCATGTCCCGTTCATCTACAGGAAAACCTGGCCCAAGAACTTCGAGTACATGTGCTTACCAAGTCTAGTAAATACCTAGGTATACCATCTGATTGGGGGAGATCAAAAAAGGAGGTGTTCGCCTGGATATTAGGTCGAGTGAATTCAAAACTGGAAGGCTGGAAAGAGCAGTTCATTTCCATAGGTGGTAAGAAAACTTTAATTAAAACAGCAGTCTAGGCAATCACACAGTATGCCATGTCTATATTTAAGATTCCTGTGTCTCTTTGTGAATCTATTGAGCATAAAATTGCCAGATTCTGGTGGCAAAATCATTGCAGCAAGTCAGGCATCTATTGAAAAAGATGGGATTTACTTAAAACTAGAAAAGATATCGAGGGACTTGGCTTTTGTGATCTCATCACTTTTAACAAAGCCTTATTGGGAAAACAGGCGTGGCGTCTCATACAAAACCCATTCTCCCTGTGGAGTCAACTTTTTAAAGGTCTTTACTATCATTCAAAAGAATCTTGAAATGCCAAAAAAGGGGCAAGACCATCCTAGGCTGGCAGAGTATACTGACCGATAGAGACTCTATATTGAATCACATACAATGGCCAGTTGGAGATGGAAAATGGATCTCAATAAGAGAAGATAAATGGCTTTCTAAAGGCATAATCGGTGAGCCTGTGCCCAGAGGAGAACCAGTGAAGGTTGCAGACTTCATCCTACCAGGTCAGAATAGCTAGAATGAATCCTTACTGTGCAGTAGTTTTGATAATCAAACTGTCGAGGAAATCCTTACTATTCTGCTTCGCACTCACTGTACAGCCGATCAACTCATTTGGAAGGGAACTCAAAATGGCGTATACACAGTAAAAAATTGTTACAACTCCCTCAAATCTACAGAACAAAGCTGCGCCTCCTCCTCCTATCAAACTCCACAATAGCTTTGGCGCAAGATCTAGAATATGAAGACCCCTTCGAAGCTACAAATATTTATGTGGTCCTTATGCCACAATGCTCTATCTACAAGAGATAATCTCTACCACAGACGCATCATTCCAAATCCAGTATGTCAACTTTGTCATGCGCACAGCCCAGAAACAACAAAGCACATATTCCTATTATGTCCATGGACATGCAATGTTTGGTCTCACCCATAGGTTCAAATCACACCGGCAACATATCACACATAACGCATCGATGCTTGGTTAACAAATCTGTTAGAAAAAAGAGATATATTACCTATTTTGGAGACTCTTGCACATATATTGTGGCAGAACTGGAAAACTAGAAATAATTTTGTTTTCCGTAGGCTTCTCCCTAATCCAGCACAGGTAGTTGCAGTGGCTTTTGCGAATGCCCATGTTGCTCATCACTATAATGGAGCAATGACAGGATCTCGGTTTCGCTCCTCAGATTTAGATCGGGTGTGGCGCCCACCGGAACTCGGAACACTGAAGATCAACATCGACGAAGCTTTTCCCACTGCACCAAACGAGGGTTCAGTGGCGTCTGTTAGTCGTGATCACTCTGACCGGCTTGTTGATGGGTTCACCAGCAGTATTATAGCCTCTTCAGCTCTGCAGACAGAGGTACAAGCCCTTACACTCACACTCCAAAACCTATTGCAGAAAGGGATGGAAAATGAACAACTTATATTGGAATTTGACTGCCTGGTACTCGTAGAAGCCGTGCATCTTCATTGCTCGATGCCATAGGAGATCTGAGCGCTAGTCTTAGAGGCTGTGACACTGCTCCCCTGTTTCCTCAACTTACGAATCATGCATTGTAAGAGAGAAGCAAATCAGCTTGCTGACTAGGCCGCGAAAGCCCATGTGCACCGAAATCTCCCCACGAACTGGGCCGTTTCCCCTCCCCCACCTCTTTTAGACCTTATTTGTACTGATATTCTGGCAAACGGTGGCACTCTTGGTTAGATTATATAATATTTATCCGTTTTCAACCAAAAAAAAAAATGAAGAAAAGTTCACGATTCAACATCAATCATTAATAATTTCCCTAAGAATGAACCTTTGAAGTTGGGGAAAAAAAGATGCACTAGCACATATTTTACATCTCATTGCATGAGAAGATTGCATAAATTGATTCATACGAACATGTAGAAGTTACCTACTAAGGTACAATTTTCAATGATGCATAGCTTTTGATCAAATGCCTTCTTGTTTGACATCTGAAGAAGTCAAAGAGCATGCTTCCAAGAACTTAGGTGTGGTCACATAAAAACGGATCATGATAAAATAAGAAAAAAAGAGTAACGACAAACTCTGTTTGATGAGACGAAAAAAGACTTTTGTCGCGACCTAACTTTGAGTGAATCACCTAGGATTTGGCTTATTGATTATTAAATTTAAACTTAGCTCGGGCTCTCCCAAACCTATACCAATTTGCGACTTAGGTTCAAGTATTTAGCATTTAAAAGATTATTAGTTAGGAGTCGCTACTAATCTATTTTTTGGTGGGTTGATTATAAACCCAAGTAAAGTAACAGGAGATTTACTTTACTCCTGCAAACCGAGATTGTGAATTCAGGGACCTAATTACACTAGATTTCTCTAATGCCCTTTCGGTACCATTATTTTTATTTTCAAAAATATCTTTGCAAGCAGTCTAGACTAATTTTAATTTACTTTCTTAACACATGAGGTGATCATGTAGGTGTGCAAACCACCAATTTAACACCCAAGAAAGTAATAAATAAATTATGGGACTTACCTCATAGCAACGAAAGCATCTCCAATATTATATCGAATTCACATCAATGGTCCTATATATGATTTGTAATTAACACGCAATCACTTAATTTTTATTTTAGGATTTTTCTTGTTTAATGAAATCTAATCTATGTGTAATGCAATTTAACCAAATGGCCTAATTCTAATGATGGACAATTTCTAATTAAATGGACCTAGCAACAATTACTAGATGACATGCATTTTATGAACCTAATTCTATATGACATGCACATGACATTTTTGTATTTATTTATTAAAATTCGAAATTAATTAAATACTCTAATTCAAACATGCAAGCTATCCTATAGGAGAAAATTCAATTTATTCTTTAAAAAAAAAATTGGTATTTTATTAAATTCGGAATTATAAAATAACTAAAATAAACATGCAATCCTATCTAGGAAATCAATTCTAATATGCATAATATGCAATTTTTTTGTACTTTCAACATAAATAAAGCACCTCAAGCAAGATAAGCATCAAATCACTTAAGATCGTATATCATCCAATCAATGCGAATAAAGAAATAATATCCAATCAACTTGAAATTGAAAGCACTAATACGGACACCTAGAGGGGGTGAATAGGTGTTTAAAAAAAGTCTTGGCAAATAAATGCGGAATAAAATAAATTTCAAGCAAAGTCTAAATAAGGATCAGAGTTTGATAAGCGAGCCACCAGACTTCAGGTAGATATTTAGAATATGTTGTGCAATGGAACAAACTTCTGAAATAACCTGTAAGTATGCAACAGACTTAAATAAGAAAAAGTTAAGGAAAGCGAATGTTGCACACGAAACTTATAATGATTCGGCTTAGATTAAGCCTACGTCCACTCTCCCATGCTAACAACCTTCTGGCTGTATTCCACTATGTAATCAACAAGAGATTAGAACTTTGAGTGCAAACACTTAGTGGTATATCACACTATTTCACTAAGCCACTATTTTGGTATTTCTCTTATGATCACAAATGTTTAAGCTCCCAGAGACAAGTGTATAATCGAAGTTCACTCAGATGTTAGAATTATAAATTCTATACTCCGTCTCTTACTTGCTCATTAGTCCTCGGTCTCCTTAAATACTCCTTCACTTCCAAACTAGACGTTGGACAGTATCTTAAAGGATCTTCTTCCAAACTACCCATTGGACAGATCTGTATTTAGAAGATTTGATAGTCATTGAATGACAGAAGTAGAATCCCAAATTAATTCTGATCGACCATACAAACAGAATCTTAGTTTCCATAAGTAAAGTTTCTTCGTTTAGAAATTTTTTATCTTCAAGATCCAATTGTCAAACAATTAAATTGAGTCAATCAAATTTATCTTGATATAAAATCCAAACTAGATCACTAGCCGTTATATGTTAGGGCTTGTATTATGTTCTGTCAAGTTGTCTCATTCTAAACATGCTTCGTTTTGAACCTTGTCACGTTCTGGACTTGTGTCTTGTTCTGGATCTTATCACGTTCTAGACTTGTATCTCTTTCTGTATGTAAAGTCTGAACATATTCTGCTTCTGAACAAATTTACCCTTAAGGTCTGGATACAGTCTGAATAAGTTCAGCACCATTATAGAATCTATCTTCTAGTTCTTCCAAATATATACTTTGACAATATCATTTACATATTCTATCATCCGCATAGTCTATTACTCAACTATTAAACATGTTAGTAATCTTGATTTATTTTGTCATCTTCAAAATATCATAAGTGATTTCCCTAACAGAAATTTCACCAATAAAATTGATGAGTTAATCTTAAGCTTAAAGATCAAAAAATCAATTTTAAAGATTCCCCGCTGAATCAATAATTCCATCTAAAGCATTATAGATGGGATCAAAGATTATATATGGTTGTGAATTAGGAAATAAATCTTAATTGGAGGTGCACTTATCACTCAAATTTAGAAATCATGTAATATTCTCAATCAAATTGAATCACAGAATATTCAAATTGATGGCAAATGAGATAATTACCAAATTGAAGGTATTGTGCGGATAAGTTTCCCAAATTGGAACCGGCAAACAATGAGCTCGGACGATGATGGGTAATGGTGTGCAGCGGCGGTAGCGGTCTCGGCGGTGGTTCACAATGGTACTTGAGTGGATGGCCGGCGAGACTAGAAAATCCTGCTAAAAAAGAAAAAAATCATCAAGAGAACGAAATTGTTTCACTAAGCTTTAGACGTTGCAACTCGTTGATGGGGCTTCGCAGCAACCGCACTCTCGTCGATGCAGCAAGTTGTCGGGGCCGTGTGGGTCGATGGAGTGGGATGTTTGGCTGTGAAGTGTTCAGCCGTCGTCTCCCTTTCTCCTCTCTGAGTGCCGACACTCTCTTCACGCTTTCTCTCCTTGACTTTTCTCTCTAAAGTTCTCTTTGTGTGGCCGTGTGTCCCCCCCCCCCCCCTCTTTTCTTGACTGAGCGGCATTTTATAGGTGAATGGTATGATCCCATCTGGGAAAGAAAATTTCCGCATGAAATTCCTAATGACCATACAATCTCTTTCGTTTTGAGACAAAAAATATATCGTTCAGTATATCCCCCAAGAGCAATATTCTCTTTGATTATTTTGATATTTCCTCTAAAATCTTCCAATCTGCTACGAAATATATCACTCAATGTATATATCGCATAAATATGTAAAATATTTACCAAATATTGGAAGAATATTACAAATTTTTTCCGAAAAATATCAAATCATCATTCCCTATAAGTCAATTGTCGGTCATAAGAGAACAACAAACTTTGGCCAATTCCCTCTCGCCACGGGCTTAATCTAACTCGCCTTATTAAAGTTTAGAACCATCAAGTCAAACCCATTTATCACTAATTCAATGCAAATGCAAAAAAAAAAAAACTCCTAAAACTATATGTTATGCAATTTAATTCTAATATTTTTATTTAGGGGTTAAAATTAATCCATAATTTTTAATGCAATAAGTGAATAATTGGATTGTCAAAATTTAGGTGTCAACAACTTTTCAATGGCAATAGCATATAAAGATGATGAAATAAACTAGCAAACGATTCTCCTAAGTTATTCGGTTGAATTGGATCCTTCAGATATAAGTGAGGAAAAATGGTCAACTTGGTCATGAATGTATTCAGTCATAAATTTTTTGTTAATGTAATCTTAAACCTTTTTATGAAATGTTAATGTAGTCATTCCAATCAATTTTGATTTGAAAATGCTAATGCAACGATGTAATTGACAAACTTATGTAAAGCTATTGGTTTTACTTAATATTTGAATTTTCCAGATTTTTTTTCCCTCTCTCTCTCTCTCTCTCTCTCTCTCTCTTTTATGGTTATTGTATCTTGTTCCCTGTTCCTATACCGTTCACCTCTCTGGGTAAACTCCATCTTTATTCTACTTTCATCAGTCAATTACCGGTAAAGTAGTCCAGAAAGAACAATCCGAAGCCTATTCCCAACGTGTTCCCAGATCATTCCTTCCTCACGACTTACACCGACAAACATTTAGGGTAAAAAATTCCAGTCGCTGAAAACGACCAAGATGGAGAAGACCGACTCCTCGAGATGCTAATCGTTGTCAAATTCAAGGTTGAATTAGATGGCCTGGGGTACGTTTCAACGAAACATCGCTCTTGATTTGTGGTTTGCGTGGATGGTAGCTTTTCGGTTGGGGCGGGGCTTGAATTTAGAGCCATCTATGTGGATGCTTGAAAGCAACGGCACGCGAGGCCTTACGGTTCAGCAGGATAATGATGTGGACGAGATGGGGTGCAATGTGTCATTCGCTCAGTCCTTTCATTGAGGAACAGAAAGAACGTTTCTCGTTTCTCGTGTGAGGGTGTAAGAACCAGAAATCGTTCGTCTTGTTCTCTCAACTCGTCCGGCTAAAGAGTGACAACGAAAGAGGTGAAAGGAAACTCTGGAGTCTGGATGGGAGCGGGCCGGGGCGAGATTTCGCTCGTAAACGAGCGACCTTAGATTTGAGGTCACCGAGCCTCCTCCAAGGTCGTGGAAGCGTCGTTGTCCATGGCTGCTTGACTTTAGATTCGAGGTCGTCGTCCGTGAAGCTTGATGGCCGCAAGTCTCGTGAAGGTTTCCCTCGTCCTCACCCCTTCCTTCAGCTTCAAACATGAAAATTTCGCTTCATTTTTCAAAAATGAAAAGTGAAGAAGATCAACAGTAAAAAATACAAATATAAATAGAAAAATCAGAAAAATAAGTGAAAGCAAAATATTGGCTGCAGCTCTGACTCCAGCGTGTCTTACTCCGAGTCCATTCACCGGGCGACACGTGTCGCCCGGCAGCCACGCTGGAGTCCGAGCGCATCCCCTTTTATTTTCGGTAAAATAATCTACTTCCTCTCTCCTCTAGCGCCTGTACGCTAGCCCTGCGCTCTCTCTCTCCTCTGCAGAGTCTGCACGCATTTATTGTATTCTCTTTCCTCTTCCCTCGTTCTTTCCTCCGGAGTAGAAGAAAAGCCATTCCAAGCGAGCGAAGCTTTCAAATTTTGAATCTCTGGTTTCGCTCTCGTTTGCGTTCCCTCCTGTTCGCTCTCTCCCGTGGTCGCTCGCTTTCTGCTCCGGCACTCGCTTGGGTGTCACGTTCTTTGCTCCGGCACTCGCTCAGTGCCCGACCATGCATGTCCGGTTCCGCTCGTTCTCCTCCGCCAGTTCTTCCAACTCCTTCATCGCCTCGACAATCGAGTGCTAGGCTGCGAGCTCCTTCACGGGCTTCAAGACGCAACCCTCTCGAAGGACGACTTCAGGGTCGGGATCCGGTCGACGCCATTCTTCGCGTTGCTGATGCACCACGCTTGGATGAGCCGGAGGAGCGTGTGGTTCGAGGTGAGGCCGGAAGCCCTCGGCAGCGGCTGGTTAGGCAAGTGGCAGCCGCGCCGTTGCTGGAGGACTTGGACAGCCACTTCTCGGTGCTCTCGCGCTCATAGGTTATGCCCGTCACGATCGACACGGGGGCCCTCATGATCTGCAGGGATATTGGACAAAGGAAGTACCGAGGGATCTCGACGTCGCGGCCCTCCATGAATCAATGTGGCGACTCTCAGATTGAAGAGAGGGAGAGAATGTCTTGAAGTTGAAGTTGTTCTGTATATTTTCTAAAGATGGAGTTAATTATATGGCGGTATGTTCAAATATCATGAACTGCAAGTTGTGGCTTGCAAAAAGTTTAACTAGGCAAATCTTGTGGGTTCAGGTTTGATTGGAAAGTGTTTTACGTTCTTTTCTGGAACTTTCAATTCCTGTTTGATTGTTTTAGGGATTTTTTATTTTCTTTTGGGTCGGGATTGAAACTGCAGGAAAATCGCATCTTTGTTTTGCTTGTTACAATTGGCTTTGCCTTTTCTCTTAGAGTTCGACGTTGTGGTTTTGCATTTTTGGCTCCTTTTTTACCAATTCCTAATACTGATTAGTAGTTGCAATTAAAAGTTCGATTTTCTTACCATAGAAAGAAACAAAAATTCGATTTTGCTTTGATTGGCAATTCTTTTCTTGCCCAAAAGAATTCAAGAGAAATTCTCGTTTGGATTTCATATTGCTTAAAATGAAGAGATTGTGGAATGAAGACTTCAACACCGGTACACTGTATGGTAGACTGGTGCAAACAAAACTCAACCTCATCATTGATGAACTAAATCCAGCATAAGATACAAAAAAAAGGCACTATTCTCGCTTGAATTGAATTGTGCCAGGATATTATTAGCCCTCACAATGAACTCAACCATAAGAACAGCCAGTAAAAACATCAAGATTACTACAGGTTACTTGACTGTAGGCACAAAACTTGCAAGATACAACTATTTCAAACTTGCGCTGAAATGCTCATGAGTTCTGAGAAGACGGCCACGAAGAAAATACTCCAGCCGATATGCTTACAACAAAAGTTTTTGAGCATGTTGTATTTAGTTCACAAATGGAGTTCTTGGACTTCTATATGTTTTACATATTCAACGACATACAAAGAATTACACGGACAAAAGAAAGTAACAAGAAAATAAACCGCAACAGTAAGACAGAGGAGAGTGTGAAGGAATGCAGACGCAGCCCCCAAAAAGAGCAACTCCATCCACCCCAAATGAAAAATTTGAACAGGATGACTCCACTCTCTGTATAGACGCCAAAAGAATGTCACGTATAATTAACTCTATCTTTATAAAATATACAGAACAACTTCAACTTCAAGACATTCTCTCCCCCTCTTCAATCTGAGAGTCGCCACATCGATTCATGGAGGGCGGTGACGTCGAGATCCCTCGGTACTTCCTTTGTCCAATATCCCTGCAAATCATGAGGGCCCCCGTGTCGACCGTGACGGGCATGACCTACGAGCGCGAGAGCACTGAGAAGTGGCTGTCCAAGTCCTCCAGCAACGGTGCAGCCGCCACTTGCCTAACCAACCGCTGCCGAGGGCTTCCGGCCTCACCTCGAACCACACGCTCCTCCGGCTCATCCAGGCGTGGTGCGTCAGCAACACGAAGAATGGCGTCGACCGGATCCCGACCCAGAAGTCGTCCTTCGAGAGGGTTGCGTCTTGAAGCTGGTGAAGGAGCTCGTAGCCGAGCACTCGATTGTCGAGGCGATGAAGGAGTTGGAAGAACTGGCGGAGGAGAATGAGCGGAACCGGACGTGCATGGTCGGGCACTGAGCGAGTGCCGGAGCAAAGAACGTGACACCCAAGCGAGTGCCGGAGCAGAAAGCGAGCGACCACGGGAGAGAGCGAACAGGTGGGAACGCAAACGAGAGCGAAACCAGAGATTCAAAATTTGAAAGCTTCGCTCGCTTGGAATGGCTTTTCTTCTACTCGGGAGGAAAGAACGAGGGAAGAGGAAAGAGAATACAATAAATGCGTGCAGACTCTGCAGAGGAGAGAGAGAGCGCAGGGCTAGCGTACAGGCGCTAGAGGAGAGAGAAAGTAGATTATTTTACCGAAAATAAAAGGGGATGCGCTCGGACTCCAGCGTGGCTGCCGGGCGACACGTGTCGCCCGGTGAATGGACTCGGAGGAAGACACGCTGGAGTCAGAGCTGCAGCCAATATTTTCTCGAAAGGAAGACCTTTTTCAATTGAGTTTATCTACACCGTGCCTCGTAGGACGTTTCACAATAACTTGACCGCAAGATCAGTATATTCACACTAAAATTTGCCCAAAAAATTATATTGAAATTTCACAAAAGACCTACAATTACAAGTTATTGCCAGAAAACCTAATTTAATTTTTCTGGTCAGCAAGGCAACACAACCCAATGCATCTTCTATAGGGATCATTTTGTACTAAAATCTTTACCATCTCTGAACAAATCCTGTTTTGGTTTCGGGACTACAAAGAATTTTGTTCTTCAATTTGCACAATTTCAGTAGTGAGAGCTTTGTCCCTTGACGACGATTGTAATCTCTCGCTTCCTTACTCAACCATCTCTCTCCTTAGTCTTGTAATCGCATCAAGCTTCATAAGTTCGCTTGTGCGATGAAACGAAGTTGCTTGCATCTTCTTCCTAGCACCACGAATGAATTTCTGTACTCATGCGGATCATGGTTATTGATAAAGGCATGGCGCTGTCAAGAAATTTAACACATTGGTTGCGTTAGTGCACTTGAACAATTTAAATATCGTACCTCTTCTCAATTACTTATATCTTCCTCCACCCTTCTCATAATTTTAGGAAGATGACATGAAACTATCTCTCCTCTTCCTTGACCGTGATCACGACAAAGTCTTCGCGCTGTTTGAAGATGTCATGCTTTGCTATCTAGAAAGCTTTGCTCGCGCCACCCAACGTTCTTGGAGGAGCACAATCACTCCATCAATTCGTCAATAGTCTAGGCCAACAACTCTAAAGCTATGTCTAGTGATTAGGATAAAATTCATGATAAAATAAAATTTATCATATATTGTATTTGGTGCTTACTCAAAATATGATAAAATTAGATATAAATGAGATATAAACAGGATTAAATTATCCCATGGAAGAGGTAGGATAAAACGGATAGAAATTCTAATATTCATTATAGGAAATAATTTTCTCAAATAAAAAATTTCTTAAATAAACAAATTAAAATTATATTTCAATATAAATAATATTTGAATTATAATATAAGAAATTCAAAATAACAAAAAAAAAATTTAATATAATCTTATTGTTATTTATATATGTGAATTTAATTCTATCTTATAATATAAATTTAATATATATTTATTATATATTTTAGGTATATTAGTACAATTTTCTATTTAATAAAATTTTATTAGAGAATGATTGAAGGGAAAGAAAGAAATAAAAAATAAATTAATTAAAAAAGAGAGGAAAATAAAATAAAAAATAAAAATAAAATAGACAAGAATGTCGAGAGAGATTTTTACATCTCCATTTGTAAGATTTGTAATTTATATAGGCATTTATATCAAATAATATATATGACATGATGTGAACACATCCGACTTTATTATTATAATCACCAAACAATAGATAGGATATGATAAGATATAACAAAATCCTCTAGCTTTCATATCCTATCATATTCAATCTTATCTTGGTTAGAAATCTAGACGATCAAATGTAAACTAAATCCTTGACTCTTCAATTTCCGAAGCATCATGGACAACTAGCTCGGAACCTATGAATGTCCTTGATTTTCCTATTAATTTCAAAAAATAGAAAAGAAAACTACCGACAATGTCTTCATGACACATTCAAATAAATTTATCATTTTCAATGCACATCATACTTCACTTTTCGATATATATATATATATCTCAGCAATTTCCCAAACTAGACTTCCCCATGCCACATTATGCCTAAAGATGACCTAATCACGCCCTCCCATCCTAGTCACTTTTTTCTGTCCTTAAATTAATATTTGTTAACATTTTACATTCCTTTTAATTCAGTGTCGCGTTACAAATTTCCGGTCAATGAGTTCTCTATGACGAATAGTCGATTCAACGACATGTTCTCTTTTCTATTTCATTGTTTGATGAACTTTTTAATATTGTGTTAATACTCAGTATGTGAAGGTCAAAGTAGATAATATGTACAAAGATAGCACGTGCTTTCTATAATACTTCAACAGTGCTTCGAGAGAGAACATATTTAAAAACTAATTCATCTTTTTTTCCACCTCTGACCCAATTTCATCAGCCAAACCACTTATGCTTGTGTAACTCTTAGTTTTTGGAATTGCTTCCTAAATCATTTCACGGGATGAATGCACTTTTCCTTCTTATATGGTCATTCCAAAAGTTAATAAAAACAAATTTTCTGAGAAATCTTAATCCTTGCTTACATTCAAAAGTTAGGCATGATAGGCTGACGCTTTCTATCTATTTATTTTTTTGGGTCAGGTTCCTATCTATTTTACAAGTCATTACGTGTGTTATGTGCTGTGCTCCTCACTCATATATCCCCACCGTAGCCTCTAAATTGTGTGGTCCCATTTATTCTTGTGATTTTTCCTCTCTTTTTTCACCCTTGAGAAGGAATTTGCTGGCTTGGAAAGAGGATCTTTAAAACCAATAGAGAATGAATAAGGAATAAACTAAAGATCTTTTTGCTTGCAAGATGGAGCATGATGTCTATTAGAAAAATTAAAGGTTCATGTGCTGTTAAATTAGGAGTGAAAGCTTCATCCTTCCATGTACGGCCCTCTCCTTTGTAACTAATTGAATACTCGTTTACTTCTATTTGAGAAATGCTAGCACGAGAAAAAAGGATTCATTATCCAATTACAGTATTTATTATAGAAAGGACGCGGTAAAAAATTGTAATAACTAATAATATAAAAAGGTTGATAAATTGAAAGGGAAAATGAAAGAAAAATCAATCTTTTAGATCATTTATTTGAACATAACCATTCTATGATATCCTTTTCCATAGAATATAACTTTTATTAACCTAAAGGACGAAGGCAATGAAAAACTTGCTACAAGATCCAAAAATATACCGAAATAGATCTATTTCAATGTTAGACACTAGACCCTGTTTGTTTTGCGTAAAATAAATATATTAGCTAATTATTTCAAGTAATTCAAGTGATCATTTTTAGAAAAATATTTTTCCAATCATTCATTTTCCACAAAATAAGCAGAGCTTAATATGAAAGACAAAGCTAAGTGTAGGGAAATATAAGCGTGCACATATGAAGTGTCAAGTGAGAATATGTTATTTCTTAACGTCTAAGTGAGAATATGTTATTTTTTAATGTCAAAGAGGAAAAGAAAAATAATAGAAATCGCAGTTCAAGAGCCATTTTGTCTTCTCCCCAATAACTATGTTATTCGATATGGCTCCTCAAATAACAATCTGACCTCATTTATCGTACAAAAGCAATATATAAAAGATGATAAGTGAAAGCAACTATCAATTAAGAAAATATGCTAACTCTGTCGTAAAGGGTTGTTGAACCGGTGGAGACTGGGCAGAGACCCCAACTGACTAATGCTTACCGGTTTTTTTTTGGTAAAATGCTTACTGGTTTATACATAGAAATTATTAGATTCCTAAAATTCACCTAAATCATCAGAAAGGAATATGGATTGTTGCGAAAACAGCGACGGAAGAGAATGTAGGTGGATTAGATTACATTTATTCAAGCGAAATGTATTGCATTAATTATTCATATTCAATATAATAGAAGTCGAAATTGACCGTAATGTATATAGCAATTTATACATGCCAATCAACAACATTAATTGTTTGACAAAAGAAAGCACATTAATTGCGACAAATCGCCAATTACAGATTCTTGGTTCTTAAACAAAATCAGCATTAATGACTCAATGACCCAAAAAAGTAGGAACCTTTAACTTTTTTAATTATTACAATACTTTTTACCTTTTTCAATGAATATATATTTTTTAGTAATGTGAAGAGGAGAAGCAGAAGAAAAATTAAGATGTGGCTCGACAAAAAGCTCTGTTCTCCATTTATAGAATTATAGATGGATACAGAGCATGTTTCCCATCACCATGAATCCGGATTCTATCCAGAGGTGCGAGGGAAGAAAATCGAATAAAGACAAGAAGAAGAGAACGATGGATGGAAAGTATCCCTTTCCAAGCAGCAGATCAATTCAAAGACGGATCTCTCTCCTTCTCTCTCAGCATCGCAAAAATCCTACTCAATTTCACGATCACGAGCGCACCCTCTTGTAGTTCCTTCTAATTAGATATCCGTCAAATCCATTTCACATCGCCATATCCTATAATGAACTCCTGGAGATTCGGGAACCCGATGACTTAATCAACTGAAACTAATAAAAGCAAACATGAAGGCGGTGTTGAGGACGAATCTCACCAGCAGAGCTGAAAAAGGTAAAAGGCCCGTGATGACTCACGTCTGTGGAGTCCTTGCAACGTTGCCCATGGATGCTGGATCTTGTCTTTCTTCTTCGTCTTCTCTTTCTCATCGTGATCGAAGAGCTGAGTGGCAGTGGACAGCTTTTGCATGCATCCTACAGGCTCCAAGTAACACTAAATGGTGTTTCGGAAAATCGCACCTTTATCTGATTTCTCTGTGAATATGGCCTCACTATATCAGTAAGCAGCCGTAGAGGCCGGGAAATGGCATTGCCCTTTATGAAAACAGTATAAACAGAACACCAACAAAATATGCAGCAATTCAAGTGGAGTCACTACCTTCAGCAATGGTTATGATGTGAGGTTCTTGAAGCCATTACCAATTGCGGGACATAGACTTTGCCTTGGGTATTTTGTGGCCCTGCACAGATCCAATGCTCTATACACATAAGGAATTTATGGAAATGATAAATCCAACTTTGTTTTGGGTAAAAAAGAATTCTAAACAGAATTCGAGCATGTACCTTAGAGAGGCTGCCCTCCAGCTTCTTATAAAGGAGATGTCCTGTGAAGACTCGTAAGTACAATAGAAGTTCGTACAGGACAGAGACAATCTATCCACTGAACAAGAAGAATGCAAGACACGGACGTACAGCCTAGTAATTGCATCTGTCCACTATAACGCATTTTAATAATTTTGGTAGAACGACTTGAGGAGAAAAGAGAATTTGCACCGTCCGGAGACGTCCTATTTTTTCGAGCCCATTAAGGTTTGTTATACCCTTGCATCGAGAAATATTCAGGACTTCCAAACTTTGTAAATCTTTAAGACCGTCAATCTTTTCTAAATCACAGTCCTCCAGTTCTAGTTTTGACAGATATTTCAGACCAGAAAAATTTGGCTCTTCAATCTTGCAGCTTTTGAGACGCAGAGTCCATAAGTTTGGGGACAAGGGAAGTAGTGCGAGGTCTAGCTCCTTCATGTAGGATACAGTGAGTTCCCGGAGCTGAGTGAAGGCACGAAAATCCCCAGGGAAATTGGTGATGTTTGGAAGGGACAATTCCAAGGTCTGTAGACTTGTTAATCCCATGATCCACCACGTATTTGGGGTCTGATTCGATGACCCTACCTCTGGCTGCTCATCAGCATTCAAGCATAGCTCTTTCAGATTTGTCAGATTTGTCAATTCGGGGGATGCCATGATCTTGGATCCCCAGCAGAGAGTGACTAAACTTGAGGGCAACTCCGGTAGTGCTTGAAGTCGTTCGCATTTACCTACATCAAGGGTTCGGAGGCAAGGGAGATCACAAATGCCCCCAGGCAGCCCAGCCACATTGGATGATGATAATCTCAAAATTCTCAAAGAGGATAGTCTCGAAATATCACAATTATCTTGGACCACCAAACTTTTGCAGCCAGAGAAATCTATCTCTTCCAGTTTCTCTAACTTCACGATATCTTCTGGAAAATTTTTAAGGTGAGTGCGTTCCATCTTCAGCGTCTTCAAATTTGTCAAATCCTTGACTGACTCTGGCAGTTCTATGATTTTAGTGTCTGAAAGGTCCATTACCTCCAGCAGCCCAAGCTTCCCGATGGAAAGTGGAAGTTCTTTGAACATCCGACAACTCCTTAAAGAAAGTCTCCAAAGATTCGGAGGAAATTCAAAAGCTCCTGGACGCCAATTAATAGCACCATCAAGAGCAAGACTCTTGAGTTCCGTTAGGTGGCCAATTGGGGATATAACTTCCAACTTTAAACAGCGGCAAGCACTAAGTTTTTCAAGGTTCGTCAAAGAATCACTCTGGATGTCAATTCTTTTGATGCCAGTTCCATCAATCAGAAGTTCCGTCAAACATTTCAAGCGGCACAGTTCTCGGGGCAACTGCTTGACTCCCTTGCAATTTCTCAAATTCAAGGATTTCAAGCTCTCCAGCTCACTGATGAATGTCCCAATTTCAGATAACAGATCACAATCTTCCAGTATCAATATCTCCAATTTAATTGTCACTGAGAACTTCAACGATGCGCCTAACAGATAACATCCTTGTAGGTTCAAGACTTTCAATTCCTTTGCCTTCTGCAAAGTGCAAAAGAAGATACCGAACTTCACTCGCATACCTATCATCTTAACATGAGATTTAAAAAGCAAAAATAGGCCATACCTTCATGATTTGACTCCAGACTTGTGAATCTGTGGTGACCGGACTCCTAGACAGATCGAGAATGACTAGCTTCTTCAAATGCATGTTATGTAGCTCAGGAATGAATTGGCACTCTCGCCAATCAAGCCACCTCAAATCCGGAGGAAGATTCTCAGTCTTTCCCCGGATGTTAGCCCGGTCCAGTCCGAGGTACCTTAAATTCAACATCTTGCGAAATTTTTCACATTTAAAAGGGACGGTGCGACCTTCTTGAACCGTGAGACCAATGCATTCGACACTTTCAGTACCCTGTCAAGTCTCAGTTGGAGAAAAACGTATGAGTAAGTTGGAAAACTTTAATTTCTCTTATTCCTTTTCACGAAATGAGACAAATCAAAATTACAAAATCAGTGGGTATCCACTATGCGTGCTAATTCGTGTTAGGAACAAATTCCGTTTTTTTCCCTACCAGAATGAGTAAAGGTAAGTACACGTCAATGGAATGGAAGGTTTTCGTAAACCACTATTAAAAAAAAAAAAAAATTGCTAGAGGCTTTGAAAAACTTACCTCACCATCCTCTGGAATGGAATGTGCATCACAGAGATTCCAAATCCTGCAACGCTTGTGAAGATCTTTGCCCTCGACATGTTTCTTGCCAAAGTTTCTTAATAGAGCGTGCATTTTTAATTCATTGTTTTCTCCAATTTCCAACAAACACATGTCGCGAAGAAGTTTTATTCCTATAGGAGGAAAGAAATCACAAGACTCCCACATGTAAGAGGGAATCCTCTCATCCTTTCCATTAAAAAAGCACGCTATGTCCAGGAATATCTCCTTTGTTTCAGCATTTAAAGAATCATAACTGACCTTAAAGGCAGCTTCAATTGTATTATCCTGGTGTTTTGTTAAGCGTTGCAAGTTACTTTTCCAGATCTGTATATTTTTGCTGTTCTTGTATAAATATGAACCCGTAACCTCAATTGCTAAAGGAAGCCCTTCAATAACTTTGACGATATCCTTGGACAGGGAATCATACTCATAGTCATCTTGGAGAGCAATAGCATTCCCTTGAAAAGCATGCTTACACAAGAGTTGAAGAGCATCGGGATAGGTCATTGGTTCAACCTGGTGTTCTTCAACTCCTTCATCAGTGAAGCTATGTAAAACATCTTTTTTGTCTGTAGTCACAATAATTCTGCTTCCCGAACCAAACCAAGTAAGGTCCCCAACTAATCCTTTGATTTGTTCATCCTTATGCACATCGTCAAGCACAATGAGAACCTTTGCTTTACTAAATAGATTTTTTATTAAGTTAATACCTTTATCATAAGACATCAGGGATTCAGATTTTTCTTTTCGAAGTTCTTCAATCAACAGTTCTTGGGAACGCTTGACTCCTTCCAAAGTTTCTCTTCGGTTGGAGACTCCTCTCAAATTTTTAACTTCAACGAAGCCCCATAAATCAAACAGTCTATGTATCTTGTTGAAGACAACCTTTGCAAGTGTAGTCTTTCCAACACCCGGGATACCACATATTCCGACCACACGCACGTCTTCTCCGCATACTTTTGCCGCTTGTCCATGGCTGTAGACAACGCCAAGCTTTCTCATCATCTCTTGAACATGAAGATCGATTCCAACTAATTTGTCGGTGACAAGTTGGGCATCATTCTTCAACAGCCCCATGACACATCCAAGAACTTCGTTTACGAGTCCAGACTCATGCCTGCATACATAAGTGATGTAGCACTGAGATAAAATATACAAATGAGTAGACAAAAGTGAAGCGGGGAATGAAACGACAAAAATTAAATTAGGCAACAGGGGCAGGAGGAAACTTCAATTAAAATGGAGAGCAAGTTTTGATGCATGGTCTATTTGCCTTTCATGCACATAGCCATTTTGACATTGATGTCTTGCTATATGCAAAACGAAAGTTCTCGCCAAGGGGGAACGAACGGAGCGTGTTGGACCAGGTAGGCTGGCCTGACTCGCATCGTGTCAAAAGTGGAGCGATTTTCAAATGGCCACTTCAATCGAGTTAGCGACTATTCAATAAAAAAATTATTCAAAAACCCTAAATTTATTATACTTTTATTAATTTAATTCTAAACCTTTTATTTTTTTTGTCAAAATAAACCTTTTAATTTTACTAATTAAATTTTAAACTTTTTGCCAATTAAATCAATTCCGGGTAATTTTTAATAATATTTTTTTCATTTCTTGAATTTTTTTTCTTTCCTTTTCTTTTTATTTCTTTTCCAGATCACTGTTCATCTTCTTCTTTCTGCGTTCTCCATCTTCGCTGAACGTGGGAGCAAAAAATCGAACCAGTCTTCTTCTTACTCATTCCTCCGTCGTTCCCTCGAAATGCCGTTGAGCTCGGCGTCTTCGAGATCTCGACCAAGCTGGACAACTGCTAGCCCGGTCGCGCGTCGGCCTTGAACCCTAGATCTGGAAGGATCAACCTTCGTCGCGGCATCGACGTCGAGCCGCTAGATCTAGAGGGCTTGAGCTCCGTCGCAGAAGGCGAGGGCTGCAACCCAAATCTTGGCGAGCGCTGCGAAGCCCTCGCCTAGACCATCGCGGCCGCGTGGGGCAATTCATTTTCACATCATCCTATACCTTTTTTGGTTTTTCCACTTGTGTAGGAAAGAAAATAGAAACCAGAAGTAAAAGAATTACCCCCCCTTTATATTCGCCCGCTCATATCCCTTTAATTTCCCGATCTCTCCAAGAACCTCCTTCCATTTTTTGATGGTATCTTCGTCGACTCCGTCTCTCGCCTGTTGATCCACGGACCTTCCAAAACATCCAGCCTCGTCTTTTACATCGGAGGGACAAACATCATAGAAAATCGGGATAATAGTATGTTCATTACTTTTTCTGCACTCCCACATTTGTTCCAGCTCCATGAGGCAATGTTTACTGGAAGCATAAGTTTTGGAGAAGATAGCTATCGAGATCGTTGACCGCTTGATCACTTCTCTTAACTCCTGCTTGATCTCTCGTCCGGCATGGAGACCTTCGCTGTCTCTAAAGACTTGGATCCCTGCATCTTTCAGTTTGTTATAAAGGTGATCCGTCAATCCTTTACGAGTATCAGGACCTCTAAAATTTAAGAAAACTTCATAATTGATTCCGGCCGATGGTGACGTTGAAGATGATTCCTGTCAAATCAAGGAAAAAAAGAAAACAAAGTGTTATGGTTCCGATGGAGACGAATCTAAATGAGCAAACGACCTCAGCAACTGAATTTTGCGACCAGTGCACTTTGATATTTTTTAAATCCAAAATCCTCACAACTTTCTTGGCAATCAAACGTCGGTGCGTGGATTCACACACAATCTTTTCACAATTTTCTCGAATTTAGGATATTTTAAATTTTAGGGGAAAGCAAATCAATACTTAACAAGCCCAGCTTACAACATCAATAGTGCCTGGAGTTTGAAACGATGTGATTTTGAACATACATTGGTTAACTCCTTCACGTCAAAAGAGGATTTGTAAAATTCCGGACCAGATGTGTAGCATTTGGGGGGTTGAACTACAAGCAGAGGATCGATTCCACCATATTCATGTCGAAGAAATAATAATAAAAATCGCAAAGATGCAGAAGAAACAAACCGCTCTTTCTCTCTTCGTTCCAGCAGCCTCATCTTCAGGAGCCATAACTCTGAGAATTATTAGAAACGCCACAGACCAATTCGCCCGCGCTCTCTCTCTCTCTCTCTCTCTCTCTCTCCCGTTCTCTTGCAGAGGGCACAGGAGGTCTATAGAATTATTAGACAACATTATTGATCGCATTTTACCCATGACCAAGACCGTTGACTTGTGGGCACCAGCTACGCGTTTGGACAACCAGAGGGAAAATTGTCGTCTAGTCCCTGTCCCACGTGATTTTACATTATAAGAAGCCATAAAAAAATAAGACGAAAAGGACTTTTCAGTGGTTGGAATCGATAAAGCAGCGGCAATGAACCGATACCGATGGGTAGTCCTCTCGAGTCAGTTCCATTCAATCGGATCATTAAAGACGATGCAATGAACTGATTGGTAGCCCTGGTTTTATGTTTTATATTTACCTGCTCAATTTGACAGCGAGAAAGGATTCCATGCGGGTCTAGAAGGACGAGTGCTCGAGTCTACAGCTAAGCTCGGTCAGTGTCCTCCAGCTGGAACCTTTCTCTCAGAGTAGAAAATGCACTGTCCGAGTCCGAGTAAATTTTCGGATTAATGTCCTAAAAAATTCTAAATTAACAAATTTATAATAAATTATTTAAAATTAATTTTTTGATTATCAAAAATCAAAATTTTGTACATTTTTTATAAATTTACCTTAAATTAATATACTTACGACAAATTTATCCTCCGACATGTGATAATCGACTACTATATCGTTTGAGATTTCATTCTCCATTTGTTAAAGTTGTTTCGATTTTGTGATTTTTTGTTGCATTTAATCCAATTTAACGAAATATATATTTGTCACAAATATTTAAGTTTGAGGTTTTTAATGGTAAAAAAAATAAATTTTTGGTAACTATGTCACCAAGTATATAGTTTGAGGTTTTAATGGCTATTTTGAGTAAATTTATCTTAGGTGTAATCGATTTAAGATTTTTCATTATCAAAAAATTATTTTGAAATATATTTATCATAAAAATATCAATTCAAGAGTTTTCTTGATGTTAACTTTAAACTTTTTAATCTTTACCAAAAAAAAAAACTTCAAACTTTTTAAAAATAAAAGTTGTTAGAGCACTGGTATCTTGGTAATATTTCAAACCACGGAATTTCCAGGTTTGAGAGAACGTTGTGTACACAAGAGTGCCACATCATAATAAGTCCATCCGTAGAAATTTTCAAAACGCCTCGACATGTCGAGAAAAGATTGGGTGGTCTGGGACCTCCACGTCAGCGTGATCCCGGACCACTCAGGTGGTGGTGGCACCACGTGGAAGCGTGGCCCGCTTGCTGTCTTTTGCATTTTTCTTTTTCTTTTTTATCTCACTAGCCTTCTCTTGACCTTTCAACGAGCTATTCTGGGCCCACCAGAAACTTTTCCCTCTCGGGAAATTTGAAAAATTCGGCGCTCTCTCTCTCTCCTCCCAAGAAAATAAAAGCAATCCTTCTCTCTTACAAATTCTCTCTCTCCATATTTCGTTTGACTTGCGCCCAGTTGCTCTGCCCTCCGCTTCTTCTCCGATCGGACAACGGAGCCGCCGTCCGACGAATCACGCCACCGCCCCCGCTTCCGCATCCACCTCGTTGGCTACCGCTACATCTGAGCTACAGCTAATATTTTCTCGTTCGTTCTGCCCCTTTGTCGCGTTACTCCTCCGGCGAACGACGGAGCCCGCCGTCCGACAAACCACGCCGCCGCACTTACGCATCCGCCTCATCCGCCACCTTCGCATCTACATTCTCCTCCGTCTTCCACGGTGACCAGGCTCTTCCTCTCCCAGTCGCCGTCCTTGTCGCTGATGCAAGGGATGCGAGGGAGGCAGAAGCGGGACCTCGTGGATGCTCCGGGTCGATGCATCTTGACGTGGAAGACCAGGGTCTTGTCGAACGAGAGCTCACGCTCCCCGTAACGGATAGGCATCGAGCTGTGGTAGCCGCAGCCGCAACCGCCACCGATGCTCTTGACGAATCCAGCCACGTCGAGACAAAACTTGACAGCGAGGAGCCGCCTGAACGCCCCGCCTCTCCTCGGCCACAGCAGCGCAAGACAAACCACGTCCCAAGCTCTGTGGGTGACGTCGGAGTCCCCGCTTGCCATTTTCCGGATGCAGAACGTGTTACAGAGACGGTGAGGACAACGAATCACAAGCGAGCGAAAGCCCAACGGCAGAGAAGATGCTCTCTTGGTGTTCCGGACGACGGCCTCCCCAACCAGCAACGCGATCGAGGGAGCTGAGAAGGAGGCCGCGGTGGATCTGGATTTGGTCATCCACACTAACTCCTAAAATCTTGCAAATGTAAAAAGCGATTGATTGTATTATGTAATCTCCCTCTCTCTGAGCTCATAATCTCTTGCGCGTGTGAACAGGGGTGCATGTCTGTGTGCTTGTATGAATATGTTGGGGTGTGCAATGAGGAAAGATCAGCTGGCTTGTTTTGGGTTTCATGCGCAACTTTAGTAGGAAATAGCAGTGTTGTACAAAAATCCTAATTTTGCGAACTAGAATGATAGTTTGCTAGGTTATGCTTGCCCAAGTTGATTCACTGTACTCGGTGAAAGCTAATTTTCATCGTTTGAAGAAATCTCAAGGCCTTATCCGATGATTTCTTGGCATATTTTGTCTCTCTTATGTCTTCTTTCGCGGGTCCCAGTTAGATATTTGGGGTGATGACGAACCGAATTCTGACTAGCAAGTGGACAATTTACAAAACCACTATTCCCGTCACTCCATCAAGGTGTTTTTGCAAGAGAGGGAAAGAAACTGTTAAAAGTGACAAGTGAATTTCTGTTTTACTGAGGTGTTGTGAATATCGTCGGGATTGAGAACCACACCAAAAGCAATTTCCCTTCTTTGTCATGATTTTCCGAATTCCATTGACTTTGTTTTGTTTTAGAAATGTGAAAGATCAAAGATTCTCAGATCATTGCCCCGTGGTTAGCAAAAACTCTAATCGATCTCCTCTTTCGCATTATGCTGCATCGAGCCTGGGTTATCTTCCATCAAATTCAAATTGGGGCTGCCGATCTATCACGCTGAGCACAAAGCAATGCTCGGTTTTTATTATATGCTTTGCCTGCGCATACAACTCTTCTTCTACCTAAAAAGATTCGAGCTTTGCGAGGCATTGCAGTTTACCACACGCTCTCGATAGCATGCATAAATCTTCCGAATTCCCACCTTGAGTTCAAGTACTGCTACGAAAAATTCGATTTGACTCCGCCCATTTCGCATTCAGGAAACCAGTAACAGCGGCAGAGCCATGGCATTCAATTAAAATTTGCAGAAACTTCTTGCTCCGAGCTAAACAACAGTAGGGAAAAGAACAAGATAAATCCTCTGGCTCGCTAGCGAAAGAAAAGAAAGACAAAGAATTTGCTTGATCGAGCAAGATTCCAGATCACTCCACTTCTCATCCGATTACCACTGATTTCAAATCCATCTCTAACACATCCAGAACCCCCATAAAAGAACAAAAGAACTACATCAAGATCAAGATCAATATCATATCATAAGAACAGAGAAAAAACGAAACAACAGAATCAGTCGGCTGCAAGTGCTTTAGACCATCAAAGATTCAAACCCAGAACGCAGACGTGAAGAAATCATCTTCTTCGAGAGGGACACGCTCCATCGAAGAGAAAGAGAAAGAACGAAATCAAACCCCAGTCGAAACGGAATCACCATGGGGAATTCGGTACATACCATATCAACCAGACCAAAATCAGCAGCATCAACACGACCCCAATCAACAGCTCCTCCAACGACCCACAATAGCGGGCGGCACAAGAGAACTGGACCTCATACTTCTCGCTCAAATTCGCATACAAGATCCCGCAGTTCCTCGAGCGAGCTTGGCTGCTCGTCGTCTCATTTGCTTCCTCATCGACCAGCTCGTAAACGTAAGCCTCCGCAACGCCTTCCTTCCTCAATGGCGTCCCTTGCCTCGACCTCAGGTGTCCCAACAGGTCCTTCACGTACATTTCGGAGTAGAGCTCGTTGGCGTCGATCTCTGCTGCATCGGGGCTCGAGTTTGGCCACCCTGTCTCAGCCACAATCACCGGGATGTTCTCATGCCCCGCAACCGCCATGGCCGTGATCACCGCGTCGACCATCATGTTGAAGAGATTTCGGTACCGTGCTCTCTCGCATTCACTTGAACTCTGACTTTCGTGATGCCTAAAGAAGATCCGACCAGCCCAATCGTGCCCTCCGGACCCTGCCTCCGTAGCGACGACGTGGAGCTCGCCCACTTCGCCAAGCCGCCGCCTTGCCGCAACCAGAGGTGTAGCAGCAGCAAGTGCTTTGTCTACGCCCTCGCCCCGATCGTCATCCTCCGCGCCGCCTTCCTCGGGTTTGCCCTCACTGTCCGCGTCAAGAGCCCCGAGCTCAGGCTTCGCCACGTCGACGTCAAGTCCCTCGACTACTCCACCGCGGCCTCCTTCTCAGCTCCCTCGACCACATCGCCGGTTGGGGAGGCCGTCCTCCGGAACACCAACTTCTCCAGCAACCTCGCCTTTGAGCCTCCCGTGTGTGGGGGTCTCGCTCTGCGGGTGATGCTCGCCGAAGTTGAGGGGAGCTCGAAGAGGCCTGCTTCTCCTCCGCATTCTGCATCTGCGATCCTGGGAACGCCGGAACGAACGATGGAGCAACAACGAGCCCGAAGAGAGAAGTAAGCGAGCATCGGAGTAGGGGCGGCCCGTCAGCGACGGGAGGGCAACGGCACGGCTGCTTGATGCACGGCGGAGCAGCAACGAGTGCGGAGAGAGGGAGAAAAGTTCAGATTCAAAATTTCGAAAGGAAACAGATGGAGAGAGGGACAGAGGAACGAGAGGAACGAACGGCCGTTTTCCTTCTCAAACGAAGGAAAGAGAAAAGTTTTTCCCCGCAATAAATGCTTTGAGAGGAGAGAGAGCGTGCAGGCTAAGAGGAGAGGAGAGAGGGCGTCGACAGGCTAGGAAGAGGAGAGAGAGGGGAAGAGGGCAGAAGACACCAAATGGGCCCACACCATCCACATGGCACCTCGTGAGTGGCCGGGGACCACGCTGACGTGGAGGTCCCGGACCACCCAATATTTTCTCCGACATGTCTGCTCCTCTTCGTGCAATGTGCTATGAGAGGGTCCCACCTGCACTGTAAAGAACGTAGCACTCTCTCTCCTCTTTCATATGCATTATTTTCTCGAGATGTGGAATAGAGAGAGCCAAAGCCTATTCATGGCGGAAACCATGGAAGCCCTCGGGGCAAAACCCCAGAGCGCCTCCTCCTCGAGCAAGACTGCGCCACGCTCTCCCTCTCGAGCTCGGCCTTGCCAGATTGGTAAGCTCGAGCCTCGGCAAGCTCGAGCTTCGCCGGCCTCCAGCATGCCCGTCTCTCGCCAGCCACTAGCTGAGGTAATGAAAGAAGAAAAAGTAAAGAAAAATTCATTATAATTTCGATTTTTTTTTAATATTTTTATAAGGCTAAAAAGAGAGAGAATTTGTATGAGCCTAGTAGATTGGGAATGGATTTTAAGCTCAACCAATTTAAACTCATTTATTTTAGCCTTAAAACCCATTTAAAATTAGTTCTTCAAAATTAAAATGACTTATATATGACTTATTTATATTTTAAATGGGTTATGTATATGTTTAAGATCTATTTTGACATATCTAGAAAAGATCTAGACGCCTTCCGAGAATATGTTGTGGACAACACATGAAGGGCAAGGCAAAGGACGAGGTGGGGCCGTGGAGGGCTATCAATGCCCGATTACTTACCAGGAGTTTGATGGCAATTTCCCCTTGAGTACTCGTTGCACAATCTGATAAGGAAAGGTCGGCAGCGTCTAGCGGATTGCTCTTCCCGTATCACGTAAAAGCACGGTCTAGGTTAGACTACATAGGAAAAAATTATTAAAAAAATTAAATATCTCTAACAATCTAGAATTGATAACACTTTTTCTCAAGTACATTCAATAAGTGTCTCGGGAGAGAGTTGGATCGTGGGTTGGAAAATGGAGTAATGGAGGGAACTTAAGGAATCGATGGGCAGTTGAACAGAGAGAGAGGGGTTACGGTAGATATATGGTGCGTTTGGTTGGATTTTTGGGAAAAGCCTTTGGAAAAATGCAAAGAATTTTGAATTAAAAGAGTTTTCCAAAATGCAAATTATGTTTTGTAAATTGTAGTTTGAAAGTCCATTGTGAAATACTTTTGTGTGAAATAGTGTTTGGAGAGATAAATTTACAAATGACTTTAGTGATTAATAAAAAAAATAAAAAATAAAAAGTTGGCTGACGAGGCAAGTGGCCGCCACTGGCCTTAGGCAGCCCTCAGAGACAACTGACGAGGGCCGCCTGGGGTCGGGTGACCCTCAGCGGCCCTTCACAAAGGTCGCCTGACCCAGATTTGGTCGCCATGAGGTCGCGCGACCTCCTGGCGACCAGATCTGGGTCATGCCTAAGATTGCACTACCTTCAGTGCCGGTGCAACCCAAATTTGGTCATCGTGAGGTCGCATGACCTCTGGCGACCCAGATCTGGGTTGCGCCTAGGTTGTGCAACCAAATCGCGCGACCTAGATACCCGTTGGAGGTCATGTGACCCATCGGCGACTATCGCCATGACCGTCATCGGCCTCTCGCTAGTCCATTGCCCGCCCTCAACAGCCTTGCACAATTTGAACGTCTGCTTGAACGAAGAAGATGAACAATAGAAAATCTACGAAGAAGATGAATAGTAGAAGTGCGAAACAAAGGCAAAACCAAAGCTGAAAGCCCAAGGCTAGCTTTGGCTCAATAGGGTTTCCAAATTTTTTTCCAAACATCTAATACTTGGCCAAAAGCCCTTTAGGTGTCCAAAAATAGTTGGAAAGCAGTTCCCAAACCCAGGCATACAAATATTATGATTTTTACACAAGCTCCTAAAGTTTCTCTTATAAATTTATTTGTCCATTGAAATTTATCTTGCCACGTTGCCATCTACAGTACACTTTCACAGCCAAGGTCAGTTGAGTTTTTTTTTTAATTTCTTTTGCCAGGCGCCGCCGGGGGGGGGGGATTGAATGCCATTATATTTTCAAGCAAACCGTGAATCATATGAACGTGCTAATAACCATTCAAAAGAACAGAACTCCTGCAACAATCTTTCCCTTCCTTTGTTTGCGGACATGCTTCAGGATCGATAGAATTTTGGCTACTAAACATTAAAGATTAAGGATAAGGATTTGTGTCTAATTGATGCAGGTTTTGAAATTGTAAGGAGCGAAGTGAAAATTAATAAAAATTGAGGAGCCAACTAGTATGGGGGCAAAGCGTGCTTTTTCCCGTCGTTCCCGTTTCTTCGCTTTTTCTTTGAGGAACCATCTTAGATATGATAACATCCAAAAAAAAAAAAACGATCTTGAGGCAAAATTCTTAAATGACTGTTGCCCACAAAATTCTTCAAAAAAATGGCCATGGTCCACCAAAACCAGAATGATGCTGCACAACAGCTATGTTTGGTCTAGTTTTGGAAATAGGTAAATATAATTATCTCTGTCCTAAAGGGTTTTAGGGAAATGCAAATTGCGTTTGGTAAAAAAATTCTATGTAAAGCTATTTTGGCGTAAAGAGTGTTTAGCAATTTTTTTTTATAAGAGGCTTTTGGATTTAATTTTTCTTTTTTTATTAAAAATTATTAAACTCTTTGCCGTCTCTAATGAAGATAAAGGTAGTTTTAAAATAGTGAGAGGTCCAATTGAAACTAAAAAACTTATGATAATAGTCTTGGAAAAAAAATAATTTCAGCATTTGACAAAATGCTAAAAGTCTAAAACTAGCAGTGGGTTTTCAATTTCCTTAAGGCAATATTTGACTGAAAACCCCTTGAACAAGCTTACCAAATATCCCAACATTTTCTCAATGGGCTTTGGAAGCTAAAAGTCTCTTAGAAAAGCTTAACTAAATGCATCAAATCGGGGTTGAGTTTTCTGTAAACTACATTAATTAGCTCGATGATGAAGCATTATCATTCCTTCTTGAAAAAACGACTTAAGACTAGAAGTGTGTAAAATGAATTGTCCGAACCAAGAATCATCCAAACTAGACCAAATTAGTTAATTTTGGTCCGATTACTAGGAGCATAAGTCCTACTCCTAATCCCTAAAAATGAAACCGGTATCTGGCTGGTCTGGTTCTTGATTCAAAGGGAGGATTGGACTAGATCGATTATAGATATTTTTTTTTTTTTTTAATTTCTTCAAAAAATACAAGTGACGATCTTTTTTTTTTTCTATATTTCTCCATAATAAAAGGCATCAAGGAATGGGGAAAAAATGAACAGTTCCATTAGACCAACCCGAAAACCGATCATCCCTACTCATGACCTAGTTGACGCAAAGGAAAGGACGAGGTGGAGTCGCGAAGGGCGGATGCACTGGCGTGATTTGTCAAACGAGAGAGGGTGAAGTTAGGGCTTCCCCAGTCGCGAGTCCAGAGGGATGAAGAGAGCATAGCGGAATCACAAGTCAAGAGGGAGAGAGAGTGGAACAAGGAGAGTGAAGGAAGGGAGTGCCTCATGTGACCCGGGGAAGAGAGAGAGAGAGAGAGAGAGAACGTGGAGTGGGGAGAGAGAGAGAGGGTCTGCATGACAACGTTTCTGTTTCTCCCAATTTTGGTTCTTTTGTTCGTCGAAACAAAAAAAAAAAATAGAAATCCGTTTGGTAAAACATTTGTTCCCGGGAACAGTTTTGGAATAAAAATGAGAAACAAAAAAAAAAAAGTAGCTTCTTGTTCCCGGGAACAATTTCTAGAAATAAGAAAATTTTCTTTTTTTTTTGTCTTTTGTTTCTCTCTCTTATCATGGCCACCTCCAACCACTTGGAGCCACCATCGACCGCCAGCTGTCGCCAACCACTACTTGAGCGGCTGTGGGAGGAGGCGGCTGATGGCCCGTGCAGAGGTTGTTGGCAGCCGGCGTTTGTGCAAAGACGGCATGGCTGGAACGGCAGCGATAAGCGCAGATAATGGCCTCAAGCAATCCATAAATAAGAATAAAAAGAATAAATACAAAAAAAAACTATTTCGTACCAAACGCAATTCTATTTTTTTTCTATTACTAAAGTATAAATTTTGTATAGCTACTAAACATCTTATTTTACTAAAAAAAAAATTGTTCATTAGAATAGAAATAGAAAAGAACTATTTTTAAAAAAAAAAATTTCCACGGTCAAAAGACATTGTCATGTGCAATCAGAATAGCCCGTAAGAGTTTGAAATTTTTCTAATGGGTGGGCCTGCAAGCAATACGTGTGACACGCTGAGTGGACGGATACAATTTGTACATGTAATATTTTCTCGAAAGGAAGGACAGTGCTGAAAAATCCAACAAAGCGGGACCCATCTATCATTTGATAATCAATGAATGGGCAGTCCGTAGTAACGTGGAACGGTCGGTCTACCCGATATATTCTCGAATTTCTCCTGCAATACCAACATGCTCACGTGCTTCGTTTGACGTATGAGATCCCACACGCCTTGACTTGACTTGACTTGACTTGCCGTTTGCAAGAGTAACAAAATAGAAGAGAGAACTAACGATCAACAATATGCTCCAAGTAAAGAGAACTTGTTTTTGGACACAACTATAGTTGGTAATCATATTCTCCAAACAGCTAATTTGATAAAAACTAGACTCTCCCATCCTTTTATAATATCACAAGGGCAATAGCACAAAGAAAATTTCTTCAATGACAATATTGTAAAAGCATGTATAAATGGAAATTGATAACTAAACTAATGTTTTGTTTGAAAAAATTAAATAGTGATTTCGTACCATTAAAAAATGCTATGTACCACATAGGAGGAGCAGATGTTCATCTAGTTAATTTGGATGGAAAATCATTATCATTGATGCCAGCTATCATAAGTGATGTGATCAAGGTGTTGACGTGGATAATTTTTAATTATATTTTAATATTTTCTCCTTTTTTTTTCTTTCTTTCTTCCTCCTCTAGCTAGTGAGGTTTGCCCTCGTTGACCTCAAATGAACTCGCCTTGCTATTGGCAAATCTTGCCCTAGCTGGCCCTAAACTCTAAATTGGTCGCTAAGGTTTAACAATTGACTAGAGAAGGAAGAAAAGAAGAAACAAAAAAATTCAAAAAATAAAAATATTATTAAAAATTATTTCACATCAACGTCGAATGCCCACAAACAACTATCATCCACATTAACATTTTTATGTCAAAATTAACAGAATAAACTCAATTGATAAAAAATGAAAAAAATTATGATTCATTTGGCAAATTTGAAAAATTCATGATTAAATTATATATATATATATATAATAATTTGCTCAAAACACAACACACACTATATTTGTGTGTGCTTGAACGATGTTATGCTCTTTTTCGACCCAAAAAAAAAAAAAAAAAAAAAAAAAAAAAGATGCTACGTTCTTGTCATCCAATGATCCAAGATTCTTCATGCCGATCGAACTGCTACGATGCAAATGATTGCCCGCATAATTTTCCGCAGTAGTACGTGGGCGGTGCGCCGAAGGAGCCTCTACCTGTCCCTTTTTGACTTGTCATGTTTTTCTATTAATAAAGGAAACATCAAGGACGACCAATGAACATGTCTTCCTCCTCCTCCTCTCCTAACTGATAATCGTAGGTACATTTGATAATATTTCTATTTTTAGAAATAATTTTTTTATTTATATTCTCTGAAATGATAAAAAAAAAACGTGTTTAGTAATTATATAAAATTTATATTTTTGAAATAAAAAATGAATAAAAATGGGTTTTGTACAATACAAAAAAAATTGACGTAGAATTTCTTTAGATTTTTAATGATTTTATGAGATTTTTCTTTTTCCCTCTCTTCTTCTTTTTCCTCTTCTAGCCAATTGTTGAGCCTCAACGATGGCTGATGATCGGTTAGAGATGAGAGTCGGCAACCTCGCCAGCCCCTATGAGGTTGGGGCTCACTGTGGCTAGGTAAGGTTGGCTTCGCCTTGGTTGGATGAGGTTAAGCTTTAGAATAAAATAAAACAAATAAACTAACTTATTCCATAAATTATTTTTAGGAATAATTAGCAATTTTTTTATTCTTATTTCCGTTTCAAATTTATTTCTCGCCCTTTTTCTACTTTGGAGAATAGAGACATTAACTGACATTTCCAAATGGATTTTTATTCTTTTCTAATTCCGGATAACAAAAAAGTATAAATTTTGAGAAATATAAACGTTAATAAATAGACCCATATTCTCTACTAACTAATTTAATAAAAATATTAGATTCTCTCTTTTTTTGCTGGATGGCAATGTCCGATTCAATCTATAGTATGATGAAGGTCCCTTGCTGACGCATGTTTACGCCTGATGATGATGGTATTTGTGTTAATTTATTGAATTAATTAAATTAAATTAATTTAAGAAATGGTCTTAAAATTTTCATCCGAAAAAAAGTTTAAACTAATTTCTTTGGGGGACCTTACATGAAAACGCATTGGTCTTGTAGAAAATTGTCAAGCAATGTATTTTATTGATTAAATTAATTTCTTTGTGTTACCAATAAGTCATACCATCCACGCATTAGGAACACTGTAATGAAACGTGACTCTCATGATTATTCTTTAATTTTTTTCACTATTAACTCAAATATTAAGTGAATCAAATAACAATTTTTTTGGTAATTAATGACTTTTTGAAGTTGAGAAATGAAAAGAAAATTCAAAATTCCACAAAAAGTGGAAAAAGTTCCTTCACTATTTGAAAAACACGTTGGTTTAATCGCCATCGGATCCTTTCGGATCCTTTCTTTTCGACTTTTCTTGGACCCGGTCAACAAGCGAGTTGAATTTTTAAGAAAATCGCGCGCGAGTGTGTTGCTCTTGCTCACATTGGACGCGCGCGCACATGGGTAGCGAGTGAAGAGAGAGAGAGAGAGAGAGATGTGAGGTCACGAGGACTATTCTGAGAAAGTGGCAGTGGATGACAGACACGATGTGACTCGGATAAAAAAGAAGAAAAAGAGGGTGGCCAATGAGAATTAAATAGGACAATATGTCCTCGATCAAGAGTGTGATCCACATCATGCTAAAGTCTTTTTTGGTCAAATACATCTTGATAACTTCATCTTTTTGTTCTCCAACATTGTGATAAAGTTGGTGAACAGAAAGAAATTTCAAATTTCGCTGACAGTAGAAAAGTTATCCCCCGGGAAAATAAAGTTCAGGTAATCAATGACTTTTTTTGGATATTACTATTTAAATTTTAGATGATAGCATTGAAATTAAATTACTGTCAATCACAATCTCATTAAATAGCGCAACTAACCTCATAAATTATATAGTAAAAAATCTGAAAATCCAATCGAAAGATCTAATAATTGTTGAGTACGATGGTGCAAATAATCAAATATGTAGCATGCATCTGATTCATGCCCAAAGTTTTGTTCATTGACCACTAACTATAGACATTTGAATTTTAGCCAACTAATTGAAGTTTTCTTTTTTTAAATATACCAAAATAAATAAATGAAAAATATCAAGAACGCCCAATTTGTCAATTTTCTATTTTGCATGAGTCTAATTCATGGGAACTTAACCCGCAAGGCTAGTCCATAAACCCTAGTTTGAGCCCATTATCTAAAATCCATCACTCAAACTAACCAAAAAACCTTTGACGTTCCAAGAGCTTAGAGCCTTAGTGGCTCTTGAAAGGCCTAGTATGGTTTTCTTAATGGAAACCAAAAACAAGGAAACGATGGTGGAAAGGGTGAGAAGGAAACTTAATTACCAAAAGTCGTTCTTGGTACAACCAATGAGAATTGCGGGAGGATTGGCACTAATGTAGAGTGAGGAGTATCAAGTGAAAGTGAAATGCAGCTCACAGGATTTTATAGACACGGAATGTGAGGATCCCACAAGTGGCCAGCTTATAAGGATAACTTTCCTTCACACTTCAACAAATTTCTAGGAGAGACTCCAATTATGGCAACAACTTCGTTGTTTTCATACATCTAATAGACTTCCATGGATATGTATGGGGGACTTTAATGACATTCTGTATAATTAGGAGAAAGAAGGCAAAAGGGAAGCAGACTACCACCGCATTGTAGCCTTTCGGGATATGCTCAATGAATGCTCTTTAATGGATATGGATAGTAAAGGTTGCATGTACACATGGACCAACAATAGAGGAGGAGGAGAATGGGCGAAAAAGCATTTAGATAGAGTTGTATGTACAATGGAATGGCGAGTTATCTTTCCAAATGCTGAAGTTCTGGCGTTACCAGCGGTGGGATTGGATCATAGCCCCCTTTTGCTCTCATTACATCCTGTTCATGGCAAAAGGAAGAGAGAATTCAAATTTGAAGCATATTGGCTAGAAAAAAAAGAGTGCAGGGATGTCATTATGGACAGTTGGGCTACAGACCATAGTAGGTTTTCACAAAAAATTCACCAAGTAACAGAGGATTTAGCAATTTGGAGTAAGTAGAAGTTCTCTAACGCAGCATATCAAATAAAGGGACTTAAGAGGTGACTAATGGACATCACAAACAGCAACAACCGAGATTCCAGCAGAGAAGAAATGCAACAGATAAAATATAGCATTGATCAACTGTGGAGACAGGAAGAAATGTATTATGGGCTAAGGACCCAGATTAATTGGCTTCAATGGGGGGATAAAAATACTAAATATTTCCATGCCACAACAGTTTAAAGGAAGCAACGAATCAAAATAACAATGCTGAAGATTGATGACTAGAATTAGAGTAGGGATCCCAAGGTGCTTAAACAACACATTATGGATTACTACTGATCTCTCTATGACTCGGTGGGACCCAGGAATTTCCAACCCATTCTAAATCAATGCAAAACAGTAGTGATGGTGGAGATGAATGAATATTTGATGGCCGCCATATCAGTGGAAGAAGTGAAAGAAGTTGTTTTCCAATTAGGCACACTTAAGGCTCCAGGACCAGACGGCCTAAACGGACAGTTTTACCAACATTTCTGGGAAGATATTCAAAGGGATGTGATGCTGTTAGTCTAGAATTTTTTCAAAACATGTAACTTGTCACGCTCCGAACCTCGAGCACGCCAACATCCCACCATGGTCATGCAAATGCGACATTTCAGGTAGTGTCGCCGACCCCATTCATTTATTATTGCGCAAGCGGAACGTATTATAAAACCCCTGGCAATAAAATAAGGGATAGAAAAGCAGGAAGCAAAATCACAACATAACACTTTCATAATTCAACAGAATTACAAACAGAGGTCTACGGCCAAAAGTCTACAAAAGATCGGCTCTAAAAAAGGAACTGTCCTACAATCTACAAGTCGAACACATTTTCCAATCCTCATGACTTCACCTCTACAAATCCTCAAGGTCAACCAAAGCTATTTAGCCGCTCCGTCCACTAGGGACCTGAAATTGTAATCCCCAAACCGGGATGAGATAATGTCTCAGCAAGTTCAACCCTCTAAACCCCTATTAGAAAGAAAATACACACCGGGTGGCCTAGTCATATTACACAGAAGACTTACCTTGTCTTAATTCATTCTTGCAAATTAGCACAATTTGAATCGCACAATCTCAAATAGTAATAATAATTCAAACAATTGGAACGCCATCATTTTCATATAAATCACAATCGCACTTAGCACGCATTCTAATTATTATTCACTGCCACACAAGGGCATAGCCTACTCGCAGTTCGGCTATCTACTGACATTAATGTCAGGCATCGCCTCCCTTCCCCTCATGGACCGCGGCTTCGTCATTATGTCGATGGCATTTCTGAAGGAGCATCGTCTCCCCCCTTGGAGCATGACTTCGTCACTACGTCGACGGTATTCCAGAAGGAGCATCGATCCAGTTGGCCCAGCCTCTACTGCGACTGGCGTCCACCGCGTGGGCATCCCGTATAAGGGCAAGTCCGGCTCAACAGCTCATGACGATTCCTCTTAATTATCACACAACTAAATCATACTCGACCTCAAGATACTTTGCATTTCACTCAACGCTTCTACTTAAAATAGTGATTCCAGCCATTTTTCTTCATATTAAAAATATTCCAAAAATTACTCACGTGTGTGGGGACACACTAATTTCGAATCAAAAAGCCAATATCTCACTTTTTCAAACCCCACTATTTAATATAATCATTAAAATCTAATTTTTGCATCAAAACCGAAACTTGAGTTTTTATGAATAAAATCTCTATTTACCACAATCAACACTCAATTTGCCACATCCATTCATCAAACTCAAATTCTAAATGCACAACGACGATTAGCACAAAATTATGAGAAAATAAGGTCTCGAAGAAATTTTTGGAATTTAATAAATAATTAAATTTATTCCGAAAATTAATTAAACAATAATATCCATATTTTTCACAATCCACCCTCAATTTATAATATCCAACCATCAATTTCAAAATCTGAATACACAAAGCAGCGATCGGCCGAAATTCGAAAGCAAATAAGGTCCCAACAAAATTTTCGAAATTTAATAAATAATTAAATTTATTCCGAAAATTAATTAAATAATAATAATTTAATAATTTCGAGTAATAAGATATTATTAAATTATTAAAAAATTTCGAAATATTTATTTAATCCAAAAGCAATTCATTTATGTCAAATCCCCATTATACTAATATAAACATCAATTTAACCTTAACTAAATATACTTTAAATTAAACCAATCTCTTAATCTAATTCACAATTAAATAAATTAAACTAACCACCTAAGTTTAATTAACTTAAGCTAAGCACCCATAAAGCATAATTAACCCTCTAATCGAGATTTAGTGAGTTAAACTCACTCGATTAACAAACCGATCGGACCAAAACGACGGGGACGCCGAGAGGATCGACTTTCCTCAAAGCGGGCCGAGCATCCGAGCTCGGGAAGATGGCCAAAACGAGCCAAACCTTCACTGTAATACCCATTTTTGCCCTCTTTGTTTGCTACTGATTGGGACCAAGAAAGGGCCGATTTGGTGCCGACTTGGGTCGAGAACAGGCGGAGGAGACTGACAGGGGCTTGGACGGGCTAAAGGGGAGGTCGACGGCAGCTCACGACAGCGAAAACGACTTCAGCAGCTCCTGCACGAGCTGGACAGCTTGCTGAATAGCGAGCTAGGCGAGAGGGCGGCCAGCAGCGACACGCGAGGACGATAGCACAACGGCGAGGCAACGCTAGGTGAGGATGGCGTGCGATGCTAGCTACTCCGGCGTCCACCCTAGATCTGCGGGGGCGTCGAGCACAAGTTGGAGATGGCGAAGAGAGGGAGGCGGTGGCGCAGGTGGTGGCGCGAGCAGGCAGCGAGTGGCCTAGCGGTGTGAACGGCGGCATGAGGCGATGACGGGTTGCTCTGGGCAGCTTGCTCAACGTTCTCCCTTGCTGCTGGTGCTCGAAGAAGACCAAGAAGAAGATGGGGGAGAGAGCATCGATGGGAGAGGAAGGGAGGAAGAAGAAGGCCAATTTCCCTCACATTCTCTCTCTCTTTCTCTCTCTTTGGCCCCACAAATATGGCCCATCATGACCTCATGTGACATCACTTCCCACTCACCCAAGTCCTCTACAACTTCTTCAATGGTTGCACTTTCATTTTCCGCCGGAGTCTAATTCTTGTACATCCAATTTCTTCAATTCCCATCAATTTTCTTCCAATTGGGTCTGATTGAGGTCCATAAAATTAGTCCAATGTCACCGCACTTCAATTCACATCTTCACTTGTCCGTAGAACGAACTTAAGTCCCAAAAGGGTGACCAAAGGCGGGCCTAGTAATTTCTCGAGCCAAATTAGCCATTCTCTCGCTTAGTTTGCTAAAAAACTCCGCTTGCATGAAAAATCTTCCAAAGATGAGTCAATATTCCTAAAATAATTTGTGACACACCCAGATTTCCAATTTCTGAATTCGATCTCAATTCCACGATTAATTTCACTTTGGCATGGTACTAGCGCGGCCCAACTTACCGAGTAGCCTTTAAAAATTTTCATGCATTTGACCTGTGGTTGATCATCTCAAGCCACAATGTACATTTTTGAAACATTGGCGACTTTCGATTGTTACGGTAATCTCAAGGTTTCAAATATGAACACAAGGTACCCAATCGATTGAAAAGTCAGTACAGTGTCGATCAACAAGAATTGTGCGATTTGGTGAAATCACCCACACCTGATCACATGCCTCTATCGAGTCGACCTATATCCGATCTCTAATCGATTTTTAATTGTGCCGTAATGACCCTTACAGATTAGCTCGGTCGAAAGATCGCTTCCTGGTCAAATTCTCGAGTATGATGCATTAGAATTTCTTAACGGCTTCATCTAATAGACTAGTTTTCACACGAGTGACCGACTCAAGGAAAAAAACTATATGCGTGCTAACGAAATGCCCGTCTCAATTTATTGAAAATAGAATTGGAAAATCGGGATGTCACAACTCTTCCCTTCTTATAAAAAATTTCGTCCTCGAAATTTAAACATTTACCAATTCTTAAACAAAAAGGTGGGGGTACAGTCATCTCATATAATCTTCTCTTTCTCAGGTTGCTCCTTCTGTACCAATGCTGCCAAATCACTACTATCTTGCCCAAACTACTTCGGATCCAAAATACTAAACACTTGTCCACTTAAAATTCCAAAGGTCTTCAACACAAAATCTGCGAAGCTAAATCGACGATTCTGAACGGTTTCAAAACTGTCTTTGATAACTGTGACTGAATCACTGATTTCTGAACCAGCTCTATACCTGCGATTTTCTGATTTTTGATCTCATCTCAACAACTGAAGTTCTAAACACTTTGCTCAACATTGACTAAAAAGAAACTATCTGACTAATCTGCTGAAACTGGGAACCTCTGGTCAAGATCTGATATAACTCTAACACTAATCTCAACAATTGCAATCACTGACTACTGTACTAACCCTAGCTTGTGATATTTCTTTCCCTGACTTCATCTCAACAATCGAAATTCCGCACTCTCTGCTATGCACTGCTTAAGAAAGAACCATCTGAAAGTTCTGCAAACTTGGAACATCTGATCTAGATTTGAAATACAATTCATCCCCGGCACTCCATGCAGATGATTTATATGATATACACACACTTCGGTATACCTATTCTAATCGAGATCTTTTCATGTTGCACTAAGGTGAGTTGACTCTGTTCATCTATCGACCACAAGCCCATAAGGAATCAATACTCTTCCCGACTCCTTGATAACTTGTCACAACATTCCATCATGCTATACTTCCATTCCCACATAGGACTTTCTCAAGTGCTTGAAAAAGCTTTCCTGGCTTATGTTACCAAATTCTCACTTACTGATACATCTAACACTTACAACTTGCTCGGCAATATCTATCTTCATACCGATCTACCAATCCCAATGATGTAGATTCTGACTCATCTTCGTACTATTTGGACAATGCTGAAGTTGCTACAATGAGCTTCCCATAAGATCTATTCTTTAATCTCTGCATCGTCAATCACACACAATCGTCCTCAAAACCTTAGCGTTCTATCTTTAGAAATCTAGCAATCAACCTCTCTCATTTGCATTCTCTTATAGAGTCATCTGAATTTCTGAATCTGTCCACTGAAGTATTTTGATTCTAATATGAACTTTTGGCTCAATTCTGAGGATGGTCATAAGATTCAAAATGTGGCATATCTTAGATTTGAAAACTGAATCTCGAACTTCCTCAAGTATGATCCAATCCTTGAGTATCCACTGTGCAACTAAGGACTCTCGACTCAGTGCATCTGCGACGTTGCTCACCTTTCCAGAGTAATACAAAATATCATAGTCATAATCCTTAAGGAGTTTCATCCAGCGATACTGTCTCATTTTCAACTCTTTATGAGAGAATACGCACCTGAGATTTTGATGGTCAATGAAGATATAGAATCATTCTCTATACCGATAGTGCCTCTAAATTTCCAGAACAAACATAACTACTGCAAGTTCTACAACGTGCATCGGGTAATTCAACTCACAAGATCTTAATTGACGAGACACGTATGCAATAGCCTTATCATGCTGCATTAACACACAACCCATCCTTTAAATGACGTATCAGTGTAGATCTCATAACTCGCAGGACCGGATGAAATAGTTAGCACAGATGCGGTAGTCAGCTTCTACTTAAACTCTTGAAAACTATACTCGCACTTACCTATCCACATGAACTTCTCTTCCTTTCTCAATAGTCTTGTCAACGGTGACGCTAACGCTAAAAACCCTTCCATGAAACTTCTGTAATATCCTGTTAATCTCCAGAAACTTCTCATCTCCGTCACTGTAGTCAATCTCGACCAACTGTTCACCGCTTTAATCTCGGACGGGGTCTATGGAGATTTCTTCGCCTGAAATCACGTGACCTAGAAACACAATACGAGTCATCCAAAACTCGCATCTGCTAAGCTTATTGTAAAATCCAAAAGTACTCAAGGTCTGAAGTACCATCCATAAATGTCTCTCGTGCTCCTTAGCACTCTTTGAACACACTAGGATAACTTCAATGAACACGATCACAACTGATTCAAGTACCCTTAAACATTCTGCTCATTAGACCCAAACAAATAGCTATGGTGTCCATCAAACCACATAGTATTACAGTGAACTCATAACTGCCGCATCAAGTGTGAGATGCTAACTTCGGTATGTCTTTCTTCCTAACCTCAACTGATGATGCCCTAATCTCAAGTCGATCTTGAAGAATATCGACGTACAAACACAACGAATCAACTTTATTCTTCACACATAGAACAGGTGCTCCCCAAGGTGATACACTGGAACGTATGAATCTCCTATTCAACACTTCCAGCATCTACACCTTCAGTTCTTTTAACTCGGGTAACACCATCCAGTAAGGAGCCTTAGGGACTGGCTCTGTTCTAGGTCCTAATTCAATTACGAACTCAATTTCTCTTTCTGACAGCAAACTTGACAATTCTCTAGAAAATGCCTTAGAAAACTCATGTACCACGATTATGTTCTCCATATTTGGCCCCTCAACTGACGCATTCATTACAGTTGCCATGTAGATTTGATAACCAACAACCAGAATCAAGTCATCTTCAGTGACAAATAACAAGGATCGAAGTTCCTCTTCGACTTTTAGTGATTCAAAACTTTCGCACGCTAACTGAACAAACTGAATTATATTACTACCACGATTCAAAGCAATAGAAAGTTCCTTGAGCCAAACATTTTTATAAATGACTTTCAAGTCATACTTAAGCAAATCCTTTCAAGTACAAGTATAGTCAGAGATTCGTCTTTCTATCACTTTATTACCACTACGAAGATCCTACAACCTTCACTGAAAATTCTACTGCAATACTCTGATAAAAACATCTAAAAAACATTATTCTTTTGATTGATGCATGATCGATCCCTTCATGCTCCTCTAGTCATCCTAGTGGCATCCTATCTGCAGTAACAGTGCTTACGCTCTCCTAAACTTACACGGGTATTTCCTAACCTGACGACCGTGCTGGCCATATTCAAATCATGCTCCCTTTTTACTCTGACACTAGGCTAACTCATGCCTCCTTTCCACAAATTCGGCACACAATCGGAGAGTCCTCTACCTCCCATCAAGAGACATCATGCACCCTTCGTTGCACTGTGGTCTGTTCCAAGTACCCATTAAATGTCCTGAAGCACGTTTCCTTGGTTCTATCTTATCAACGGCGGTGTTAGGAATAGCTGTGACTCCATCTATCTATACGGACCATCTTTGATCAAATGACCTTACTGGCGACACCTGTAACAAGTCCTTTCTTTCTTACAATACGGAACTGATCCGTGTCTTTTTTTACAGACACGACACACATCTATCGAGTTGAGCTCTGACTTTCCAATTTTACTCTTTCGGTTGGGTGAAACAAGGCACCTTTCTTCTGACATCGGCCTTTCTCCCCAATCGATTTCCATCTCTATCTAAACTGAACCTTGACTCAGAAACGGTGGCTTGATCCTCGATCACAACTCCAGATTGGGCCTCAAAGGCGTGGCAACAACAATGGTCACACCATTGGCAACAGTAGAAACAACGGCAACAACTGCGACTCGGTCTTGAGCTTACTGATTTAAGATGCTTTCCAAAGACTCTAGTGCCTAAACAATCCCGTTGAACCTAGGATTGTTCGATACTACTACACTTTCAGTACCGACTTGCGACAGTACTCTCACACTCGTGCTAGTCTAAGCCTATGCTCTACCTCGGGTACCAACTCTTGTCAGCATCCTACCCCGAGGTACAAGTCCTATCGACCTCTTCCAAGGAGTTCTCCACTCCTGGTCACTCATCCTACAGGCTCTTTATAGACACTTGTTTTCCGATTCCAACATCAGGTTAGAATTTGAGTGACCCCACAAACACATTACCAAACAACTATCAACCATATGCATCAGCATATTAAAAGCATTTTCTACTAACTATCCCATGACTCATCACACCTTATCACTCCATACACAAACCATGCTCTGATACCACTTAAACAGGGTCGTCACGCCCCGAACCTCGAGCATGCCAACATCCCACCATGGTCATGCAAATGCGACATTCCCAGGTAGTGTTGCCGACCCCATTCATTTATTATTACGCAAGCGGAACGTATTATAAAACTCATGACAATAAAATACGGGATAGAAAAGCAGGAAGCAAAATCACAACATAACACTTTCATAATTCAATAGAATTACAAACAGAGGTCTATAGCCAAAGGTTTACAAAAGACTGGCTCTTAAAAATGAACTGTCCTACGATTTACAAGTCAGACATATTCTCCAATCCTCATGACTTCACCTATGCAACTCCTCAAGGTCAACCAAAGCTATCTAGCCGCTCTGTCCACCAGGGACCTGAAACTGTAATCCCCAAACCGGGATAAGACAATGTCTCAACAAGTTCAACCCTCTAAACCCCTATTAGAAAGAAAATACGTCCCGGGTGGCCTAGCCATATCACACAGAAGACTTACCTCGTCTTAATTCATTCCTGCAGATTAACACAATTTGAATCACACAATCTCAGGTAGTAATAATAATTCAAACAATTGGAACGCCATCATTTTCATATAAATCAAAATCGCACTTAGCACGCATTCCAATTATTATTCACTGCCACACAAGGGTATAGCCTACTCGCAGTTCGGCTATCTACTGACATTAATGCCAGGCATCGCCTCCCCCCATGGAGCGCGGCTTTGTCATTACGTCGATGGCATTTTCGAAGGAGCATCGTCTCCCCCCTTGGAGCACGACTTCGTCACTATGTCAACGGCATTCCCGAAGGAGCATTGTCTCCTCCCTTGGAGCACGGCTTCGTCACTACGTCAACGGCATTCCCGAATGAGCATCAATCCAGTCGGCCCAGCCTTTACTGCAACCGCCATCCACCGCGTGGGCATCCCGTATAGGGGAAAGTCCGGCTCAACAGCTCAGGACGATTCCTCTTAATTATCACACAACCAAATTATACTCGGCCCCAAGACACTTTGCATTTCACTCAATGCTTCCACTTAAAATAATGATCCCGGCCATTTTTCTTCATATTAAAAATATTCCAGAAATTACTTATGTGTGTGGGGATACACTAATTTCGAATCAAAAAGCCAATATCTCACTTTTTCAAACCCCACTATTTAATATAGTCATTAGAATCCAATTTTTACATCAAAACTGACACTTGGGTTTTTATGAATAAAATCCCTATTTACCACAATCAATACTCAATTTGCTACCATTCATCAAACTCAAATTCTAAATGCAAAGCGACGATCATCACAAGATTATGAGAAAATAAAGTCTTGACGAAATTTTCCGAATTTAATAAATAATTAAATTTATTCCGAAAATTAATTATATAATAATATCCATATTTTTCACAATCCACCCTCAATTTATAATATCCAACCATCAATTTCAAAATCTGAATACATAGCAGTGATCGGCTCGAAATTCTGAGCAAATAAGGTCCCGACAAAATTTTCGAAATTTAATAAATAATTAAATTTATTCCGAAAATTAATTAAATAATAATATTTTAATAATTTCGAATAATAAAATATTATTAAATTATTAAACAATTTCGAAATATTTATTTAATCCAAAAGCAATTCATTTATGTCAAATCCCCATTATACTAATATAAACATCAATTTAACCTTAACTAAACATACTTTAAATTAAACCAACCTCTTAATTTAATTCACAATTAAATAAATTAAACTAACCACCTAAGCTTAATTAACTTAAGCTAAGCACCCATAAAGCATTATTAACCCTCTAATCGAGATTTAATGAGTTAAACTCACTCGATTAACAAACCGATCGGACCAAAACGATGGGGACGCCAAGGGGATCGACTTTCCTCAAAATGGGCTGAGCATCTGAGCTCAGAAAAACGGCCAAAACGAGCCAAACCTTTGCTACAATACCCATTTCTGCCCTATTTGTTCGCTGTTGGTTGGGGCCGGGAAAGGGCTGATTCGGTGCCATGGGTCTGGAACGGGTGGAGGAGACCAACAGGGGCTTGGACGGGCTGAAGGGGAGGTCGACGGCGGCTCACGGTAGCGAAGATAACTTCGGCAACTCCTGCATGAGCTGGACAGCTTGCTAAAACAGCGAGCTGGGCGAGAGGGCAGCCAAGGAGAGCGGCCAGCAGCGACACGCGAGGACGGTAGCACGGCGGCAAGGCGATGCGAGGTGAGGATGGCGGGCGGCGCTGGCTGCTCCGGCGTCCACCCCAGATCTGCGAGGGTGTCGAGCATGAGCTGAGATGGCGGAGAGAGGGAGGCAGTGGCGCGGGTGGTGGCGTGGGTGGTGGCGCGGATGGTGGCGCGAGCGAGCGGCGAGTGGCCTAGCGGTGCGAACGGCGGTGTGAGGCGATGACGGGTGGCTCCGGGCGGCTTGCTCAACGTTCTCCCTTGCTACTGGTGCTCAAAGAAGACCAAGAAGAAGATGGGGGAGAGAGCATCAATGGGAGAGGAAGGGAGGAAGAAGACCAATTTCTCTCACATTCTCTCTCTCTTTGGCCCCACAAACATGGCCCACCATGACCTCATGTGACATCACTTCCCACTCACCCAAGTCCTTCACAACTTCTTCAATGGTTGCACTTTCATTTTCCGCCGGGGTCCAATTCTTGTACATCCAATTTCTTCAATTCCCATCAATTCTCTTCCAATTGAGTCCGATTGAAGTCCATAAAATTAGTCCAATGTCACCGCACTTCAATTCACATCTTCACTTGTCCGTAGAACGAACTTAAGTCCCAAAAGCGCGACCAAAGGCGGGCCTAGTAATTTCTCGAGCCAAATTAGCCATGCTCTGCTTATTTCGTTGAAAAACTCAGCTTGCATGAAAAATCTTCCAAAGATAAGTCAATATTCCTAAAATAATTTGTGACACACCCAGACTTCCAATTTCTGAATTCGATCTCAATTCCACAGTTAATTTCACTTTAGCATGGTATTAGCGCCACCCAACCTACTGGGTAGCCTTTAAAAATTTTCATGCATTTGACATGTGGTTGATCATCTTAAGCCACAATGTACATCTTTGAAACATTTGCGACTTTCGGTTATTGGGGTATTCTCAAGGTTTCAAATACGAATACAGGATACCCAATCGATTGAAAAGTCGGTCCATTGTCGATCAACAAGAATTGTGCGATCTGGTGGAATCACCCACACTTGATCACATGTCTCTATCGAGTCGATCTATCTCCGATCTCTAATCGATTTTTAATTGTGCTGTAGTGACCCTTGCAGATTAGCTCGGTCGAAATATCGCTTTTTGGTCAAATTCTCAAGTTTGATGCATTAAAATTTCTTAACGGCTTCACCTGATAGACTAGCTTTCACATGAGTGACCGACTCAAGGAAAAGAAATATATGTGTGCCATCGAAATGTCCGTCTCAATTTATTGAAAATAGAATTAGAAAATTGGGATGTCACATAACCTTGACCCCATCCTCAACAAAACACACATTGCCCTTATACCGAAAGTTAAAAATCTAGAAAGTATATGCCAATTTAGACCAATTAGCTTATGCAACTTCAGCTACAAAATTATATCAAAGATTTTGGCAAATAGATTAAAGCCTTGGCTTCCACAAATCATTGAACATGAACAAAATGCTTTTGTTAAAGGCCGACAAATACAAGATAATATCCTCATTGTTCAAGAAGTATTGCATCAAATGAGGATAAAGAAGAGGAAAAAGAAATTTCAGGTAATATTGAAACTGAACATGCAGAAAGCATATGACAGAGTGAAATGAGACTTTCTTCGAATGAGTATGTTACAAATGAGATTTTGTGATCAATGGGTTCATTTAATCATGCAATGTGTGTCAATGGTTACTTTTAATGTGAAAGTAAATGGAGAGCCAACAGAGTATTTCTCATCGACACGGGGATTAGACAAGGAGATCCATTATCCCCTTATCTATTCATATTGATAACCAATGTTTTTTCTTGGATGATGCACAAAGCAATAAAGGATGGAAGTATTAAAGGGATCAAATTGAACAGGAATTGCCCAACTCTTTCTCACTTGCCCTTTGCTGATGATGCTATCTTCTTTATGGATGGGACGGTTAGAGAATGTCAAAGCTTGGCGCCTGTCCTAAATTAATACTGCTATGCGACGGGGCAGGCCATTAATCTGAACAAGTTAGGCATTTTCTTCAGCAATGACAATCCACCAACTTTGAAGGAGAATATGGCCCAAGAAATGCGAGTGCCAAGCATTGAAAGGACTGGGAAATACCTAGGGATACCATCCAAATGGGGTCAAACAAAAAAAGAAATGTTTGCGTGGATTCTGGCAAGAGTAAACATGCAGCTAAAGGGATAGAAAGAGAAATTCTTGTCTAAAGCTGGGAAAGAAATCTTGATTAAAACTGTTGTGCAAGCGTTGCCGCAATATGCAATGTCCATCTTTAAGATACCCATCTCGGTTTGTCGAGCTATTGAACAAAGAATCGCAGCATTCTAGTGGAAGCAGAATGAAGCTAAGAAAGGCATGCACTAGAAGAAATGGGAGGTTCTAAAGTCCAGAAAAGACAAGGGAGGTTTAGGTTTTAAAGATTTAATTACCTTAAACAAAGTATTGTTGGGAAAGCAAGCATGGCGATTATTCCAATCACCCTCAGCATTATGGAGTAAGATCCTAAGAGGTATATACTTCCCTAATGGGAACTTATGGAAAGCAAAAAGAGGCCAAAGACCATCTTGGGGATGGCAGAGCATCCTAATGGGACGGGATTCCATTGAACTAGGAATACGATGGATTGTGAGAGATGGGAAATCCATTAATATTTGACAAGATCACTGGTTACCACAGGGTGTGATAGGAGGTCCCAAGAATAAAGAAGATCCTCAAATGGTGGCTGAACTAATTGATGAGGAAAAAAGGGAGTGGAAAGAACCAGTGTTGCACCATCTTTTTGAAAGGAGAATTGTTAATGAAATCCCGTCTATACCTATCACCGTGCAGCCTAAGACAGATCAATTGATTTGGACAAGAAAAAACAAAGAGAATTACACAGTCAAAAGCGGTTATAACAGTGTGTATGACAAATCCATTCAGCAAGACAAAAACAAGGCATCAACATCATACCAGCCACCTCGAGCCCTATGGACAAGACTATGGCACCTATCAATTCCCCCAAAATTAAAATTTTTCCTGTGGAGCCTATGTCAGGATGCTATCTCAACAAAAGAAAAACTCTATCATAGAAGCATCTTACTTGATCCGCTATGTTCGCTCTGTTCCAAATGCCCCGAGACAGTTGAGCATTTATTCTTTTTCTGCAAAAAAATCAAAAGCATATGGTCAGATCCAAGCTTAAATCTCAGTACCAATATACTCTCGACCACTAGAATGGACAAATGGCTGGCGGAATTTTTCGAAGCAAAGCTACACTCACCGGAGGCAGGGTCAATGGCGGAGGTGCTATGGCAAATTTGGAAACACCAAAACAACCAGATCTTCCATGACAAAAAGCCACAACCAAAGGCCATCATCGTGACCGCCCTAGCACAAAATCGAAGCTTCAAAAGATGGAATCAGAGCAAGAGAGATGAAAAGACAACAATGTCAAACTCACCTACGAGATGGATAGTGTTGGAAGGCCGAGATCTGAAGTTGAATGTCGACTGTTCGTGGGTGGAAGGAGTATCACCCAATTCGATTGCTGGTATTTTAAGAGATTCTAGTGGCGTAATTGTTGAGGGCTCCGTCAAAGACATCCATGCTTCATCACCCTTGCAGGTGGAAACCCTAGCTATGCTCCATGGATTGCGTCTACTGAAACAGAAGGAAGATACTCACGTGGGGAAAGTACACGAACCGAAGAAGAGTTTAGTTTGTGAAAGTGACTGCCGCACGGTTGTGGAAGCTATTCTGGGCCAGACAGAAGAGTCATGGGCTATAAAAGACTCGATCCAGGAATGTAAACAGGTTTTGGCCCAACTACCTCATGTAAGTGTAGTCTATTGTTCGAGAGGTGCAAATCACGCCGCAGATTGGGTAGCAAAAGCTTTCCGCCTAAAAACCCTCCCCTCAACATGGAAGCACGAACCCCCATAACCCCTTTGGAATATTTTATGCTCCGATTTCAACTTGTCATATCCATGTAATTCTCGTTTTAAAGAATGAAATGAAAGCACTACTTTCGACCAAAAAAAACAAAACCGACCAAGAAAAACACCCAGGACCCGGATCCTAATGATGTGTAGCTAATTAAAGAGCCTGCCGGTAAAACTTTGGATTCTTTTCAAGTTGAACGATGGACGCTATTAATTTTGCCGACAAACCGAGAAATCAGCAGGACAGAATGATCTAAACGCACCTTCGACTCGCAAAAGGCACGGCGAAGTCCATTAGAACACTCTCTAAGGCCGAGGATGAGTTGGGAATTACAGGTTCGGTAATCTATATATTTACTTATTCAATCGTTCTTTGAAGCTCCCCATTAAGGACATGAGGAGTTGATAGTCCAACATTGGGACATCACGCAGAGCATGCCATCTTTTCTGAGCTGAAACAATGCATTTCCTTCCATTGTCTACGGTGTAGAGGAACGCAACGGAGAAAGATTGAACTAAGGGGGTCCGGCACCTCAGAGAACAACTTATCATATAACCCGAACAGAGGATTTCATTGAGAATAGGAGACATCAAGATGCTCACGCTTTCAAGAACAAGAAGATGAACTGAAGAGTCAACAGGAGGAAGAGGGAAGAAAATGAAAATGGAAATGGAGAAAGAAAATGAAAAAGAAAAAAGGCTTTGGACGAAAATGCCCTTGATTATGGTTTGAAAGGTAGCATAAAAGTAGCATGTGACATATACATGCTCGCTAGACCGTTATATGAGATAAAGTCGATTATGAATATTTTTTTTAATAGGAAATGAGCTTACTTTAGGTTTTCATTTGAAATTTTTCCCCAAAAAATGTGCTGGGGTGTTTATTTGTCCAAAAAGATGAGATCAATAATTTTTTAATCATTATATAATCAAATTAACAATAATGGTAAAGCTAACTAAGATATTAGGTTGTTAACTTTTATGACATGTGATGTTGCCTCGCCAAGAAATATCAAATAAATGAGTGCGTTTGGACTCAATGAAGGAAAGGAAAAGCAATTTCGATGAATTTTGGAAAATATATACCCCACCAATCTCTGGCACGATCTTTTGCACTGACCCAGCGAATGCTCACAATAGGCAAGCCACTCGCGAATTGAAAATTAAAGAAGGCAGAGGGTAAATACGGTAGATGGTTCTTTTCATTCTGTCTTAAAAACTCAGTATTCCAGATGACAACATGGGTCTTTACCAAACTTAATATATGTCAAAAGAAATTCTCCGCATTTAGGCCACAACTCCTAGATACTGCAAGGATAAATCTGAAAATAGCAGACATGATCATGGGGAAAACACTTTATCAGTCTATGCACTTGTTCTCTTTTAACTACTGAACAAAGACAAGCTTGAGACATAAACATCCTACAAGACATAGCAAACCTCAAGAAAACTAAGGTTGCTTGCCTAATAATCATGACTATGGTCTAGGTACTTATGAAATGGCCTGAAAAGAGTACTCGAAGCTGGTTGCATTTTCTGTATCGTTGTTTGCTAATGGATCACACTATATTTCCTAATTTCTCGATTATTTTCCCCTCGTCTACTTCTAGTGCGACTTTGGGACTGGAAGAGCCTCAAAACACAGTTGCAATCAACAGATTCTGTGATGGTCACCCTTGGACGGCACCAGAATGTCATGATATCTTAATGAGGCTCCAGAACTCCCCAAGTAAGAAGCCATACTGCAAAATAACAAAAACTATCCGTTTGTCAGCATCAATCTCATGGGACTGAAGTTTCTGAGAAAGAACGTGGTTGGGGTTTCTTCGCAATATAAACAAGAATGACTGTTAAAATAGAATGTTTTCCATGATCTGCTTTTTTTTTTTTCTTTTTCTTTTGCATGTCACAATTTTATCCTTTCTTTGAAACGCCTATATCTAAGAGACTAAGATAGGCCTAATTACCCACAAAAAAAAAAAACCCACCAAGATGGATGTGCCTTACCGGGTTTGCCCCGCACCTAAGTCCCAATAATAAACTCACTAAATTACATAGGAGTCATGGAAAGAGTAGTAGACGATTAGATAAACAAGAAAAAAAATGTGGGAATAGACGGCACCCCATTAGAAACTCGGCTAATCTGTAAGTAATCTGCCTTCTGTATTTATGGGCTTTAGGGGGTATAATGCTCTGAATGCACCGGTCCGGGTTGGGAGTGGGGGGAGAGAGGGAGACGGTCAGTGAGAATATTCAGGAGGAAAAGTGAATGACAATGGCCCAGTCCCGTCTTGTTTATTATTCGTCACTCTGTTATATGGAAGAGAAGTGAGCCCATCATTTTCATGTTCTCTTCCTCATCATTAAGGTTGTGGAATAACAGCCTAATTAGCTCTCGCTCGTGCTCATTACTCCTCCTTCCTCAGTCCTCAATCCTCCTTACGCACACTCTCTCTCAAAAAGAAACCCTAACCTTTGGTTGCCTTTTAGTCCTCCTCACGCACGATCCTCTCAACTCTCGCCTCATCTTGCTCTCGGTCACCTCTCACCTCCAGCCCTCTATTGCTGCATCAAAGTCGCAGCCTCACATACAGCCCTCCCTCGCAATCATGGCCTCGCCTCTCTCTGTCTTGCCTCAATGTGATGGCCATTCTCTTGTTATTATTACTTGATTTCTGTCGTTGGAATGGGATTTCTTATGGGAACACGAAGTTGATTATACTAGAAATTTTCCAACGCCCAATTTGGTATCTTCTCTTTTATGGGAAAAGTTTGGCAATCTTTCTTTCATTCAATTTTTTTACGTCTCGTAAAACATGGAAAACTACATTACCATGCAAAAGTGCTCAAACAACAACATTTAAACACACTAAAAGTCAAACAAGATATATCAATAGGTTAATACCTGAAAAACTCCAAACCAGTACACTTACCCTAAATTATTTTTTTTATCACCTAAAACTCCAAATTAATATACTTTTGACAAATTTACCTCAAACTGGTACACTTATGACAAATTTACCCTATGTTAGTTTTCATTAAATTTTATTATCAAATTATTAAATTAATTGACACGTGACAATTAACTAATATACCAATTTGGGTCAGTTTTGGTTTTTTGCGATTAAATAAATTAGTTTAGAGTAAATTAGTCATAAATATACCAGTTTAGGGTTTTTATGGTCAGTTGGAATAAATTTATCACAAGTATACCGGTTTGGGGTTTTTCATGATCAAAAATATAATTTGGGGTAAATTTGTCACAAGTATATCAGTTTAGGGTTTTTCAGGATATTAACCCTATATCAATATAACATTAATGAGGTGTGATAGAGTAAAGAACCCAAACTGTGTGGGCAAAATTAAACACCGCCTTGCTATTAAGCTCAAACAGGATCCCAGCCATGCCTGACATAAAAAATGCAATTAGTCTACGCTAATGAATGCAAATTTCCCCTTTACCAAAAAAAAAAAATGAATGCAAATTTCCCTAAACTTTGGTAATAATGAAACGTTAAACCTAGATATGAAATTGAGTTTAGAATAAACTAAATCCCGTGATGAAATTCTTACGTAAATGCAATTCCAATTATTTAAATCTTTTTCATTTCCAATTTTTTATATTTTCCTCAAGGAAAAAACAAACTAGAATCTAAAATAACATCCAAGGGAAGTGAAGCACGCACTGTTCGGACCAAGGCCCGATCCAGATGAGGGTGCACATAACGCCCACAATAAATCGGTAGGATAGGGTTGTGTCACAGATTGGATTCTCCCGTACTCAAGTACCCTTATAAGTAGAGCATGGTGTGATTGGGGAGAAGAAAGGTGATGCAAGAGAGATGATACAACTAGTTCTTAGGAGTGGCATCCGAGCATTTGTGCTAGAAGTTCTAGGATATAACGATTATAACTACTATGAGCTCTAAGGTGGGTTTGGCCTCTCATGTATAAATCGATCAGGAGTTGATATTGCTCTCTTTATGAGGTTATGGCAAGTTGAAACCAATTATTGTGTTGTAACATTCTGTGTATCTCGCTCAAGACATGGGATGCTCAAGTTAATTGAGTGATACAATCTTGTGTAAGAATGTGATTCGCCCTATTGTTCTTGGGAATAATTATAAAAAGAAGGCTAGTCTGGTGTTCTCGACTAACTAGGGGCCGCACAAGCTATTTCTTGGTCAAGAAACTATCGACTTGTGACACTTGAATGTCAATTGCGTAAATGCTTAGTGCAAAATGGAGAAGCGAACACTAAGGTTTTGTTTGTTTTGCAAAAAATGAATGATTCTAAAAAAAAATTCTAAAAATGATCACTTGTATAGCTTAAAACAATTAGTTAATGAAAAAAACTTCAATTAATGACAACAATGTATGTTTACACTCTTCTTATGGATGATGAAAATATTTTTCATTCATTCATTCTTTTTAAGCAATAAAGGCGATCAATTTAGAAAAATATTTTTCAAATTATTTATTTTCTATAAAATAAACAAAACCTAATTCTAAAATTGAAATTTTATTCATTATTGCGGAAAATATGGCATTTAAGAAAAATGTTTTCCAAGAAACTATTTTAAAGAAAAATAACCATATTTTCCATTGTTCGATTGAAACTTGAAAATAAAATAAAAAATATTTTTTGTTGTTCGATAAGGAAAATCTTTGCCTTCATGCACTTGTTTTTAGTAATTATTATTATTATATATATTTTTAAATCGATTTTTTAATTGTTTTTAATATTATTTTTTTCTTTTTTTTTCCTTTTCTTTCCTTTTCTTTTTATTCTTCACTAGTCAATCGTTGGCCATGGCAGTGACCGACGGCCGGTGATCGGCCACAACCAAGTCAGAGCCTCGCCACAGGCTAGTGATCAAGCGAGGCTGAGCTTGCCTGACGTCGACAAGCTTGAGCCCCACCAGATTCGGCCACCTGATGGTTGAATTTGGCAAGGCTTGAGCTTGCTTTAGGCTAGTCAAATGAGCTTGGGTCTCACCAGATCCGACAATCTAGGCAAGGCTAGTGGCCAGATTTGGTAAGGCTTAAGCTTGCTAGCGTTGAGCAAGCTCAGCGTCAACCTATGGCGAGGCTCCAGCTTGCCTAGGGCTGGTTGTCGACCACCGCCGTGGCTAATGACTAGCCATGGTCGAGGAATAAGAAGAAAAGGAAAAAAAGAATTAAAAATTTGATTTTTTAAAAAAAAAAAGAAAAAAAGGAAACTATAATATAAAAATAAAATGACAATTAATTTGGTGAAAGAAAGTGTGGAAGAATTTTTGGAAAATGTTTTCTACTTTTGAAAAGTGGAAAACATTTTCCTTAATTTTGAAGGTGTTTTTTTTAATAGCGAGAAAATGTTTTCCTTGATTAGTTCATTTTTCGTGAAATGAATGTTGGAAAATTCGGAAAACGTTTTCGAGAAAGTTATTTTTAGTTAAACGAACAAAACCTAGTAAACATTAATACAAACGTGAATATGAGAAAATCAATTATTCTGGAGAATAGAAATAAAAAAGACTTTTTAAAAAGAAATTATTCTTCGGAACAAAAAAGCATTACCAAATAAACTCTTACTAGCCTCTTGTAGTGTGCCGAAGCCAGATGGTCTTCATTTCTGCTGTGACCAAACATAAAAGTGACCCAGTTTACTAAGTGAAAATCTGCCGGAAAGTAGCATACACTTGAGGCCGTAGAGATTTTGCCAGCTGAAATTTTTTAGGAGAAAATCAACCGGTGCACAACTTTCCTTTTGGAAGAGACCGATGTGCTCATCTGGAGGGGCTGCTTTTTGCTCACGGCGGTTGATTTTGGCCTCAACCTGTCTTCAAAGGGAATTCAATAAAGTCAAGCCTGAAATTGACTCCAATAAATTTGCCTTATTCGCCTGCTTCCCTATCTTCTCTTAACGGGGTGGATGCCATGCACAGATATCAGTTAGAACTGAGGAGAATCCACCATCACGTATCCGGAGAACGAGCCATTACACGCTTCAACGCCTCCTGTACTTGCACCGATTTCTCAGCCGGACATTCACTAATGTTCAGCTTTTCCAAAGACGTTAACTTTTCTAGGCCTTCAATTTGACCGATCATTTTGCATCGTCCGATCTCTAAAACTTTCAGCGACTTCAAGTTTGAAAGATCAGGTAAACTGAGATCATCACAGTCTGATAAAATCAAACTCCTCAGTGACGTTATCTGGCCAATCCCACTGAGATTTTGTATTTTGCAGTTGGATATATCTAGCCTCTTCAGGGCTTCAAGCCCTTCAAGCCCTTCAATCTCTTCTATTGCAGAGTGGTAGAGCTTGAACACTGACAGCGTATTGGGAAGCTCAGATACATCTCTACGGCTCAAACCAGGAAGGTTAAGCGTTTCAAGCCTTTTGAGGGGAGGAATATCTGTCAGCCCAAACTTCAGCTTGACAACTTGCAAAAGAGAAAGTTCTAGTTTCCTCAGTTTAGGAAACGATACTGAGAAGGATTGTTTGTCAATCATTCGTTTCACGTTGGATTCTGGCATTGGCAGTTTGGACGGAGGTTGGCATGCCTTCAGGTCCCCATCACTTAGGCACAGCTCCTCCAATTCCTTCATATCTTCAAGAAGGGGTATGGCTTTCATCCTTTTAGAACTCACACGGAGACAAATTAGAGAAGGAGGAAGCTTTGGCAACTCTTCAATTTCATTGCACTGAATTAAATCCAGGGTGTGAAGACCCGAGATGGTGGATAGTTCAGGGGGTAGGTTAGATATACTGGAATGCCCCAGCGTCAATGATCTCAGACGATGTAGTCCCTTAATATCACGGGGAATGGGCCCCTCCAAACTCGGACACCAGGAAGCATGTAGTTCTTCGAGCTTGGTCAGATTCCCAATCTCCCCAGGTAATGCTCGAATGAAAGATGAGTCCATTCTCAGGACTCTCAAGCTTTTCAGATTTCTTATTGAATCAGGGAGTTCAGAGATACTAGTCGCCGATATATCCAACTCCTCTAATGACCCCATTTCACCTATAGAATATGGAAGTTTCTCCAAACAAAGGCAATCCCTCAATGACAAGCGTCTTAGCTTAAGCAGCTCTCCCAGTAAGCTCGGGAGCTCAGAAATTTGGGCACCTTCTAATGAGAGTTCGGAGAGAGCAATCAGAGAACAAATCGAACTGGGCAGGTGAGTCAATGGGAAGCACTTCAAGCCACTGAGAATTTTGAGTTGCTTCAAATTGCCCAGGGAGATGGGGATCTGCCGTACAGACGTACCGTCAATAAAAAGCTCTTTCAGAGCTGTCGTACAACCCAGTTCCACTGGCAAACCGTTCAATTGGGAGCAGAACTTCAAATTCAGGGAAACTAAACGTTTCAAATTGCCAATTGAAGGATCTAGCTTCACCAAATGAGAACACCGTTCAAGAATCAAGATTTCCAAATTTTTGTAACCAGAGAAGTCGGGAGTGAGCAGTAAGTCAGAACACCCAGTAAGATTCAAGACTTTCAATTTCTCCATCTGCAAAGCCAATACAGAAAACACGCACATAGTCAATTCACAGATATTTAACTCGAGAACGAAAATATAAAACAAACCAAATGAATACCAAACCACCTTGATATCACTCCAACCTCCCCGGTCTTCCGTGAGTTTGCTCCACGACAGATCAAGAATGACCAGCTCTGTTAACACAAAATTTTCTGCACTAAAATCCAAAGGACACCTTTGCCAACAGAGCCACCTTAAACTAGCATACGCACCTTCAAACTTTCCAGAAACTTTGGCATTATCCAACTTGAGAAACCTTAGTTCTGGCATCATCTGCAAATTTTGAGCTGTGAAGTCAATGGGGAGAGCTTCAAAGTTTTCCTTTCCCTACATTTGACAAAGTAACATAATCATCAGAAGCTGTAAACCCAGATACCCATCCGAAAAAAGAATATTTCCTTGCCCCCTAAAGTGTACATATATGATATGATTCCTTGAGAAAAAATGGAAAAAAAAAATGTAGCCTGCATGTCGAGGTGCCTGCTTTGCCGATAACAAACTGAACCAAAAGTTTTTACCTTCTCCTGTATGTAAAATTTTCTCCCAATTGGATCTCCAGATATCTCTTGCTCAAACATATCTTTGCCACGGCATCTCAGCAATCTGTGCATCTGCAATTCATTGTTTTCTCCAATTTTTGCCAGGGGCATCAGAATGCAACCAGAGGATGGATAACAATTGGGCCACATATATGAAGCAATTCGGGCATCCACACCAGAGATAAAACATGCTATGTCCAGAAATATATCTTTTTGCTGTTGATCTAATTCTTTGTAACATATATCCAATAGCTCTTGAAGGCCAACCGTAGTCTTTTGAGAACTCATTAGACGTGCTTTCATTGACTTCTCCATTTTTATCCATTCTTGTATTGATTTACCCCGCAAAAATGAACCAACGACCTCAACTGCTAATGGTAATTTCTCTATAGCATTGACGATGCGGTTTGAGAGTTCATCATAATCAGGTATGGAAGATTGCATCCTGAATGCATGCTTCCAGAAAAGTTCAAAAGCTTGACCATCATCCAACTCACTAACCATGTAGGTACGAGTCTTCTCAGGATCATACTTTTTGAGAATTTCCTCGTTTTCAGAAGTCACAATTATTCGACTACCTAGACCAAACCACTGAAGCTGGTCTCCTACAATAGCATGAAGATGGGATTGCTTTTCCACGTCATCAACAACTATTAGAACTTTCATTTCACGAAATATATCCAGGAAATCTTCTATTCTTTCATCGAAAGAAAGATCTTCTCGATCTCGTTCAAGGATATCATGTATCAACTTATTTTGCAAAAATTGAATACCATGAGAATTTTGTGTGGTTTCTTCGACCTCTGTGAGAAAGCTACAACTGTGGAAACAAGAAGAGATGCGTCTGTATACAGCCTTGGCGAGAGTCGTCTTGCCAATTCCAACAGTTCCATAGATTCCAATAATGTGCACCTCATCATTGACTTCCATCTCCAGTAAGTCGGTGATTTGTTTTGCACAATCATCAATTCCAACTACATTCTGAACAGCTGCAATTGCATAATAATTCCTATCTGAGGTTTCCACGTCTGCTGGTTGCTCTTTAAGTTCATCTTCCATTTTCTTCATACTCTGCAAGAAAAACAGAATTTTTCACAGAAGTATTATTGTAGACAGAGAAAAATATAAATATCACCCATATGACAATCCTTTAGTTCCAGGCATAGATACAAGATATTCATCTGTCATCAAATTGTTCTAGAAATATGCAGACACTTATTCTGGCAATCTCTGTTCCATAATTCAATATCTACTCTCACACAATATTAACAAGGAAACTTAGGTAGTATCGTAATCAAATTAGGCTTTCATTCGTTTCGTGAATAACGAACGATTTGGAAAAAAAATTCAAAAAATGATCACTTGTATCGCTTGAAATAATTAGTTAATTAAACATGTTTTTTTATCGAGACCAATCTATGCCTAAATAATTTCGAGGACAATGAATATATATATATTATTTATTTATTTATTGTTGTTGTAAGCGATATAAGTAGTCATTTTAAAAAAATATTTCTCAAATCATTTATTTTTCGTAAAATAAGCAGAGCTTAGGTAACATTAGCATTTTGGAAGTTGGATGCTTAGTTTACTGACCAACTATTTCAACTTTCAAGAAATCTTGATATGCACATCGCATCAATGGTCACGTTAATTATTAATTCTGTTTAAATCTCTTAAGTGTAAACAAGCTCCCAACAGCAAATGAGCATCATGCAAATAGGACTAACGTCTTAAAATTCAGATGGTAGACTATTTTTAGACTCCAACAATGCGATGATCGATATTAAATTCAGTTTACCTAAATACATACAAATTTCTTTGCTTCCTTCTGCGTCATCTTTCCTCACATTTTCTTGTGTTGTTGTTTCCAAGTCGAATGATCTACATTCAATTTTCGGAGATAGTGGTCCTGGACTAATGGAAAGCAATGCCTAAATATTCTCACCGAATTCCAAATACATGTTCCGATACCACACTCTATTTTACAGATACTGAGCTTTTCTTGATTGGTTCCTTCTGGTCACTTGGTTGCTTTACATGTAATTCTATCCTAAATTGAATGTCAATTATCAATTGAGAATATTGTCTATTTCGCTACAGATTTTTGTAATTTTGTTGTTCAATTCATGTGTGGCCCGTTTACATTGGCACTCACATCCTTTTTCATGAGACAAGCACCAATTGACAAAGATCAACAATCGAGAAAGAATTGAAAAAGATTGGCATGTGGGCGAGCGATTGGCATCCATATTTGAAGGGATAAAAGACGACTTGGGAAATGAGGTAGATCATGCTGCTTGTGCTGGGGTGAATAAAGTAGGAATCTTTCTGGGGAAAGACAAAATTTTGCGATTAAATTTTGCTCCTTTTTTTCGTGATTCTTCATTTCGGTCCCATTTTTCCCTCATTTTAGCCCCATGTCGATTTTTTTTTTTCAAATTCATCCCTTTTATGACTATTTGATGCAAAACCAGCTGGAAATGAACTACACCCTAGTCTGCATGGCACCTGCATGTCAGCACATCGTTTGTTTATCAAGCACATCTACGAGTGGTGCTAACATCACCGTGAGACGGTGTGACAGTCAAAGGATATTTCCTTTTTCAAACACAAGTACTAGGAAATTTCCAAGCAAGAGACAAGTCTCCCTCTCTCTCATCCAAGATGTGTGGCTGAGGATTCCCCGACCCTTTTTTCTAGCTAACGGTACGATTAGCTAAGCATTACACCACATCTACCTATGGAAGTCATTAGAGGAAGAAATAGTAGGGAAAAAAGCAATACTTGTTGAGAAATTGAGATGAAAGTAAGGTAAATGGCCCAAAATAAAGAGTCGCAAATAATATGAGGAGAAAATCATATTTTTTCCCTTTTCCTGACTTAATATAACAATTTTATAGACCAGTCCCAGTATAAGCGGCATGAGTTTTGAATTTTTTTTTTTTCCCATTATTTAGGGTCTTGAGCAACAATATTTCAAACTCATGGTACTTGAACCAAAATGGAAACAACTAAAATATCTGTTTCTCCTTCTAACTGTCACTATTTAGCGTTCGTAAAGATTTTAGATGATTGATTAAATGAAATTTTAATTCCGACTGCAAAAAAGAGTAATATAAAACCCTAAAAGCTAAAAGCAAAATCCACTCCAAACATTCCCCAAGTAAAAGTAGAAGGCTGTCGAAAAATTTGAAACGAAAATGCACCTCTTCTAAGTAAAGCGAAATATAAAAAATAAAAATGTAAAGAGTCATGCTATTTTAATTCCATGTCCAGTTCCGTTTCTTTGTCTATATTTCACGCGATTATATTAATTATTCATCTTATTTACACTTCAGTTACATTAATATATTCTTTTGGGATAGTTTTGACGTACTTTATCTTTTAATAGTAATTATTTATTTCGATTACGGTACTAATATAAATTCAATTGTTTTGCATTTTGGAACTAAAAAAGACTTCTATTTTCTACTATTCAAATGAAAAATCCATAACCATGGGATACATTGTTTCAAGTTACTTTATGAAAATCTGCATGTTGTCGTATTCTTTTTTTAATTTAAAGTTATATGCTTGCAAATTACTAGTCTCTTTTTGTCATAAGTTGCATTTTTTAGTGAAATAATGCTTTCGCTTCTATAAAAGTTACATCGTGATATAAATAATGACTATTTGTTGAAGCAATATGTGCTTTAATTATTTTGAAATAGTCATGTATTATGAGCCAACATGAATTCTCCTTGGTGGCAATCCACTATAGTACTAAAATCGCAAAATCAACCAGTCAAGCCGTGGGCAAAAATAGAAACTAGTCTAGTCTACTATATATGCACCGGCAAAACAGCAAATAAATGCGCTACACGATTATTGTTTAACAGCTACACGTGCTGAAAAACTAACGGATGCAACATAAATTAAATTTTTTCTTTTAATGAGTGGGGTGAAGAAAGGTAATCTATAACTTAACTAATGGATGCAACATAAATCATTTTTTTCCTTTTTTCTTTTTTCTTTTTTGAGTGGGGTGAAAGAAGGTAATCTATAACTTTTTAAAGTTTACGGTCTAATGCGCAATAATGCCAAAGTTTAATAGGGCGATCATTGCTAAAAATTAAGAAAACACATATGGTATAACATTATGTCCAACACTCAATTATATAACAACGAAATGAATTTAGAGATTATTATAACACATTTATTAATTTTACACAAAAAAACATTTCAAATTAAAAAGAACATGTTTAAGGAATATTTGAAAATATTCAAAGATCATCCCTGATAAATTTTTTCCATTGGATTAAAAGATATACTTTAGTCCATGTAAATTTCAGAATAATATTTGAACTTTTTACAATTTGTCTAGCTTTACTGAATTATAGCATCAAACTGAAATTATAACAAATCAATTTTCAAACCTGTGCATTCACGTGCATCTACTTTATATTTATGAAGAAGATATCGCACCTTATTTGATGTATCCAGAACAATCTCCTCTCTGTTACACTTCAAAGATGTCACACCTTGTTTGATGAAGTGCCCATGCCCCCATATTTTGACTGATCGTACCCTTACATCCTTAATCGTATTCTGTGCTAGCACCGAGTTCTCAGCCGGACATTCACTGATATTCAGCCTTTCCAAAGATGTTAATTTTTCTAGGCCTTCAATTTGATGGATCATTTTGCATCGTCTGATCTCTAAAACTTTCAGCGACTTCAAGTTTGAAAGATCAGGTAAACTATCGAGGTAATCACAGTCGGATAGAATCAAACTTCTCAGTGAGGTCAATCGGTCAATCCCATTGAGATTCTGTATTCTGCAGTTTGATATATCTAGCCTCTTCAGGGCTTTAAGACCTTCAAGCCCTTCAATCTCTTCTATCGCAGAGTGGCAGAGCTCAAACACTGATAAGTTGTTTAAGCCCTGGACAGTTAGCAATCTTTTCAATGATGAGCAACCTTGAATTGATAAAACTGACAACGTCTTGGGAAGCTCTGATACTTCTTCAAGGCTCAAACCAGAAAGGGTCAGCGTTTTGAGCTGAGGGACATCTGTCGGCTCAAACTTCAGCTTGATAATTTGTGAAAGAGACAATTCTAGTTTCCTCAGTTTAGGAAACGATATTGTGAAGGAAGGTTTGTCAATCATTTGTTTGAAGCTGGATTCTGGCATTGGCTGTTTCGAGAAAGGTCCGCGTGCCTTCGGGCCCCCATCACTTAGGCACAGCACCTCCAATTCCTTCAAATCTTCAAGAAGGGGTATCGCTTTCATCCTTTTAGAACTCACACGCAGACAAATTAGAGAAGGGGGAAGCTTCGGCAACTCTTCAATTTCATTGCACTGGATTAAATCCAGGGTGAGAAGACCAGAGATGGTGGAGATTTCCGGGGGTAGGCTAGATATACTGGAATGCCCCAGCATCAATGATCTCAAATGACATAGTCCCTCGATATCACTGGGTATGGCCCCCTTCAAATTCCCACACCAGGAAGCATGGAGTTCTTCTAGATTGGTTAGATTCCCAATCTCCTTAGGAAATTCTCGAATGAAAGAAGAATCCATTCTCAGCACTCTCAAGCTTTTCAGATTTCTTATTGAGTCGGGGAGTTCAGATATACTAGAGGCCGATATATCCAATTCCTCTAATGACCAAATTTCACCGATAGAATATGGAAGTTCCTCCAAATAACGGCAATCCCTCAATGACAAGCGTCTTAGCTTCAGCAGCTTTCCCAGTGAGCTCGGGAGCTCAGAAATTTTTGCACCTTCTAATAAGAATTCGGAGAGAGCAGTCAGATAACAAATCGAACTGGGCAGGTGAGTCAATGGGAAGCACTTGGAGCCACTAAGAATTTCGAGTTCCTTCAAATTGCCAATCGAGATGGGCATCTGCCGTACAGAAGTCCCGTCAATAAAAAGTTCTTTCAGAGCTGTTGCACAACCCAGTTCCTCTGGCAACCTATGCAATCGGGAGCAAAACTTCAAATTCAGGGACACTAAACGTTTCAAATGGCCAATCAAAGGATGCAGCTTCACCAAACGAGAACATCGTTCAAGAATCAGGATTTCCAAACCTTTGTAGTCAGAGAAGTTGGGAGTGATCAGTAAGTTAGAACAACCTGTAAGATTCAAAACTTTCAATTTCTCCATCTGCAAATCCAAAACAGAAAACCGACACATGGTCAATTCCCAGATATATAATTCAAGAAAGCAAACATAAAACAACCAAATACTAAACCACCTTGATTTCAGCCCAACCTCCCCAATCTCCTGTGACTTTGCTCCAAGACAGATCAAGAATGACCAACTCTGTTAACAAAAAATTTTCTGCACTAAAATCCAGAGGACACCTTTGCCAACAGAGCCACCTTAAACGAGCAAATGCACCTTCAAAGTTTCCGGAAACTTTGGCATTATCCAACTTGAGAAACCTTAGTTCTGGCATCATCTCAAAATATTCAGCTGTGAAGTCAATGGGGAGAGCTTCAACGTTTTCCTTTCCCTACATTTGACAAAGTAACATAATCATCAGAAGCTGTAAACCAAATACCCATCCGAAAAAAGGATACTTCCTAGCCCTACGTGCTAAAGTATACACACATGATATGATTCCTTGAGAAAAAATGAAAAAAAAAAAATGTAGCCTGTATGTCGAGGTGTTTGTTTTGCCGATAACAAACTATACCAAAAGTTTTTACCTTCTCCTGGATGTAAAATTTTCTCCCAATTGGATCTCCAGATCCCTCTTGCTCAAAAATTCTTTTGCCAAGGCGTCTCAGCAATCTGTGCATCTGCAATTCATTGTTTTCTCCAATTTTTGCCAGGGGCATCAGAATGCAACCAGAGGATGGATAACAATTGGGCCACATATATGAAGCAATTCGGGCATCCACACCAGAGATAAAACATGCTATGTCCAGAAATATATCTTTTTGCTGATGATCTAGTTCTCCGTTACATATATCCAATAGCTCTTGAAGGCCAACCGTAGTCTTTTGAGAACTCATCAGACGTGCTTTCATTGACTTCTCCATCATTTCCCATTCTTGTATTGATTTACCCCGCAAAAATGAACCGACGACTTCAACTGCTAATGGTAGTTTCTCTGTAGCATTGACAATGCGGTTTGAGAATCCATCATAATCAGGCATAGAAGATTGCATCCTGAATGCATGCTTGCAGAAAAGTTCAAAAGCTTGACCATCATCCAACTCACTAACCATGTAGGTACGAGTCTTCTCAGGATCATACTTTTTGAGAATTTCCTCGTTTTCAGAAGTCACAATTATTCGACTACCTAGACCAAACCACTGAAGCTGGTCTCCTACAATAGCATGAAGATGGGATTGCTTTTCCACGTCATCAACAACTATTAGAACTTTCATTTCACGAAATATATCCAGGAAATCTTCTATTCTTTCATCGAAAGAAAGATCTTCTCGATCTCGTTCAAGGATATCATGTATCAACTTATTTTGCAAAAATTGAATACCATGAGAATTTTGTGTGGTTTCTTCGACCTCTGTGAGAAAGCTACAACTGTGGAAACAAGAAGAGATGCGTCTGTATACAGCCTTGGCGAGAGTCGCCTTGCCAATTCCAACAGTTCCATAGATTCCAATAATGTGCACCTCATCATTGACTTCCATCTCCAGTAAGTCGGTGATTTGTTTTGCACAATCATCAATTCCAACTACATTCTGAACAGCTGCAATTGCATAATAATTCCTATCTGAGGTTTCCACGTCTGCTGGTTGCTCTTTAAGTTCATCTTCCATTTTCTTCATACTCTGCAAGAAAAACAGAATTTTCACAGAAGTATTATTGCAGACAGAGAAAAATATAAATATAACCCATATGACATTCCTTTAGTTCCAGGCATGGATACAAGATATTCATCTGTCATCAAATTGTTCTAGAAATATGCAGACACTTATTCTGGCAAATCTCTGTTCCATAATTCAATATCTACTCTCACACAATATTAACAAGGAAACTTAGGTAGTATCGTAATCAAATTAGGCTTTCATTTGTTTCGTGAATAACGAACGATTTGGAAAAAAAAAATTCAAAAAAATGATCACTTGTATCGCTTGAAATAATTAGTTAATTAAACATGTTTTTTTATCGAGACCAATCTATGCCTAAATAATTTCGAGGACAATGAATATATATATATTATTTATTTATTTATTGTTGTTGTGCTTATATAAGTAGTCATTTTAAAAAAATATTTCTCAAATCATTTATTTTTCGTAAAATAAGCAGAGCTTAGGTAACATTAGCATTTTGGAAGTTGGATGCTTAGTTTACTGACCAACTATTTCAACTTTCAAGAAATCTTGATATGCACATCGCATCAATGGTCACGTTAATTATTCCATCCGTTCCACAGATTCCGATAATGCGCACCTCATCATTGACTTCCATCTCCAGTAAGTCCGTGATTTTTTTTACACGATCATCAATTCCAACTACATTCTGAGCAGCTGCAATTGCATAATTCCTTTCTGAGGTTTCCATGTCTGCCACTCGCTGTCTAGCCTCATCTTTCATTTTGTCCATGCTCTGCAAGAAAAACAAAGCATCTTCACCAAACTATTATCGTAGACGGAGAAAAGAATATCACCACCTGATCTGTCTCTCTTATCAGATTGCTTCAGCTCCACACATAGATACAAGATATTCATTTGTCATCAAATTTTTTCTCGTCTATCCAAAAAAATGCAGACATTTATCCTAGCATACTCTGATACCTAAATTGACATCCAATCTAGTACGATATTAATAAGAAAATTTAGCTAGTAGTTTATTCTAATTCGGTGACATTATTATCATGGAAGTTGGATCTACTTATCTACTGACCAGATATTCGTTTGTCATCACAGCAATGGTCACTCTAATAAAATAAATTATATTTTATCACTGAAGAGTAAATAAGTTCCAAACAGCAAATGAGCATTAAGGAAAAAGGACTAACATCTTAAAATTAAATAGTAGACTATTATTATGCGACTTATGATTCTCCTCTTTCTCGAATTCAGAGACCCAAGTACCCCCATCGATTAGCGTCATTTAATATATTATTGCATGCAAAGACATTTCTCTTCAAAAAATGACATCTACATATTCATCTTTGGGTGTATACACCTCTCTTGGAAGTAATATGCTTGGACTAGACAAATCTCTTTGCATTTCGAGTGGCCTAGTTTTTAGATGACTTTTTTTCACGCGACTTACAGCATTTGTTTCCTACAGAATCATTAACTTCGAAGAATCTAGAAACAACTTGTCGATGTGTAAGCATCTAAAAGACTTTAATCCATCAAGCCTGGATATCTTAGGGCTTGCTGTACATGTAACTTGGATAGGTATCGTAAACCTTCCAGGCCGGCGATTTCTGTTAGCTCAAAGCACTCATTGAGAATCAATGTAGTTAAGTGCTCCAACTTTGACAAATTTGTCACCTTTTTCAATTTTCCACAACGTGTGATAGAAAGCGTCAATAGTCCAATGGAAAGCTCTGGGAGAGATATAAGCCAAAGACAATCAGAAAGAGTGAGTTCCTTGAGAAGGGTTAGCTAGGAAAGATGTGGCAATAGCAGTGTCTAGCAGGTGATATCTAGAGCTGTCAAGTGAGAGGGCAATTCTGGTAATTCTCGAAGCTTTTCGCAATGTTGAACGATAAGGTTTTGCAGAGAAGAAAGCTTAGAAATGCTTTTTGGCAAGCCCGAAATGCCTGACGTTTCTAAATCAAGATTGTTTAGCGAAATTAGTTCGCCTATATTATTAGGCAACCCTTCCAGATTTTGGCAGCATGAAGCTCTCAACTCTCTGGAGTTTCACCATCATTGTGATGGCACCAGGCAATATTGTCACATCAATTCCACGAATATCCAAGATCCTCAAATTCCGCAGATTCTCAATGCTTTTAGGTAATTCCACAATCACTATAGATTTTAAATCCAGCTCAGTTAATGAAGCCAACTCTCCGATCGAGTCAGGGATATCTCTCACCGACCAGCATTCCCCTAGTAATAAGCACTGCAGAGATGTTAGATGGCCTATGGAGTTGGGTATTCAGGCTAACAATGCACAATAAGAGGCATCAAAAGTGTTGAGCTCCTTCAAAAAACCAATGGATTCTGGAATTTCTTTAATCCTTGAATGAGATAGGTCCAACTAAGTTAAAGACACGAGAGCCCATGGATTTTGAAAGTTGAGCAAGTCATTCACAAAATGAGGTATGTAGGACCTGTTTGGGAACTGGTCTATTTCTGTGTTTTCTGTTCTTTTGTTTCCTGGAACGAAAAAAAATTAGAAATTTGTTTGTGTACATCGGTTAATTTTTATATTCCTCATAATAGATCAGTAGCTAAGATTTAGAACAAAAACAATAAGTAAAAAAAAATCTACTTTTTTGTTCCTAGGAACAAAAAGAGAAACAAAGTTAGCGTTAACTTAATGCTTGACTTTACACAGTTGACACAAACTAAGTGAAAACGTCTTCTTCACAAGCAAAGCGTGGGCATAACTAAGATGGACACTCTTCTTCACCATTATCATCGAATCAAGCTTCAACCACGTGGCCATGACTTCAAGGTGAGTGAAATTGCAGATTTTACTGCAAATATGCTGACTCACAAATCTGGAAGGGCCGCCCTCATCGGCCTCGAGCAAGGGTCGCCCTCGCCAATCTGCACAAGTGGCTGGGACTTTCCAATTTTCACACATGATTTAACTGAAATCACTTCCTTGCTTTGGCAAATCTCTGATCGGGATTTTGTCTTCATCTTCTTATAGAGAAATGCGAGTTAATGTCGACTGTGACCGACATTAGCTCTATTGATCCGGTAGTCATGCTTGCTATTCTATTACGTTCTATTGCATTGAAGACTAAATATGCTTGCTGCTGTCCAGATTAATCTTACTAGAGTCTAAGTTTAGCTCACTGCTCTCCTACATGTCTATATCTTTGTTTACACTACTCTTTTCTATTTTATTATTTTTAAGAGCAGACAAGTCATCCTCTTGTTAGAGTAAACTTGTCAGGCTTAAATTGTCTTCCGTTAAGATTCTATTGAAGACATCCTTTAAGATCATCTGCAATTCTATTTTAATAGAAAATTAGATAGCTTTGAACAAGTCCTTTGCATTGTGAGCAATAGCTACCTTATGAGAAAATAGAGAATGCAACATTTTTAACTCCTCATAGGCAAGCAAAACATTGAAGTCGTATTCTATATTTAATATTGCATGTTCTAGAGAATAGTGTTAAGCTTTTTTCCATTCAAATGGTTAGTCATATTATAACTAGGCTAGGATTGAAATAAAGTTTTCACTCATTTTGTTTTATCCAATTGGGAACATATTTATTTATATCTCTTTCGCATGAGCTTTCGAGCTCCGTGGAGATGTAAGATTCACTATGTCTCTGTATTCTATAAGAAAGACTCCTTTCATGCTTTATCCCATGCCTATGCATTACCTTGACGGAGAATCTTTCTAATGTGTGAACATATTGACAAAGCTCATTGGAAATCTGGGCATCAACGTAGCCACCCTTTCCTTAGTAGTATTATAAGTCTATGCTTGAAGGTTTGATGATTGTGCAAATAAGCATACCAACTTTAGGATCGCCTCCATTCTCGGTTGTTTCATCCTTGCGTATTCCACAAGGCAACATTTGCTCTTCTTCTTGCAACTAAAAAAGCTCAAAAGGTTTATACACATGTCTATTGTAATACCCAAAAATTTATTGTCAACCTCCTCATATTGTGAGTTATAAACCAAGGGAACTCTTTGTTGCCATTTCCGGCCTTCCATCTTTGACTAACTAATACGTTGGATTTTCTAAGGCTATCTTAGAATATTTTGATTAGTTAAGTCCTTACAAAAGTTCAGTTTTATCAAAATATGAATTGTTAAGCCTCCACTAACACTTTTATAATTAAATGAAAAAATTTGGGAATAGAAGTTTCTAGAGTCATACCAAATGAATTTATATTTTTTTCTATGCCGAGAATTAAAATTTTGTGCAGTTACCTAAGGCCTATTCTGCTGAGAAACTTATCTAGGGAATAGAAATAGAAAAAAAAAAACTATTTCTAAATAGAAATTGTTCCGAGAAAAGAAATGTTACCAAACACGCCTGTGGAGTCTCCAGCTTCATTAGACCAACTCTCGAAATAGGAATCTCTTGTATTGTAGTCTCATCAAAGAGAAGCTCCCTCAAGTTTTCCATTCTATCTACTTCTGCCGGCAATTCCTCCAATCTCCGACATCCCTTGACATTCAAGGAGACAAGGGTCTTGATGTCCTTGATAGAAAGATGAATCTCTTTCAGATTCATACAACCTTCAAGATTCAAAGTCTCCAGTCTTTTGAAAGAAGATAAGTCAGGAGTTCTATTTAAGGATTGACAGTATGAGAGGTCAAGAACTCGGAGCTCACTTGCCATCTAAAAGAAACAAAGAATACCTCAGTGAGATTGGACCGCTGCAAAAAGTGGCTTGTATAGCCCAGTTCCCATGCAATCATATTGCTACAATGGTCTACTACTTTGCTTTATTTAAATGTTCCTTAAGTAGTAGTGTTTGGCTATGTTACCAACATATACTTCTTTTAAAAATATCTAAAGCGAAAGGAATGTTAGGGAATATCAAGTGCTAACTATATTTCCTTATTGGTCTACGCATATCTTCCAATTTGGCTTAAAATAAATAGCAACTTATAAGCACTCACAAATAGCATATCAGTCGCCCTCACTAAACTATTATAAAGCAACGCACTAACTTTTGTTAACTTTTGTTTCTAAAATAATTGATTCAGTCTATGACCATTCAAATAGTATTACATACAAAAAGCGTGTAGTGTTCGTGTGCAAGTTACCAAACCATACCTATATAGTTGTAACCTTTCATTTCTCATGAAAGAAGATTGATATAAAAATATAACAAGAATCACTATAAAGACATACTTTAACTTGGGGGAGAATTTCACTCATAACCCAAAGACAATTTAGTTAAAAATAACCAACATAGGGGGCAAATATTGTATATAGATTAAGATGGATTTAAATCAACATAGGTAAAAGAAAGTTTTCTTTTAGTGTGCCCTATTTTAAGCATGACTGATTCTTAAGATGTTATCAAGTTAAGATAAGTGGGGAAGAAGCTTATGGTATATTTAGGTACCTACATTTTCCTCTTATATTTAGAGGAAAATCCCTGAGCCGAGGAAGAATATTAAATCTTTTTGAAAGAAAGAAAGCAGAACTTCGTACGGTTTGGACCTTCATCAACACGTGATTATACACGAGATATGCCTTCTCTACATCTTACCTTGAGTGGAACCCATCCTCCCCAGTCTTCTGAAATCGTACTCCCTGACAGATCGAGCACGACTAATTTCTTCAGATGAAAGTTGACCGCTGCGAAATCGGAGAGACATTCTTCCCATTGAAACCATCTTAATTTAGGAAGCAAGTTCTGAAAATCACCGGTGAAATTCGCACCATCCTCTCTAAGGAATCTCAAGCTGGTCAATTTTGTAAATTGCTTAGCTTCGTAGCTTCTGCGGTCATATTTATTAAGACGAACGTACTCAATCATTCGAGTGCCCTGCATTAAATAAATACTGTGGACTGTAAGTTTGTATGATGAGATGAGACTTAGATAAAAGAAAAGACATACAAATTTTAATTTGTCGTCATACTATTGGGGTATAGACTTTTCACTTTTAACTACCTGAAATGACAGGTTGTAATGGTATATTATTTATCTTATTTACGCAAAAATATGAAGCTCAAGAGGGTTTTGGATCTTTTACTCTTCTATTTATGCCCTTCGCAACTTGCACCTTTTAAATTCCCAAAACTTGCACTATTTCGAAATTAAAATAGACGGCCTCTCTTCATGCACACTATTCAACTATATGTGGAACAACACAACTCTAACTCATACCATTTATTTGTGAAACAACCTAACTCTTACAGTCAAAATACATCTATCAAACTAGCCATTAAAACATGCACCCCATTCTAAGGATCTCAATTGTAGAATCCCCACTTTTTTAGTGTACCTTGTTTGCAATTCTCAATAATATAAAATGAAAATGACAACATCATCCCAGAAAGCACGCATATTTTAAATTCCTTTCTTACCATGTGTTTCTCCAATGAGTGTTTTTTAATGTACATGGAAGAAAAATCGATTATGTATCAAATGTTATGTAAAGGAAATTTTACTCCTCTTTTTATTACTACAAACATTTGATTCTATTATTTCATTGTCGTGTTGATTTTGCTACAGTCAAATAGGGGTCCTCAATTCTTTTTATCAATTTGCACATAGATTAATGAGATCCTACTGACAGATAGATTGGACATGGAGATTGATTAACTTGGATACTTAAGGAACTCAAGTTTTTTTACATTAATTCGTTTTATGTTTAAGGCAATGAATTGCACATTTAACACAAATCACGTGTCATTATGGATTTGTTTGGTGGTTTGAATTTTTCCTTCAGACTTTTTATTCTTTCAAATGAGACTACTTATTTTTCCTTCAAAAGTATCTCGTATATTTATTGTATTTTTGTTAATAACTTCATAGATACTTCTAAGCAATGTTATATTGAATTGATTACATTTTTGTTTGTGCAAAAATATACTTGCTGAAAAGCATCGGTAGTAGGTTTTTCAATGATCATGTTACTTCATTGTTCTTTTCATCTCAATGTTTATATTTAGTGTTTTTAATTAAAGATACTCATGACATTTGCACATGCATGTTTCATGCTTGTATAAATCATCCATATGTTATAATTGCTTTTAGTTGCATAGCATTTAAATTCTATGCTGATAATGAAACTAATAATTACATGAAATTCAAAACCTTTTTATTTACATGACAAAAAAATTTAACTTGAAACTATTGGAATGAGCCATTTCTTTGAATTTACTCACTTTTTACTGATATTATGCATATTAATCTCATTAATAAAATTTGATCGGTGACTTTTTCCCCAGTAAATATTCCTTCACAACATTTATGCAATGATGAATAACTTTAACATTTATATAGAACAATAAAAAATTGTTTCGACTTAAATTTGACTACTTTAAAGTGATAAGAGCTATATGTAATTTTGTTTAATCATATTATTATCTAAGGATGTTATTAACTAATATCATGTGAATACATAGTCCAAAAACTTTTTTTTTTGGTCGAGAAAAAAAGGTCTGATGATTGAAAGAGAAAATGTACATATAATATTGGAATATATTATGTTAATGTTACTCATATGTAAGCAGATGCTTGTGAATTTGTTTTTAAAACGTGTAAAGCAGTTGTAAATGTAAGGTTATTTTATCACTAAAATATAAAAGAAAATCATGTATATATTGCTGAAATATTTAATTTTCCTAGTTCAATAAATACCATGTTGAAGACATTAAAAAGGTCTATGCAATTTAAGATGTATCTTAAAATATGCTTTGTGAAAAATTCATGGTTCACAAATTAAATAAGAAAAATATTGTTGAAACTATTTTGTTGCAAACATATTTTTACGAAATTATATAATAATGTTGTAAATAAATCTATATTTTTACCACTAAAAAATCTTGCGTGCATTTTTATGAAAATTGTGACCTGGGGATTAAATTTCATGCATATCTACATATACATAGATATCATAACTCTTCATCTTTAAAATATTGAGATTATGGATATTCTTTGAGAGATTATCATTATTCTTCTACAACAAAATCATTTAGATTTATGGTCTTTATTCTTGACCATCGTAATTTTTTTTAATGTGAAAGATAGGATCTCTAATATAATAAAATGTTACATCATCTAAAAGTATATGTATTTTAAACAACGTAGATAAATAGAGGTTTCATCCATCGTTAACAAACACCTATTCAAAATTGTACATTGATCTTTAATACAGCTCGTTTGTTATGCTACTTATGATTCTCTTTTTTCTCAAACTTGAGACAGAAATAACCCCATCAATCAGTGTCGTTTACTTTAGGCTAATACCACCAAAAATCATAAACTCATGCTACATTTACTTCCAAACTAGTTTTTCTGTTATAAAATAACCCAAACTGGTACACCAATGTCATATTCACGCCTAAACAAAATTTTCGTGTCACAAAAAATTTCAAACTAGCATTATGTGCCACATTTAGCCCAACCTAATTTTGGTGTGGCAAAACATCTGAAAATTTAGAGTAAATGTGGCAAAGAGTGGACCAATTCGAGGTAAATGTAGCACGAGTGTATAATTTGGAATTTTCTTTTCGAAGAATGACATTTAACAAATAGTACATCATTCATATTTTTACAAATAGATACCTCTCTTGGAAGTAACATGCTTGGACTAGAGGTGGCAAAATGGGTCTTAGACCTATATATGATCCAATGGATCACTTATTTTTTAAAGAAAGTTGTTAAATGGATTTAAAAATTGAAGGTTTAAGATAAATGGGTCTTAAATGGGCTAGACTTAGAACCCATTTTCAACTAAAACCTCACAATCTCTATCTTTCCTCTTTAACTTTATAAAAATAATTTTTTTATAAAAATCGAAATTATAATCATTTTTTATTTCAATTTTCTTTTCAATCTTCTTTTTATTTATTCTTTCCTTTTTTTCTTTCTTCTTCCTCCTTCCTTCTTGGGTGGCCAAAGACGGCAAATAATCTATGACCAGCCAGGCGAGGCTCGAGCTCATCGCCGTCAAGCAAGCCTGGCGAGTTGGAGGCTCACCTATGGCTGGTCGCCAAAGAAAAAAAGAAAAGAGAAAAATAAAAATTAAATTCTTAAAAATAAAAATAATTGAAAATTCAATTTTAAAAATAAAATTTTAAAAAAATAAATATTGTCCATTAAATTTATATTGCATAAAAATATTTTAGCAATACCATTTTTTTAAAAAAATCATAAGAAATAAGCTTTCTTAGATAGGTTAAATGAGTTAATTTGGGTCGGCCTATTTATGACCCGACTTGACCCGATCCACCTGTTAGGTCTACCTTGGACCAAACAATGCTCTTTGCATTTAGAATAGCATAGCATCTACCATCCAGATGACTTTTTGTTACTGTACTTACATTATGTTTAGTTGCTTTCATTCTTTGCTCTTAGTGATATCAGTTTATACCACTTACTTCTTTTATGTTTACCTTAACAGCTACTTGTTTTTGAAGGGGTAAGTTTGATTAGACATACTTCGTACTTTTAGTAGCAATTTAGAAGGTGTTTGTTTTTGAAAGAGTACGTTTATTATGTGATTTGCAATTTCTTCTTTCGCCAAATTTAATCCATCATATGACCACATTAAGTTTCACACTTTTTTAACTTCAAGGGTACAATAAAATTCTCCTACATAGAAATTCCTTCTATTCCTAAAGATGAAAAAAATATCACAAATCTTTGGAACTACTTCATTAGTCAAAACTCGACAATTTTCTTGCTACCTAAAAGAAAGGAGAAATGCCTCAATTCATATGCAACGCACGTGCAAAATTCACTATTAAAATTTTAGAAATTTTTCCATTTTTGCATCCAAGATGAATAACCTTCCCATATTTATTCTTACAATTGAATGACATTCCACAATGTGTACCCTTCGACACATTATTTAACTATTTATCAATATTCCTTAATTAGCTCTATTTATCTTTCCACTTCTTTGTTTTTATTTCTAAATAAAATATACTTATTTATGCAAGTTCGTTTGCTTTTTTTTTTTCCTTGGTGATAACTTCTTGATATAACATCTTCTTCTTTATATTGCATGGAAAGAATGTTTAGATTCTCTATTAACTTTAATGACATATTATATGCTTAAAAACTATAATATTAGGTAAATAGTCAATGAATATTGATTATGTTAGCTTGATGATACATATTCATCTATAATTTACTAATTAGCATAATATCCGTTGTTCCTTATTAGTTACAGTCATCTAAATCGTACATAATTTAATATTATAGCATTTCCTAATGTAATGCCATCCTATTTACCTACTACATAAATTAACACCTGTTTGTGATATAATTGTTATGTCAATCGTACTACCATTATGTAATAAATGGTATTTACTATTATATAAACAAATATTATTTGCTCAAGTAAATATCATGATCATAGAATAATTATTAAATGATAGATATAAAGTCTCATGTTAAATTGTAGTCTCTTGATGATAAATATGGTCTACTATACCCATCATTGGCTCTTAAATTAATCGTTAGTATAATCACATGTTATGTGCTTAATTTTAATTTATAATCATAAATAAATTACTAAAATATAAATATTTCAAATGATTATATATCTAATAATTTAAATGGGGTATTAAACTATGAATCACGTTTGGTTATTAAAGTAACAACTATATATTTACTCTAATTATTATTTTTGGGGCATTTTGTGAATTTTGACACTATTCTCCTTATTAAATATGTCATTCATGAAACCAAATGTAATGACTATTACATCATTTAAACCAAACACCGTATGGCCATTGCAGCTTTATTACAATATAGCATAATAACTGTAACATTATAGCGTTATTCCACTATTGTAAACATATGGGCTATTAGTGTAAGTTATTGACCAACTCTCTAGTTTCTGCAGATTTTCGCGAATTTGAGAAGAATAGGGAAGATAGACACCTTGAGACTCGAGTGCACAATGGAAGCTAATGGTATTTTGAGTATTTCAAGTCCAAATAGAATATTTATTGCTCTATTAGTGTCTTGAGATAATTTTTCCTGAAATATGGACAAACAGAAGTTTAACTCCTAATGAAGCTTTTCATGAATCCTCCCGGAATGGAATTGATTTATTTATTCATTTTTTACATGCAGAAAAAGAAAACATACATTTAGAGAACAATCGGTGCAAGGTTACTTTACCTTTTTTACTTTTCATGATAGAATGGATAACTTAAGGAAAACGAAAAAAGAAATAGCATTGAAATATATTTTTAGAAACAATTAGAATTGCCTCCCAAGATCTATAATTGCCTCAAAAGATGCGATATACATACATTATTTGATCTTTTGAATAAGAGTTAAGAAGACCTCATGAAAATGGAAGATCTCTTGCATAAAAGATGTAAAATAGTTACATCTATATTTTACTTATGGATTTATCATTCAAGCTGCAATGGGCTCGTATTTAATGAAAAAATAATGTAAATCATATTTGTCAAATGATAATGTGAAAAGATCAATAAAAGATATCTATCATCATAAGATATATAGATAACATGTTCAGAAATAAATTAAAATAAGAAAACTACCCCATACAGAAGAAAAATATCATATGATTAGAGGAATCTATTGCATGACTGCATATATTTCACCGATAAGTATGACGAAATGCATAATGAGTGACAACTATTATGATTGAAAAGGTGTATAGATACCTATCATGACTAAAAAATATTTGCCATCACAAAAAAATTATTTAACATGCTTTACAAATAAATGAATGTAGTAAAATTGTCCTGTCATAGAAGGAAAAAGGATGTACATATAGAGGGTTCTATTACATGTTTAGGTACTTTTCAATAATGAATAGGACAAAACGTAAAATAAGTGATGGTTGTTATGATTGAAAAGTTGCATGGATACTACTTATCAAGATAAAATATTTCACCATACTTCTTAAGCAAATAATATTAACAAATTGATAAGAAAATAACATCATAGCTCATATTTAGCAAATAAATGATATAAATGCACTAAATATGTGCTAAATAAAATACTCTCTAAGAGTTGAACAATGTAAAATGAATTATTGTAACATTATAGTCTATATTTGACAAATACATGTAATAAGGGATTAATAGAAAAATTATCCATCTGTCATAAAGAAAAATAGTAGAAGTTTTAGTAAACTCATATATTTTTAAAAAAAAAAAAGTATCCACTGCTATGAAAAGTCCATAGAACAAAGATAATATATGTTTAGAGGGTTATATTTCACAGTTGTGCACAGATCATAGACAAATATGATAGCCACATCAATAAATTGACAATGTTAACTAATGATTGACGACTATGACCAAAAAAAAAAAAAAAAACTAATGACTGACGAAAACGGACTTGATTGCACAAACGATGAAAGAGAAAGGACTACATTAAGCAAAAAAAATATAGAGATAGGATTCTAAATCGCACAAGCAGTATCACTTAGGGGACTTTCTGCAGTTAATTCAACTTTAAAAAATATAGGAAACAGATAACTAATTGTCACAAAGGAGGGGAAGTCTCAATTATCATAGCAAACGACTCACAAGAAGTCAATATCCGTATAAAAAAATAAAAAACATAAAAAAATAAAAATCATCAAGTCAGTCATAAACTTATTATTATAAGATGCTTTTCAATTTGATTAAACTAACCTTAAAATTTTTAATGGTTTTTTAATACAGTTCTTTCACTCAATTTAGGCCGAAAAACACTATGTCTTTCATAGTCAACCGTTCTACGCAGCCAGCTGGCCTCCGACGTGTAAATCCCAGCGCCGAACGATTTCGTTTTGTAGATTTTTTTTTTTTTTTAATTTCTTGTCTTCTTTTTTCCTTCTGTTTTTCTTTTCCGCGCTGGTGCGGAGGATCCCGAGGAGCCACGGCAGCTAAAACGATCGTTGCCGTGGGGCTCGGCCTTCATTCTCGGCAGGAGAGGGGGAAGGGAGGCAGAGGGAGCGAAGAATAGGTTGCGGTTGTCGCAGTGCAAGAGGGGGCCTTTGCCGAGCCAACGCCAGACAGGGACGAGGAAGAGCTTCAACACCTTAGTCGACGGGATTGGCCCTCAACCCGCACGCTAGGAACCGACCGCACCCGATTTCAGCACATGCCTGGCCTGCTGATCCAGCCCTCCCACCAAGAAGAAGAACGTCCTTTTTTTCTCAAAAATAAGAAGAATTCCTTCCGGGATTTTTCTCGGGAAAAATTGACAGACTGCCTGGTTTTTTTGGGGGTTTGTGGGAGGTTTTAGACACAGCGCGAGTCCGAATTTGGGGATTAATTAAAGGAGGAGGAGGAGGAGGAGATGAGACCGAGGGGTTCTTGATTTTACTACGAGACTACTTAGGCTTTTTTCCAAAATTATAATGGTTTCATTTAAGGAATAGCGAGGTCTTTTTTCAACCACAGGAAATCCTCCGGGTTCATCAAGAGATTGAGGTCTTCGACCTCCGCCAGAAGCTTCCATAATCTCTCCCGCATGTAGCAATCGCTCGCTGCTTTCCTGAATCGCTTCTCTTCGATCCCCTTCAAGATCCATTTCAGGAGCTCGTTGGAAGCGTAGATACACGTCCTCAGGCGTGTGCCCCGTGGCAAGCCGAGGCAGGAGGCTCGCCTCGCTTGCTCAGATCACCACCGCCGCGGCTTCCGCCACCCCCCTCCCCCCGGCGGAGTCCTCCACATCTCGGCCGAGCAGACGAAGATAAACAGTAGCGCGGAAAAGTAAAGAAAAGAAAATTGATAATAAAAGAAAAATTCGACGCTGGATTTTACTTGTCAGATACCAGTCGGCCACACAAAAACGGTCAGCATTGATAAAACAGGCATCTTAGTATTTTCCGATCTAAATTAGTTGAAAGATAATTTTAAAAAATTACAAAAATTGACCAAATTAGAAAGCTTAGAATTGAATTGCCACTAGAATTGAATTGCGACTTGCATTATGTTTATAAGTAATTTGATCATTTTCCCCATAAAAAATCAAAAGAAAAATGCAAACATGCATCAAGCATGCCCCTAAATAACTTAAAGATGTCAGATTTTCCGATCTAAATTAGCCAAAAGTCAAACATCATGCATATGTAGTTTCGTTGTTGCATTGAGGTTACAAAAGGAAAGCGTCCTCATCATACTGCTATGAGGTAAAGATATATAAATATCAGTCATCAATAAACCAAAAATTACTCTTCCATTATATATTAGATTCAGGCAATAATGGCAATTGATCAAAAGAGCTATCTTGCTAGTAGAAGTGACAAGTTTTGAAGACTCACGATTAACAATAATTTTTATCTCAAACAAGAAAGAGAACACACTCACATTCACTAAAAAAGACAAGTAGAGAAAACTCTTACCTTGTCGTTGTCAAGCACATCTACAGCTTTCTCAGAATTCCATAATCTGCTGCGCTTTTGAGGCTCCCTTGCATTTTCCAGACGAACAATTTCCCTTCCCAAATCTCTCAACAGATCATGTATCATTAACTTGCCGTCTTTGTCAACTTTAATAAGGGACATACGACTCAATTCTTCAATCCCCTCCCTCGAGAAAAAACCACAAGCATCCCATATAGAAGGTAGACTTTGTTTTAATGATCCAATAAAAAAACATGCTATGTCCAAAAATATCTGTTTTACCTCATAATCTAATGCTTCATAAATTATCCTCAATGTCTCTTGCACTTTCTTATGAGAGACCTTCTTTAATTTATTTAATGTATCTATCCATACTTCTTTTCTCTTTCCACATAAGAATGAACCTATAACTTCAAGAGTTAAAGGAAGTCCATCAATAATAAGTACAATATCACGAGAGATAACCTCATAATCACTATAAGGATGATCCTTTCGAAATGCATGTCTACTAAATAACATCAATGAGTGATCCATAGACAACTCCCTGAGTTGGTACATGTAGCCCACTCTAACCTTATTCAGAATGCTCTTGTCTCTAGTTGTGATGATAACTAGACTTCCAGCTTTAAACCAACTAGTGTCTCCGCACAAAGCATTCAATTGAGTATTGCGATCCACATCATCAAGGAGAATGAGAACTTTCTTCTGTTTAAATAGAGATTGGATGACATCGATTCCATCGTCAACATCAAGCACATCACACGGTGTTCCTATTATGTCAGTAATGAGCTTCTCTTGTAGGCATACAATACCCTTGTGCAAAAAAGTTTCTCGAATATTTGCCACAAAGCTACGGTACTCAAAACGACTGCATAGCATATTGTATAACACCTCTGCAAGAGTTGTCTTACCGATACCGCTTATTCCACAAATTCCAACTATGTGTGTATCATTGAATTTAGCATCTATCAAACTCATAATATGTTCCACATGATCGTCAATTCCCACCAATTGTTTGGGAACATTTAGCAAAAAAGATCTTTTTAATTCGCCCAAAACTTTTCTGACAACCATTTTAATTATTACTCCTTCGTGCCTGTCCAATAACAACATAAATATTTATTATGCGATGGCAACATTTATATTATTTCTACTAGTTACGAGAAACTTTAGCAGAGAATACTGTACCTGTCATCAATTTTCTCTGATTCCCATCCTTTTAAATTACTAACTTCCTTGAGTGCTTCTTCCCATTCCTTCACAACCATTTCGTCCAAATTCCTTTTATGTGCATTGATCGCATCTCCGAATCTCCCCATAAGATGTTGCATCTGTGAGGGTTCCACTTTGTAAAATATGGGCAATACTATTTGCCCTCTGCTTCTCCTACACTTCAACATGATAACCAGCTCACGAAGGCACCATTTGCTGGAAGCATAGTTCTCAGAAATTATCGGGATTGAGATCTTAGACTGCATGATACTATAGTGAAGCTCCGGATCAATCTCCTCGCCAACACGGAACTCATTGTCATCTCTAAACACATAAATTCCCGCATCGATAAGGCTAGCATAGAGATGATCGGTGAAGGCTTTGCAAGCGTCTTCTCCTCGGAAGCTCAAGAACACTTCGTAGTCATTCCCTTCCTGTCGTTCCTCTCCGCGTTCATATTTATTACCTTTCCCTCTAGCAACATATAAAGAGGTCGACGAGGAAGTCGCCCCATACATCGGATCTTCTGAATGAGTGGCTTCTTTTCTTTTCATCTCGAAGAGGTCTGTTCTGATACAAAGCCAGTAGAAGAGACTGATGGAGCGAAGCCTCAAAAGAAGGGAAATATGGAATTCCAGATCTGGAAATTGCAAAAATTCTCTCAAAACTCTGATACGGGACTCATCGGAATAAAAAGGAGCAATCAAAGCAAGAAATAGACGAGAAGAGAAGAGCAAGGAATCGTCAATTACCTGAGGAGTGCTCAAACGACACAACTCACCCACTGCTGCGATCTCCACCGATTCTCAACCTTCAACGTTAGATTATCAACACACAAGACTATTGTGCGTCCTTGAATGCGAGTTCTGGCCATCCAACCGTCCAAGAACCTTCATGCTAATCCAACCGCTGTGATGCATGCTGCACAGAAGGACAATTATGGCATCCGTAATTTTTGCGGTACTTATGCTGAAGGTGCGTGAAACCTACGCACGTGATTCTTGACTTTACTTGCCTTTTCTAATAATAAGAAAATAGAAGCGAAACCAACTTCGAGGTTGCAGACCTCGCTCGATCGTCGATCAGGGGAGAAGGTAAAGCAAAAACAAAAGAGATAGTACAGCACGTGAAAAGGCGTTGATCTAGCCTCTGTCGATTAAATTAGGTCTCTCCCAATTGGGGACCATGTTTAATGATTAAATTAATTCTTTGCTTGACATTATATGAAAACTCATTGATCTTGTAGATATTTTCAATGCTTTTTTTATTTTATATTAATTTCTTTACATCACCCAATAAGTCATACCAAGGATAATAATTAGGAATGAGCACGACTCCCTTGATTATTCATTTACTTTTTTTCATTAAAAATTCAAATTTCTAGTGAATCAAATAATCATTTTTTCGTTTTCAGTGAAAATACCCATTTTTTTCTATTTTTAATCAAATAAAATTTAGATAATTAATGACTACATAAAATTGAGAGACGAAAAGAAAATTCATAATTCCACTAAAAAAAAAAGTAAAAAAAGCGCCCTCGCTACTTGAAAACACGTTGCTCTAATCGCCATTGGATCCTTTTTACGGACGTGGATCCTTTTTATGGACGTTTCTTGGACCCAATCTACAATCGAGTAATCGCGCGCGTGGGTGGGTGCTCCCCAATGTGTGCGCACGCGCATGAGTGGCGAGTGAAGAGAGAGAGATGTCAGGCTTTTCATTTTTTTGGTCAATAGAGATGTCAGGGACCTTTGATTTGACACCCCTTATCAGGAGTTGGAGGAGGAGCCAAAAAAAAATAAAGCTGCCTACTTTATTGCGGGTCCAATACTTTAAAAAACCTCCAACGTGAAGTTCTAATTTTATCCTAAATTTTTAATAAAAAATATAAAAATTCAACCAAAACTTATTGTAAAATTTTTTTCTATCAAACACTATTTATATTCAAAGCCTTTTGCAAATAATTTTTACCAAACATAATTTACACTTCTCCAAAACTTTGGCTTTCATTGCATTACACCAAATCTCATTTGGAAAGTTTAATCAAACCCACCTCAAGTAGGTGAAATGGTTGGAATTTGCAAGCTATTCCAGCCACCGTTGATGTCACCAGTAGATCCATATGATAAAGCAAACTCACTTTCGACCTTTGTGGCCCATGATCTGATGTTAGCAACATTACCAGAAGACAACCACAAAAAAAGGGAATAAAATATACAACATGGAAAAAATATAAAAACCAAACCAGATCTTCCCGACTCCTACTACGATAAAGAAAGAAGAACATTAGCAAACCTTTGGTCTTCTCCAATTCCACACTTGGAGTTCGTAGACCTCGTTTGATCTTGGACATTAAGGGGCATGATTTCAAGGTAAAATTTGAAATCGGAGAACCAGATTGATAGAAACATTTCCAGTTTTAGGTATTAAGGTATGAGGGTAGGTTTCATGTTTCAAAAATTTATTTTAACGGGTAGATTCTAAATTCCGAGTATGTGAAACTGAGAACATAGAATAAGTTTTTGTATCTTCATTTGTCTATGTTTTCATGCAATCCTGTGATATTTCATGAAATTCAATAATGAGTGTATAATCTGAAACCACTAGTTTAAACTTTTATTTTATGACCGAGAGCTTTAATAATTTAATGTTTCATATTTTCATGTCTCTAAATACAAGTAATAGTCAATGGATTGTAGCTATAAATGATGGTCATTAAAAGTGATGATTTACTGCAATTTGGTCAATTAATAATATAGATAGAACATGATTAGACTCGGGACCTATGACAGGATAGGTTCTAGATTTCAAGGAATGCGGGGTAAATTTTAAGTTGTAAAAAATGAGCAACCTGTTCCTATAGATATATTTTAGCCTCTAGATGGAATTTATATTGAACCTAAAATTACTCGCCCCTAATGAATAGAGGGAGTAGGTAAAGAAAATAAATGCTTAACTCCCTAAAAATCCCTTTCGGGTTCAATTCCAACTCTATCCCAAACTTATTGATATCACAGCTAGTTAGAAGTTCATTATCAAATCCTACATCTTCATCAACACTTGCATCTTCGTATAAAACAATGGTAGTCTCCTGATATTAATAACTAGTTGCGATTTTTGGATGTGAGCCAAATTTGGGACGATAGTGAAATTTGGAGATTTTTTTTATATTAAAAAAAAAGCTTGAGATGAAATTGAGATTAATCCTAAAAATTAACTGTGTTTTGAGAAATTAGGATAAAAAATAAAAGAGACGGTACTTAAAAATGAGTTAGGCAATCCATGACATTTTCTATTCACAAGTTAGGTGATCCACACGTGAAGAAAATTTAAAATTTGCACTAGAAAACCAAAGGTGATCGTACATAAAAACGGGGAAATTTTCAAAAAGGGTCTCAAGTGCCCTAATTTTCTTAAATAATGATTCGAAGTGAACCTTATATTAAATAAGGGCCGAAATGGTTATATTTATTTAAAATAAGAGCATGATCGCAAACATTTTTGTCATTTTCCTTTTTTTCTTTCCTCTTTTCTAGTTCTTCTTCATTCTTGGTCATCGGCGATGCTCGCAAAGAGCTGAGCAAGGGCCACCCTCGTGGCCATCAGCAAGATCAGCCTTCACTGGCCCCAAGCGAGGGCTCGCCAACCTCGCCGATCATTGGCAAAGGCCAACAAGGGCTTGCGAGCCCTCGTCCGCAACCAGTGAGGGCTCGACAACCCTTGCTAGCCGTGGGCAAGGCCACCCTCGCCAAATTTGGCGAGAGTCAACCTGCAAGCCCTCACTTGCCCCAGGCGAGGGTGGCCTCGCCTGTAGCTAGCGAGGGCCGTCGACCCTTGTTGGCTGCGAGCGCCCTCATTGACAGTCACGAGGGGTGGCCTCTTCCCTAGGGGTGAGCATTGGTCTAAAGTCAACCTTAGACCAACCCTGTACCGGCCCAACCTTGCCGGTCCTAATCTGATTCCTAAGGAGATCAAGTCGGTCCTTGGTCCTGGGATTTTTAGACTAGCACTATGCGAGTTGATCCTCGGTCCTAAGAGTTTAAGGTTGGTCCAACCCGGACCAACCCTGATTCTCTATATATTATATGTCTAATATATTATTTATAATTTTGTTATATATAAAAAAAAAACTCTAAAATAAACGGTGTTAACAATATTAAATAGCTTCTTAATAAGGAGTTCAAGTAATTTTACACTATTTTTTAATAACTTAGATCTTTCAATGTCTTTTATGGCGTCAAAAGCCATAATTTACAAATGGGAAATATGTTTTTATAAGGAGTACTCATGGCGTTCAAAATGGCATAAATAACTTCTTACAAAGCATCCTCCTCTAATACTCGTTTTCTTTTGTCATATTTATCTTCTTAGTCTTTAATTTGCCAAAATTGAAAGAAATAACTTATCCACTCATTACTTGATACATGCCTCACTCGCTTTGGGTCACTCATGCCGCTTGCGGCTCGATGCTCGCCTAGCTTGTTGCATCCTGCTCAATGCTCGATGCTCACCCCACTTGACACTTGTCGCTCGCCTCTCTTAACTGACCTCGCTCGTCACTGAACCCATATGGTCAATCCAGTCCTCGTTTAGCTTTTCAGGGAGTACAAAAAATGAAAACAAAAATTATCGATTAGTCCTAGGTTGACCTTAGATTCGGACTAAGCCCATTGGATCGGTCCGGTCCTCAATTGCTTTTTAGATAATACAAAAAATTAAATAAATAAATTATTTGTTGGTCTTTGGTTGACTTGGAACTAGACTGAACTCACTGGGTTGGTCCTGATCTCGTCTAAAGTTTTACATAGGGTTGGTCGATCCTAAGAATCGAGGACAAAGATTACATGTGGGTTGGTCCCAGATTAGGGGATTGGCACTTAATCCGAACCTTGCTCACTCTTACTCTTCCCCAAGGCAAGGGTGGCCCTCGCCGAATCAAGCCAGGGTGACCCTCACCCAGCCCTCTACAAGCATTGCCAATGGTCAGTCGGGCACTGATGAAAAAGGAAGAAGAATCATAAATAAATAAATAAAAAGGAAAGAAAAAAAAAGTAAAATGATGAAAATACCAAGTCCTTATTTGAAACGAGTATAATTACTTCGCGCCCTTATTTAAAGTAAAGTCCATTTTGGATATTTATTTGATAAAATGAAAGTATTTGGGACCTTTTTGAAATTTTCCCTAAAAATGGGTTCATCCCCTAGTCGCTGTGGATGCTTTTGATCTTATTTTCTTGGAACCCAATTTACAATAGTGGGTTTCAACTCCCACGCCCTGCAAGAGGCAGGGCAAAAAGTCTGAGAGTGAGTGTAGAGTAAGAATAAAGTAAGACTGACAAAAAAAAAAAATTACAAGCGAGTTGAATATTTGGTGGGTAAACGGCGCGTGTGGGTGTGGTGTGGCGCGTGAGTAGAGAGCGAAGAGAGAGAGAGACGTCGGGTCATCATGTCCACAGGAAGAGAGAGAGGTGGTTGCTAGGCGGACCGGAAAAGGGGATGAGCATGAAATAAAAAGGCCAAAAAAGAGTGGCGCCACCGGAATCAAATTAAATTAAAATATATTTCATTTTGATAGTGAAGCCCACATTTTTCATGTAGAGAAGCACTAAACTCAGTTTGTAAAAAAAAAAAAAAAAGAAGTACTAAACTCCGTAATCGAGGCACCGTACAAGATAGCCCAAATCGGAACCGTTCAGACAAGCCAAACCGGCTATGACATCGATCCAGTTCCATAAAAATAAAAATCAGTAATTCTTGGTTGGATTCTCGATTTCGAAGGAGAATCAGACCGAACTAGACCAACTCTTTTTTTTTTAAAATATATTTTTAATTTCTTAAAAATAGCAATAGATCATAAAAAAATATTTCTAGTTTTTTTGTTTACTTTTTTGCTAAATGATCGGTTTCATGGGACGGGACTAATCGGTTTGGTCTAGCTCCCAATCCCAAGATCGTCCAATCCAATCCTCGACCCCAAAAACTAGGAACCAATCATCTTGATCAGTTCTTGATTTTTAGGTGGGATTGGATTTGATCGGGAATAGATCACTCTAAATACAGGCTCTATAAATTGAACAACATTCTACTAAAGTTGGAAAATCAAAAGAAAATTCAAATCTTTACTAGAGGTACGAAAGTCCTCTAACTGTGAGGCAATCGATGACCTTTATTTATTTATTTATTTATTGAAGGTAGATACTATTGTTTTAAATTCGGATCCTACCAAATTATTTTCATAAATCACATTGAAATCATATTTTCATCAATCAAATTTTTATTACATATCCCAGCTAACTTCATAAATTATGTCATGTAAACTTCAAAATCCAATTAAATGATCTAATATTCGTTAAATTTGATGGTGTAAAGAATCGAATATGTATCTTGCATATAACTCATGCATAGGGTTTCTACCCTTGACTGTTGACACGTCGTCTTTTACCATTGAGAATTAATAAAGCTTTTTCTCATAGTCTTAGTATCTAAAAATCGAGGCCCACATGCTTATGGACGGAACATTTCTTTTTGGAAATCTGTAAAAGTCTTCCTTTGCGTACAAAGTGAGTTAGGAACCACTAACCAGCTTTTGGATAGAATTACTACTTGCCCCCAACGATTTCTGTGGATTTCCTGACTTGCCATCCAAACGTGTTGGTGAGTCAGTCTTTGCAGTGATCGTGGAAAAGATTCCCTATTGCAATGAAAAATTGAAAATAAGTGAAGATTACATGCAATGACTTTTAATGTATAGCTGTTTTAACTTGAGTAAAAGTTGAATTATAGCTTATCACGTTTACAAAACATTCTACTTAATAAGAAACTGAGTAAATTGAATAATGAAAAGATACAATAAGATATGCGTCGTATAAAAGATACATATTTACCATTTACGTAGCCTTTCTTGCTAATGTCAAATTTGCTTAACATAAACTCACAATGAATTGAATAGCTGAAAAACTGAAAAACAGAATTTAGAAAATAGTAATAAAGAATGTTTCCTACAAGAAAATTTATCTAAGTAAGATAAAATTAAAAATAAATTAGTTTTCAATAGATCAGTTGATATTCCATTGATTTGAGAAATGCTTAGATTTTAACTGATTTGTTTCAAGTAATTTAACTCAGTGCATAAAGGAATTTCTTATTATGAATTCAATTAACAAAAGCTAAAGATATATGTTGTTTAGTTGTCAAACTATCAATAATTTAATAGTTTGATTTGTTCAAGTAATTTTATTCAATGTTGTTAAAATATTTTAAATAATAAATCACGCATTCATCTAACATCTTAAACTTTTAACATTCGATAATTGGCCCCACAAAATCTCACACGCTATCACATAAGTATTAGAGTTAGAGGTCTTGAGTTCAAATCTTACCGGGCCTCATTTGCCCCTCTAATTAAATTTCTACATTTAGTACTAGGCAAAAGACTAGACTAAACGTAAGGGAGAAAATAAAAGTAAGTAATCAATGAATAAAAGCAGTGTATTTATAACATGAGTTTTTTTTTTTTTTCCATACTTAAGCAGTTCTGAAATCCATATACATGAAATTCACAATGAAATCATAGAGTCAAAAGACTTGAGAACTAAAAAAAATTTAACATGTTGCATTATGATTCATAGAAATACATATAAATACATAGTAGATTTTTTTTCGGTGAAAAGAAAATTTCATTTACTTGTCATAATCAAGCAGGAGAGGAATATAGAAAACTTCCAAACAAATCAAATCCCAAAAGAGCTGCAAAAAAAATAAAACCCATAAAACAAAGGAGTATAGTTTGTGGCTATAAGTATGCTCTCATTCCAAAAGACCAGATTTGTCACAGCATTAAAAAACAATTGGCGGCCGATCGCCAAAACTGTCAGTAATGAGCACCCACCAGGATTTTCCCCTCCGGAAACTATGACTTGCAATACATGCCTAGATTTAACATTCTCAACACCATCATCACACGGAGACAATAATAACAATTTGATTAAATAAGAAACATTGAAAGAAATCCTTTATTTTAAGTTCCTCCTACATGGATGTTTTACATAGCCGCCCAACATTCTTGCAAAACAGTCTAATCGATGGTCTAGAGAAGAATTGACCATTTAATCTTGTAAACTAATGAAGATCAAAATTGGAAAAAGGAATACGAATGGTGAACATGAAAATATTTTGTTTCAATAGAGATACGAGAACAAGTTATGGGCAATTAAGGGTATATTTGATAACCATTTTGTTTTTGGAAATAATTTCTACTTAAAAATGTTTTTTCTGATTTTGTTTCATAGATTAGTTTCTCAGCATTTGAAAATGTTTGGAAACTGAACAAAATTTATATTCCTAAAATATAAATGCGCTTGGTAAAACCTTTAATTTCTTTTATAACTCGGAATTTCTTTTAATTTTTAAATAATTTATTACATTTTTCTCTGTTTTTTTTTTTTCCTTTTTCCTTTTTCCTTTTCCTCTTTCTTCTTCTTCCTCCTTTAGTAGTCGGTTGTCGACCATTTGGCGATGCTCAACAACTAGCCCGACGAGGGTCGGTAGCCTCACCAACCCTAGCCGTCGTGAGGCTGGCCTTGCCATGGCCGAGGACGCTGCCCTCGTGGTGGTTATGCGAGAGTGAGCCTTGAGACGTTGCCCTGGCGATGGCTAGGTGAGGGCCAGGCTAGTGATCGGCTAGATGTAGAAGAACAAGAAAATGAAAAGAATAAAAGATAAAGAAGAAAAGAAAAAGAAAAAGAAAAAAAGCTTAATTCTATAGTTGTTTCCAATAATAAATAAGCAATTTTTCTTTTTTCTACTTATTAATTCTATTTCTTTTTACTTCTTGATTTTGTTCTAAATCTATCCTAGGAAATAAATATGTTCTTGGAAACAAAAGCGCTTATCAAATGATTTTTGTTCTTTTTGTTCCGAGAAATAAGAAAAATAGAATAAGATACTATTTGGCTGGTTACTAAATGGAGGCTAAGTAGGTGAAGTGTCTGGATTTTGCAAGCTATTCGTATTCCAACTACTATTGATGCGATTAGTCGATTCATATGCTAAAGCAAACTCACTTTCTAGTTTCAACCTTTGGGGGCATATTCTGATGTAAGCAACACTACCGGAAAACAAAAAAAAGGGGAATAAAGTTTATAGCAAGGGTGGAAATGTATTAAAAAACAAATCAGATCTTCCCGGCTAAGGGCACTCGCAAACCTTTTGTTTGCTCCAATTCCTCAATTTGAGTTCATAGACCTTGTGACAAAAAAAAAAAAAAAAAAGAGAAAAAGGTTCATATACCTCGCTTGATCCTTGATGGAGGAAGTAGGTAAAGAAATACTTAATTTTATGAAAAAACACTCAATTTAGATTCTATCCCAATTATGTTCTAAACTTTGCTTTATCTTAAGAGAAATATTGTAGGCTTCACTTTAATCCTAAATCTACCATGTGTCCAAAAATCACCGCTTATTTCTTTGAAATTATCAACATTGGGACCAGTTAGAGATTCATTATTAAATCCCGCATCTTTATCAACACCCTCATCTTCATATGAAACAACAACAATCTCCGATATTGATAATTTTAAGGAAATTAGTGTTGTGTTTAGGATGCGGGATAGATTCGAGACTATAGTGAAAGCCGGTAATATTTTAGATTAAAAAAATTCGAGCAAAATTGAGATTCACCTAAATTTTGTGGATATTTTTCAAAAATTAGCTCAAAAAATAATAGACACATCATTTATATGAGGAAAAATTTCAAACAAGGACCAAGACCTTCATTTTCTCAATAAGGGCTTGAAATGGGTATTGTTACAAATAAGAATTTAAAGTGCTCTCATTTTCTAAAATAGGGGATTGAAGTGAATATTATTTAAAATAAAAATTTGAAATTGACATATCAATCTCAAAAAATGGCATAGCTCATTGGCCGATAAAGGCATTTTCTTCCTTTACTTTTTTTTGAAATTTTTTTTTCTTTTTCTTTTTTTCTTTTTATGTATTAGATAAAAGAATAAATTTAAAAAAAAAAAGGGAAGGGGAAGGGAAAATGGCAAGGGCTTTGCAAGCCGCCATTGTCGTCCCTGCGATAACCTAACCATCACTAGGAAGGTCGGTGATAAGAAGGTTGGCGATGGTAGGGGATGGTTGGATTGGCAATAGTAGGGGATAGGGGTGAGCATGGTCCAGGTTAGTCTAGGTCACCCATTAACCCTAAGACCAATCCGTACAGTGTCGGTCCTCAATTTTTAGGACCGAGAACCGACCCTATTGAGCATAGGACCAAGGACCAGACCGACCCAATGGGTTTGGTTCGGTTTCAGGATCAACCCGAGACCGATCGATAGTTTTTTTCGTCTTATTTTTTATACTCTCTAAAAAGGCAAACCTACAAATTCAAATTACACATCCATCGACAATGTGGCATTGTGCAACTAAACTATAAATACCAATACATATTTATCAAATTTAAGATGACACAATAATAGAAATTTCGTACCTATTAACCGCTCATTGAGATATGGGACAAGATGAAAAGTTCTTGTAATCATCTTTAATATTTATAATACCATATTCAAAAGCGTTTTCCTGCATTTGATCATGCGGAGTCCACTCAACCAAAAAATGAGCTTCATACCACTTGACTAGCATTTGATTATGTAGAGTCCACTCAACCAAAAAACGAGCTTCACACCACTTGACTAACAAATCACCGTAGCAATTGCAATATTACTCTACTCTTCAAAAACTTCTACCATTTGACACAAATTGAAAAGCAAAGTGCAGCTGGAATTCATTAATAAAATACAATTAAACCATAAAAAGTTCAAAATACTTAATATAAACCATGAATATATGACTTCACATCTTGTTAATTCATTTGAACTTCTAAACACCGAAAACAAAATAAACGACACATAATTAATACTCAACAAAAGTTTTAAATTGAAATTACTATTAGTGCTATTGATAGAACATCTCAATATAATATAATATAACAGACATTTTACTTAGGTTTGAAAATATTATAATATAATATACAGGGTTGGTTCAGGGTTGGACCGACTCAAAACTTTTAGGACCGAGGACCAACCTACACAGTGTTGGTCCTGGAATTTCAAGACCGATGACCGACCAAGTCTCCTTGGGAACCGAACCAGGACCAGTAGGGTTGGGCCGGTCCAGGGTCGACCCTAGACCACTACTCACTCCTAGTAGGGGATGGCTGGCCCTTCCTGACAATGGTAGGATGTGGCAGCAAGTTAGGAAGCACCAATATTTTCTAGGAGCTTTCATGTCGTGTCGGACATTCCAACATATGTCCAACACACTTTGATACTCTTCGACATGCCGTTAATGGTTGTCGGAAAATTTGACATATGATCCCTGACACGCTTTGACATGCGAGACAGAATTACAATACACACGGGGTTAATTTTTGAAATTTTTCAATAAATAAGAAGTCAAAATGTATATATGTAAAGCAATAAAAAGTGATAAAAATAATGAAGAAGGAAAGAAGAAAAAATTAGTATTCTTCTCTTCTAACTCTTACTTTCCGTGACACATAATTTCCCCTCCTCTTGGTTAGTGTCAGTCTCTCACTGGTGTTGCTCAAAATTGAAATGATGAATGATATTAACAAATAATGAATTAATATTTTTAGAAGGTTCCTTTTTATTAGTTATTTATTTGTGAATTTAAATAAAAATGATAATTTATTATCTATATATAAAAATATACATTTAATATATAACGATCATAACACGTCGGAATTTTCTATTTTGAAAAATGAAGTGTAACGATTGTGCCATGTCGTGTCGCATGTCTCCTATCAATGTTGGTGCTACTTAAGTGACAACCCTCGCCAAATTTCCTTTCTTTTTCTGAATAATATTTAAAAGTAAAATTAAAATTGGACTAAAATGCCATCAATCAGTCAAAATATTTAGGCTACGTTTGGGAACTGCTTTCCAAGTATCTTTGGAGGGCTAAAGGCCTTTGGGAAAAATTTTGGAAGTCTTATTAAGGCAAAGTTGGCATTTGTAAGGCTGAAAGCCTCATGTCTACTGTTCATCTTATTGTCCAAGGGTGTGGCTGATCAGAGACGAGCTCAAGAGGTTGGCGAGGTCACGGCTGAGGTCGGCGAGGTCGCAACGACCGCCATTGGCCAATCACTCGACCCTGGCAAGTTGTGGTGACCGCTCATGAGTCCCGGCGACCACCCGCGAGTTGCGTCGTCACGACTCAGATCTGATCGCCGTGAGGTCGCGCAACCGCTAACTACCCAAATCTGGGTCGCGCCAGTCGCTGTGAGGTATTGTTGCGAGGTCGTGCGACCTTTGGTGACCTAGATTTGGGTCACCGCAAGGTCTTGTGACCTCTGGCGGACCCATATCTAGGTCGGGCGACCTCCATGAAGGGTCGTCAGGGGTCGCCCGACTCTAGGCGGCCTCGCCAATCATTTCTAGGGGCTACTCTTGGCCGGCGACAGCCGCCTGCCTTGTCGGCGAACTCTTTTTTTTTTTTTTGATAATTTTTTTCTTTTTTTTTATTAATCACCAAAGTCTTTTATAAATATAATTTTTTCAAAACACTATTTTACTCAAATGTACTTTACAATGGACTTCTAAACTACAATTTACCAAACACGGTCTGTATTTTAAAAATTCCTTTAACTCAAAATCTTTTGCATTTTTTCTAAGACTTTCCCCAAAAATCCAACTAAACGTACCCTTAGTCTGTCTTGGCAACTTTAGCTCTTATTTAAGATTATTATGATTACTTTAGACAGTTATTTAGGATAAATTTCACTTTAGAAAATGAAGGATGTTAGATTTTTATTTGAAATTTTTCTAATGGGAGGTTGGCAGTCACGTTTTACTGTAAAGGTGTCGGGTGATCCACGTGAAGGAACTTTTAAATTTTGACTAAAAGTAAAAGCAAAAGAGAACGTACGTAAAAGCGGGTTGATCATGTTGTCGCTATTGGATCCTTTTCATCGACTTTAATTGGACCAGTAAGCATTAGGCGCCCAATGTAGACACGTCAACTTTGCATTAATTCACTCAACGCTCACCACGTATCAATTAAAAACCCGCTTGTCAGGTACCCGGCGTCCCCTCTCTCTTCAATTATTATTTTTATTTATTTATTCATTTTTCCTTTTTTGCCATCTTCCCCTTGCTTTCACTCCGCGCATCCCCTCTTTCTCTTCAATTAATGTTTTTACTTTTTTCATTTTTCCTTCCTCTTCTACCTTCTCTTTCACTTCGGCCAGGAAGGAAATGCCTCAACTAAGACTCATTGTAAACTTAATCCCGCGAATTGCCTTCCACCACCACCTCACCGTTGTCTATCCTCCGTGGTCGAGCTCAAGCTCCGCTGGCGAATTTGAGCCTCATTTTTTTGGATCTAAGTTTGAGTAGATTTTAGATTTGTAATCTAGAGCTCAGCTTGACCTCGAATGGACATATTTGAGTTCGCCCAGGTTAGTGTAGGCAACGGAGAAGACAGAGGCAGAGGCATGGTACGTTGGTGCGTCGGAGGGCCTCGAGCTCCTGGCCAACCCGGGTGTTGATGCTGAGGGCGCGAGAGGTGTTGGACAGGACGTGGCGACGCTGGAGAGAGAGGAGACACAAGGAGAAAATATTGGCTGCAGCTCTGACTCCAGCGTGTCTTCCTCCGAGTCCATTCACCGGGCGACACGTGTCGCCCGGCAGCCACGCTGGAGTCCGAGCGCATCCCCTTTTATTTTCGGTAAAATAATCTACTTTCTCTCTCCTCTAACGCCTGTACGCTAGCCCTGCGCTCTCTCTCTCCTCTGCAGAGTCTGCACGCATTTATTGTATTCTCTTTCCTCTTCCCTCATTCTTTCCTCCCGAGTAGAAGAAAAGCCATTCCAAGCGAGCGAAGCTTTCAAATTTTGAATCTCTGGTTTCGCTCTCGTTTGCGTTCCCTCCTGTTCGCTCTCTCCCGTGGTCGCTCGCTTTTCTCCTCCGCCAGTTCTTCCAACTCCTTCATCGCCTCGACAATCGAGTGCTCGGCTGCGAGCTCCTTCACCGGCTTCAAGACGCCACCCTCTCGAAGGACGACTTCAGGGTCGGGATCCGGTCGACGCCATTCTTCGCGTTGCTGATGCACCACGCTTGGATGAGCCGGAGGAGCGTGTGGTTCGAGGTGAGGCCGGAAGCCCTCGGCAGCGGCTGGTTAGGCAAGTGGCAGCCGCGCCGTTGCTGGAAGACTTGGACAGCCACTTCTTGGTGCTCTCGCGCTCGTAGGTTATGCCCGTCACGATCGACACGGGGGCCCTCATGATCTGCAGGGATATTGGACAAAGGAAGTACCGAGGGATCTCGACGTCGCGGCCCTCCATGAATCAATGTGGCGACTCTCAGATTGAAGAGAGGGAGAGAATGTCTTGAAGTTGAAGTTGTTCTGTATATTTTCTAAAGATGGAGTTAATTATATGGCGGTATGTTCAAATATCATGAACTGCAAGTTGTGGCTTGCAAAAAGTTTAACTAGGCAAATCTTGTGGGTTCAGGTTTGATTGGAAAGTGTTTTACGTTCTTTTCTGGAACTTTCAATTCCTGTTTGATTGTTTTAGGGATTTTTTATTTTCTTTTGGGTCGGGATTGAAACTGCAGGAAAATCGCATCTTTGTTTTGCTTGTTACAATTGGCTTTGCCTTTTCTCGTAGAGTTCAACGTTCTGGTTTCGCATTTTTGGCTCCTTTTTTACCAATTCCTAATACTGATTAGTAGTTGCAATTAAAAGTTCGATTTTCTTACCATAGAAAGAAACAAAAATTCGATTTTGCTTTGATTGGCAATTCTTTTCTTGCCCAAAAGAATTCAAGAGAAATTCTCGTTTGGATTTCATATTGCTTAAAATGAAGAGATTGTGGAATGAAGACTTCAACACCGGTACACTGTATGGTAGACTGGTGCAAACAAAACTCAACCTCATCATTGATGAACTAAATCCAGCATAAGATACAAAAAAAAAAAAAAAACACTATTCTCGCTTGAATTGAATTGTGCCAGGATATTATTAGCCCTCGCAATGAACTCAACCATAAGAACAGCCAGTAAAAACATCAAGATTACTACAGGTTACTTGACTGTAGGCACAAAACTTGCAAGATACAACTATTTCAAACTTGCGCTGAAATGCTCATGAATTCTGAGAAGACGGGCACGAAGAAAATACTCCAGCCGATATGCTTACAACAAAAGTTTTTGAGCATGTTGTATTTAGTTCACAAATGGAGTTCTTGGACTTCTATATGTTTACATATTCAACGACATACAAAGAATTACACGGACAAAAGAAAGTAACAAGAAAAGAAACCGCAACAGTAAGACAGAGGAGAGTGTGAAGGAATGCAGACGCAGCCCCCAAAAAGAGCAACTCCATCCACCCCAAATGAAAAATTTGAACAGGATGACTCCACTCTCTGTACAGACGCCAAAAGAATGTCACGTATAATTAACTCCATCTTTAGAAAATATACAGAACAACTTCAACTTCAAGACATTCTCTCCCCTCTTCAATCTGAGAGTCGCCACATCGATTCATGGAGGGCGGTGACGTCGAGACCCTCGGTACTTCCTTTGTCCAATATCCCTGCAAATCATGAGGGCCCCCGTGTCGACCGTGACGGGCATAACCTACGAGCGCGAGAGCACTGAGAAGTGGCTGTCCAAGTCCTCCAGCAACGGTGCAGCCGCCACTTGCCTAACCAACCGCTGCCGAGGGCTTCCGGCCTCACCTCGAACCACACGCTCCTCCGGCTCATCCAGGCGTGGTGTGTCAGCAACACGAAGAATGGCGTCGACCGGATCCCGACCCAGAAGTCGTCCTTCGAGAGGGTTGCGTCTTGAAGCTGGTGAAGGAGCTCGTAGCCGAGCACTCGATTGTTGAGGCGATGAAGGAGTTGGAAGAACTGGCGGAGGAGAATGAGCGGAACCGGACGTGCATGGTCGGGCACTGAGCGAGTGCCGGAGCAAAGAACGTGACACCCAAGCGAGTGCCGGAGCAGAAAGCGAGCGACCACGGGAGAGAGCGAACAGGTGGGAACGCAAACGAGAGCGAAACCAGAGATTCAAAATTTGAAAGCTTTGCTCGCTTGGAATGGCTTTTCTTCTACTCGGGAGGAAAGAACGAGGGAAGAGGAAAGAGAATACAATAAATGCGTGCAGACTCTGCAGAGGAGAGAGAGAGAGCGCAGGGCTAGCGTACAGGCGCTAGAGGAGAGAGAAAGAAGATTATTTTACCGAAAATAAAAGGGATACGCTCGGACTCCAGCGTGGCTGCCGGGCGACACGTGTCGCCCGGTGAATGGACTCGGAGGAAGACACGCTGGAGTCAGAGCTGCAGCCAATATTTTCTCAGACACAAGGGTATCTGGTCAGTGGGCCCAAATTGACACGTGGTGTGCGTTGAATGAACTAATGCAAAGCTGATGTGTCTGAGCACGTGATATTTTCTCCCTGGGAAGCGAGTACTACATTTGGCTAAGTAGTAGCGAGCAGAGAGAGAGAGAGAGAGAGAGCGCGTCGGACATGACACGAAAAGACGGTGGCAGTGGGTGGAGGACAGAAAAGGAGAATAAGGACGAAAGAAAAAGCCGAAAAGAGTAGCTCCACCAGAATTAATTAAATTACCAAAGAAAATAAAAGAAAAAGAATTAATTAAATTAAAATATATTTGATTTGTCTGCTGGAGCTCACTCAAATCGAGACAATGTACCGGATCTAAAAATTGCCCCACATTGTACTAAAGTTAGAAAATAAAAAGAAAATTCAAATTTTTACCAGAAGTACAAAACTTTCCTCAATAAGAGGTATTCAATGACTATTTTTTAATTCCGTGGGTAGATACTATTATTTCAATATTAGACTTTAATGAATTGTTTTTATAAAAATTTAATATCATGAAAAATCCCAAATTGATAAATTATTTTTATAAAAAGTTACTCTGATTTTTTTTTACCATCCAAAACTCAAAATCGGTATATTTTTGACAAATTTAATCCAAATTGATATATTCGTGATAAATTTACCATTTGTTAGTTCATATTGAATTTTACTATCAAATTGTTAAGTTTGTGATCATTTGGGATACATTTGTCACATATGTGCAAATTTCAATTTTTTCGTGATAAAAAAATTAATTTGAGAGTAAATTTGTCATATTTATACCGGTTTGGGATTTTTCAGGATATTAACCATTTTATAAATCACTTTGAAATTAGGTTTTTGGCAATCAAATTTTTATTGCATAGCCTAACTAAACTCATAAATTTCGTCATATAAAATTCAAAATCCAATTAAATGATCTAATTATTTGTTAAATTTGATGGTGTAAATAATTGACACCTACAGTTTCGTTCCTTGACTATCAACACATGGTTTCCTATTATTTAGTAAAGCGCGCTTAATAACGATTCTTTTTCCGAGAGAATGACATGAGTAAACGATTATTTTTTATTATGTTTCTCAAAACTCGATTCTAAGTAAAAACGCGTTTGTAGAATCGTCTAAATTTTTTTATTTGGAATATAATTGCATTTGATATCGCTTAATTGATTATGTTCCAAATTAATTTTTTTTGATTTTTAAATAATTTTTTTACTTTTTTACTTTTCTTTTTCTTTTTCTTTTTTCCATTTTTTCCTATTCTTCTTCTTCTTCATGTGGCCGGTCGTCGGACCGGCGACCGGCCAAACGAGGGCTAGCGATGCTCACCGAAGGGTCGCCAGCCCTCAGTAAGGTCGGCCCTCGTCAACCGAGCCTCGCCGGCAGTTGGGTGAGGCTCGTCGGCAGTTGGGTGAGGCTCACCCAGCCTCGCTGGTGGCCAGGTTGGCCTCGCCGGGGCTGGGAGAGCCTTGCCGATGGCCACGCGAGCCTCGTTAACAGCTAGGCGAGGCTTGCCCGATCTAGCGAGGCTGAGCCTCGTTGGGGCTGGGGGAGCCTTGCCCAGTTGTTGGCGAGGCTCACCCAGCCCTGCCGGTGGCCAGGCCGGCCTTGCCAGATCTGGTGAGGCCGAGCCTTGCTAGTGGCTGGGCTTGCCTCCGGCGAGCTCGCCAGACCTTGCCTTGGCCTGGCGAGCTCGCCGGACTGGCGACCGGTGGTGGACGGTGGGTGGTGGCGGGTGGTGGTGGACAGCAATTGCAAGATGACGGAAGGGAAGAATGAAAGTTTCACTGTTTTGATTCTTTTTTTAATTCTCGGACGAAGAATCATATTTTTTTTATTCTCAATTCTCTTCCCAATCTGTTCTCGGGAACAAATTTGTTCCCAGGAATAAAATTTTTACCAAATACGATTCTTGTTCCAAATTGATTTTGGCAACAAAAAATCAAAATCGGACCGTTTTGCACAATGCCAAATAGGCCCTAAGTCTTCAAGTAGCAAATTTTTTATTTGATTAAATTATTTCTTGTGCGTGCGAGGTAAGTTAGGAACTTGCTTTTCGGGAGAATTCCTACACGCCCCCAGTGATTTTGTGGATTTCCTAACTTGCCATCCAAACGCGTCGGTTTGTCTTCTACTGAACTTATTCAAATTAGATAGCCAAGTGGAAAAAGGTCTCATTTGTTGTAAAATATCGCGTTGCGAATATATAATAGAGAAGAGATTAAAGAAGAGAAAGCAAGTGAACACCAGAAATAGTAGAGAAAGTTTTATATTTCACCGTATTGTAATTCTGTGATTGTGTATTGTACATCAAAACTAAACTCCTATTTATAGGAGAACAAGAATGTACTTATCATTAATATAAATGTATCGAATGATACATGTACATGGATAAAGGAGACGAACGTTCATTGTATATGGAGATGTACTTAGAACATTTGATACAAATGTACCATAATAAATACATTGGATAAGATGAATATAATGAATATTTATTCATGTATTCTATCCATTCATGTATTTCATAACACTCCCCCTTGAATATTCATCATATTCATTACGAATGTGCATCGAATGATACTGCCTTATTAAAAACCTTAAGCCGGAAAAACCCAGTGGGATAAAAACCGAACAAAATGGAAAAAGAGTGCAGAGTACAAATGTTATGATATCTCCTTTTATGGATGCATTAATTGCCTCGTTAAAAACTTTAAGCCGGAAAACCCTATGGGAAAAAACCGGACATAAAGAAAAAAGAGTGCAATGTATATATAGCCACTCCGGGACTAATCATTATTGCATCTTGTGAACGAGCCGCATATCAATGCTGCAATGCATAGTTCATAATATCTCCCCCTCAATAGAGCCATATAGCCACTTTCGGGGCTAATTAATCTTATATCTTATGAACTCGCCTCATACCAATGCCATATACTAATTTCTCAAAACTTGATGTTGGCAATGATTTTGTAAAAAGATCAGCAAGATTATTTATGGATCAACTGCTTAACATCAATTTGTCGACTTTCTTGGAGTTCATGAGTATAGAAAAATTTCGGTGAGATATGCTTGGTCCTATCACCTTTGATATATCCTCCCCTGACTTGTGCAACACAAGCAGCATTATCTTCATAAATTATAGTGGGAGAATTGGTAACCATATTAAGCAACAAGAATTATGAATATGTGTTATAACGGATCTTAACCAAACACACTCCCTTCCAGCTTCATATAAAGCAATAATCTCGAGTGGTTAGAAGATGTAGCTACTAGCGATTGCTTCGTAGAACGCCAAGAAATAGCGGTGCCGTTATAACAAAATAAATACCCGGTTTGAGAGCGAGCCTTATGTGGATCGGATCTATATCTAGCATCAAAGATATCCAACTAAACCGTAGTTAGTGGAATCCTTGGAATAATATAATCCCAAATCTATGGTTCCTCAGAGATAACAGAAAATATGTTTAACTCCATTCCAATGTCTCCGAGTTGGCTCAGAACTAAAACGTGCCAATAAATTTACCGCAAAAGCGATATCTGGTCTCGTACATTGTGCCAAGTACATCAAAGCCCCAATTGCATTGAGATATGGTACTTCAGGACCAAGTATCTCTTCATCAGATTTTCTAGGACGAAATGAGTCCTTTTGGGGATCCAGAGACCTTACAACCATAGGGGTGCTCAATGGGTGAGCTTTGTCAATGTTGAAACGTTTAAGCAATCTTTCAACATATGCTGATTGATGGACGATTATTCCATTTGCTTTATGCTCAAGCTCTAGACCAAGACAAAGTTTGGTTTTACCCAAATCTTTAACTTCAAACTCCCTTTTCAAATATTCAGCTTCAGCTAACTCTTTCCGGAGTTCCAATTAAATTTATATCGCTTCGACATAAACCGCTATAATAGCAAATCCAGTTTCGATTTCTTAATAAACACGCATGGGCGTATAGGATCATTTTTGTACATTTCCTTAATTAGGTACTCACTTAGGCGTTGATACCACATGCGACCGGATTGCTTTAACCCGTACAAAGATTTTTGCAATTTTATTGAGAATAAATTGCGGGGAGTGCATGCTTCAGGCATTTTGAATCCTTCAGAATTTTCATATAAATATCAGAGTCTAATGAGCCATATAGATATGCCGTCACAATGTCCATAAGACGATTTCCAATCTTTCAAAGATTGCTAGGCTAATAAGAAAACGAAATGTAATCATATCCATCACAGGTGAATATGTCTCATTATAATCAATCTCGTGTCTCTGGGAGAATCCTTGGGCAACGAGCCGGGCTTTATACCTAACAATCTCGTTTTTCTCATTTCGTTTTCGGATAAATACCCATTTATATCCAACGGCTTTACATTATCGGGATACGAGTTACAGTCCAAAAACCTCTCGTTTAGTTAAGGAAGCTAATTCAGCTTTAATTGCTTCCTCCCACTTATGCCAATCTTGCATTTGACGACATTCAATAATAGATAGTGGTTCATAATCATCATCCATAATTTGATGAGCAACTGAGAATGCAAAAGCATCATCAATGATGATTTCATTTCGATCCCAAATTTCATTACAATATGTAATGGAATTCTCAGTATTCCCGGGGCTAGTGCTCCTTTCATGGGTTTGCGCCTCTTCAGGGGCAATAAGCTCTTTGGGAGCAAGTACAACGCTAGGCTCTTTTGGAGCGGATTCTTGATTCTTTCCCCTTCGTTTTCGAGGAATAATATCTTTTGATCCTATCGGTATACCACACTTCAAGTGCGCAAGTAAACGTGCAAAGGTGACATTGCGCGTAGATAATAGGCAAACATGGGACCATCTACAGGATGCGTCCACTAATACCATAAAATATCTAAAGGGTCCACTTGGTGGTTGTATTGGTCCACAAATATCACCATGAATTCTTTGCAAGAATAAAGGAGATTCAAAATTAACCTTTGTTATAGATGTTATAGAAGGTTTGATAATAAGCTTTCCTTGTGAGCAAGCCTCACAATTATAATCTTTGGACAACAATACCTTTATATCCTTTAAAGGGTGCCCTTCTGTATTTTGAATTATCCTACGCATCATTGAAGCGCCAGGATAACCAAGGCGATTATGCCACAGCCCAAACTGATCAGGGCTTACCAATCTCCAGGATGTGGTAGCGTAGGTTTCAACAGCTTTAATCATGACACAATACAAACTCATAGAAGAAGCTTCTAGCTTCTCATGGATGGTCTTCAGGCCCATCTTATAAGAGGAAATGCCAATATATTCCTTATCTTGCTCATAAATAGTCTCAATATGGTACCCATTACGGCGTACATCTTTGAAACTGAGCAGATTCCTTTTTGATCGAATGCTTAAAAACGCATTCTCAATATGCAGGATTGTACCATTTGGCAAAATAATTGTAGCATTCCCAAAACCATCAATAATCGAAACAGGACCTGATATTGTATGGATTTGTGCCTTACGCAATGTCATACTCGAGAAAAAGTGTCTACTACAAAATATAGTATGTGTTGTTGCACTATCAAGCAAACAAACATCTTCCTTTTTCTCGGTATTTTCCATTTGCATTTATATTGACAACTTCAGGTGTCAAGTATCATAAAAGTTGCATATTAGTTATATAGTCGAATAAAATTTCAAAGATAAATATTATATAAGGTTCATAAGTATTTCATAAAGAACAATAAAAAAGTAATACATTTAAAGCGAAATAACATAAATTCAAAGTTCAAATTATCATCCACCAATCTGATTCATCAAAGTCATCAGAGGTCCTCAAAGAAATCAGAGACATCCAATGATGCATTTGCTATTTCAGGAGCAAGAGGAGTCCCACCAACGGAGATATTGTTGGCCTCAACAGTGGTTATGGCAGTATGATTGATTTCAATGGCATGAGATTCACCACGCTTGCCCGTATGCTTTAAAGATGCATGGTATAGGTCAACAAAATGTTTTGCATTTGCTGTACGTGACCTAAAGGCCAGTCATGCCACAACGATGACAAATACTTTCATTAATCACCTTCTTTTGCTTCTTTTCTTTGCCATGATTCAAGCCAAAGTTTGATTTCCTAGGGCGGTTAAATTTTTTGCCATCCCTTCTAGGATTATATTATTGCCTGTGCTTATAGCCCTTAAAATGGCCAGTATTTTTCTCAAAATTAGCATGTGCTTCAGGCAATGCTTTTGAGCCAGCAAGTCTAAGATCATGATTTTTGAGCAGCAATTCATTAGTTTGCTTGGCAAGAAGAAGCACAGAAATTAATTCAGAATATGTGGCAAACTCGACGCTGTCAGGTATTGCTGTTGCAATACAATATTCGAAGCATGAAAGGTGGAGAAAGTTTTCTCAAGCAATTCTGCATCAGTGAGTTTGCTACCGCATAACTCAAGTCGAGAAACGATATCAAATAAAGCAGAATTATAGTCGACACCGATTTAAAATCTTGCGGTCGAGATTTTGCAAATCATATTGTGCTTGAGGGATGATAACGGTTTTTGTATGATCATACCTATCCTTCAACCTCGTCCACAAGATATGCGGGTCTCGAACGGATAAATATTGAGTCTGCAGGCTCTCGTGCAAATGACGACGAATAAAAATCAGCACATTTGCTTTATCCTTTTCATTTGAGGTTCCATCCTCTGTAATTGTATTAGCGAAACCTTGCCCTTGGAGGTACATTTCCATGTCAAGGCTCTAGGATAGATAATTATTTCCACTCACTTCCAGGATGTGGAATTTGGGCTTTTCAATATTTGCCATAATCCTTGCAAAAATAAATCCTTAAATTAATTAAAAGGATTTCCAAATATCCATCGCTACTTCATGAGCAGAAGGATTTAGATTTAAAATTTTGGCTTCGGGCCAAGAAAAATAAAAATGAAGAATTGATAGAAGAAGATGAAGTATAAGTTGATCAATAAAAAGAATACCCACCTTGCAAAAATCACTTACTCAATCGGTAGATTTTCGTGCTCGCAAAAAAAGTTACTTACTCAATCGGTAGATTCTCGTGCGATAACGTGTTGTAAAATATGCGTTGCGAATATATAATAGAGAAGAGATTAAAGAAGAGAAAGCAAGTGAACACCAGAAATAGTAGAGAAAGCCAGATATTTCACTGTATTGTAATTATGTGTGATTGTGTATTGTACATCAAAACTAAACTCCTATTTATAGGAGAAGAATGTCATTTATCATTACTATCAATGATCGAACACATACGTATACGCATTTATGCTTATATTAACGTTCATCAGTATAAGAAGATGTACTTAGAACATTTGATACAAATGTACCATAATAAATACATTGGATAAGATGAATATAATGAATATTCATTCATGTATTCTATCCATTCATTTGAAACCAGAGAAAGAAGATCCGGTTGGGCTTTCTGTATTTCATAACACCCTTTTTTGTTTTTTGTTTTTTTTCCTTCCGATGGGCTTTAGCTTTGCAGTCTGCGAACTGATTTGCCTCCCTCGAACATCAGGCTAAGCAAACGAATTTGAGATGGGCCAGCTTCCTTTTGTGATCTTCAATCGAGGCCCTCACGTCTTAAGGCCTTTGGTCAGCTTGCTTCCTTCCATCGCAAGAATTTCGTTCCTTGCGAGTGCATTGTCTACAACTAAGCTTGATTCTGGTCGGCGGGACTGGAACATGTTGGACATTTCGTGCTTTCCAAAGAAACCACAGTACCCCCGCGAGTTCCTCAGTTGAAGGTAGGTCTGTGCTTGATTCAATGCGTTGCAAGATACATTCATCCATTCTGGTAATTTTTCCGGTTTGAAATATGACTGTGTAGTCTCGAATCCGACCGTATGGCTGTTGTCCATTGACAAAGGAGGAAGACGTGCTCTGTTTGTTTTGGAGCCTGGTGACCTATAAGGCACATAGGGTAAACTGAAATTTTCCTCTTGAAGAGATTCTCTCCTGTGGGAATAGCGTTTTCGCATACGCTCCACAAAAAGATACAAATTTTGGGGAGGGTGTTCAATTTCCAGATTTTTGTCCATAGTGTTCTGGGTGTCTGATAGGAAAATGATACTTGGTCTGTTTGTTGCTGCCGGTACGTTTGAGTGAAGCCTGTTACTTGCACTTTTAATTGAGTTGATCCTAGAATTATTCCTAGCCTATCGTCTTCTTAAGTTGCTGGCGGATATTTTATGTTTTGATGTTCACAAACTTTGCTCAGGTTAATGAAAGTACTATACGCACACAGAAAAGAGGAGTTAGACACAAAAAAAATAAAATAAAAAAAATACTAGTGTTTTTTACCAAAAAAAACTTATTGAAAGTCGTACAGTGATTTCCGAAAAGATTTTCTATCACAATGTAAGGCTACAAAAACAAGTCGGCATTATATGCAATGATTTTTAATGAATTGTTATTTTAAATTGAGTAAAATTGAATTATAGCTTATCACGTTTAAGTGTGTAAGCTACACCGTACAAAAAATTTTACTTTAAAAAAATGAGTATATTGAATAATAAAAAGATAAAATAAGATGTGCGTCATTTAAAAAAAATACATGTTTACAGTTTATGTAGCCTTTCTTGCTAATGCCAAATTCGCTTAACATAAAAACTCATAATGAATTGAATAGCTGAAAATCGAAAAACATAACTTAGAAGATAGTGTGAATGTGGGCGCGCCTTTGCGCGTCTATATATATTTTTTCTATTAAATTTATCTTAATCTAAATAAAGAATATTTCCTACAAGGATTTTATAAAGTAAGATAAAATTAAAATAAATTATTTTACAACAAATCAGCAAAGATTAAATATTTGAGAAACTCTTGAATTTTAACTAGTTTGATGCGAGTAATTTAACTCAGTGTATATAGGAATTTCTTATCATGAATTCAATTAACAAAACCTGAAGATAAAGGTTGTTTAGTTGGTAAACTATCGCTAATTTAATAGCTTGATTTGTTCGAGCAATTTCATTCGATGTAATATAGAAACATTTATCTGAATAAAGAATTCACTTAATTTAGAAAAGAATCGCAGAAATTTAAAAATCATAGACTATTTAAATATAACAAATTGTGTTTTTGTTGCTTTGTGGTTACAATAGAAGTAAATAATCAATTAATAAAAGCTGTATAGTCGTAACGTGAATGTTTTGTTGTTTCATGGTTAAGTCGTTCTAAAATCCATTTACATGAAATCTACAATGAAATCATAGTCAAAAGACTTAAGAACTAAAAATAATCTAACATGTCGCATTATGATCCATGGAAATTCATCTAAATACAAAGTATATTTTTTTTCGTTAAATAAAATTTCATTCATTTACCATAATCAAACATGATAGGAATTTGGAAAACTTCCAAGAAAACAAATCCCAAAAGAGCTGTAAATCAAAACAAAAGAGTATAGGTTGCAGCTATAGATACACTCTCATCCCAAAAGAACAGATTTGTCACAGTATTAAAAAACAATCATTAGCCAATTACCAAAATCGTCGGTGATGGGCATATGCCCAAATTTTCTCCTCTAGAAACTATGACTTGAAATATGTGCCTAAATTCAGCGTCCTCAACATTATTATTATATGAAGACAATGTGATTAAATAAGAAATAATTTAAAAAATACAAAGGTTATCATGTATTCTTTTTTTAATCAATATATTCTAATTAAGACCAAAAGAAGGTGCCAAATATAGAAAGAAATTCCTTATTTTAAGTTCCTCCCATATGGATGCTTTACATAGTTGGCCCAACGTTCTTGCAAAACAATCGAATCAAGGGTCTAGAGAAGAATTGACCAATTAATCTTGTAAACTAATCAAGATCGAAATTGAAAAAAGGGGTACGAGAGGAGAACATGAAACCATTCTATTTCAATAGGGGTGCGAGAACAGGCCGGAGGCAATTGAGTAGGCCCAAATCTGATGTAAGCAACATTACCGGGGAAAAAGAAAACACTAATAGAATATACCACAAGGACGAAAAATATTATGGCCAAACCAGATTTTCCCGGCTCCCACTGCCACTAAAGAGGGGAGAGCACTCGCCAACCAGGGGTCTTCTCCAATCCCGCATTTGCACTTCGTAGACCTCGCTCGATCCGGAATGGAGGGAGTAGGTTAAAAAGAATACTTAAATTTATGAAAAATACATAATTTTAAGTTCAATCTCGATTATATTTTGAACTTTTCTTTATCTCTATGAAAAAAGTTGCAAACTTTCACTGTAATTCTAAATCTACCCCGCATCAATATCGCAGCATCTTTCTTTAAAACTATCTATATTTTGATTAGTTAGAAATTCATTATCAAATCCTACATCTTTATTACCATTCTCACGTATCTATAAAATAACAATAATCTCCTGACATTGATAATCGCCGGAGGCCGGTGACGGCCGAAAAAAGAAAAATAAAAAAAGAAAGGAAAAATGAAAAATAAAATAAAAATGTTTAAAAAATTAAAAGAAATAAAAAAAGAATAAAATTTACCAAACGTGTTTCTATTCATTTTTTATTCTTAAAAAACG